>OW818032.2:73415339-74015339 GCA_942486065.2 Calliphora vomitoria
GACCACTATTTACCGACTTATAGCCACTTTTGTGTTTTACTTCATTTTCATATATAAAATCGATTTTGGGTTGAAAATGCAAGTGATCACAGATGATCGTCCTTTTTCTATTTGGACCACTATTTACCGACTTATAGCCACTTTTATATTTTACTTTATTTTCATATATATAATCGAAATGAAAATGTAAATGATCACAGATGATCGTCCCTTTTTCATTTGGACCACTATTTACCGACTTATGGCCACTTTTATGTTTTACTTCATTTTCATATATAAAATCGATTTTGGGTTGAAAATGCAAGTGATCAGAGATGATCGTCCTTTTTCTATTTGGACCACTATTTACCGACTTATGGCCACATTTATGTTTTACTTCATTTTCATATATAAAATCGATTTTGGGTTGAAAATGTAGGTGATCACAGATGATCGTCCTTTTTCCATTTGGACCACTATTTACCGACTTACAGCCACTTCTATGTTTTACTTAATTTTCTTATATAAAATCGATTTTGGGTTGAAAATGTTAGTGATCACAGATGATCGTCCCTTTTCCACTTGGACCACTATTTACCGACTTATGGCCACTTTTATGTTTTACTTAATTTTCATATATAAAATCGATTTTGGGTTGAAAATGTAAGTGATCACAGATGATCGTCCTTTTTCCATTTGGACCACTATTTACCGACTTATAGCCACTTTTGTGTTTTACTTCATTTTCATATATAAAATCGATTTTGGGTTGAAAATGCAAGTGATCACAGATGATCGTCCTTTTTCTATTTGGACCACTATTTACCGACTTATAGCCACTTTTATATTTTACTTTATTTTCATATATATAATCGAAATGAAAATGTAAATGATCACAGATGATCGTCCCTTTTTCATTTGGACCACTATTTACCGACTTATGGCCACTTTTATGTTTTACTTCATTTTCATATATAAAATCGATTTTGGGTTGAAAATGTAAGTGATCACAGATGATCGTCCCTTTTCCATTTGGACCACTATTTACCGACTTATAGCCACTTTTGTGTTTTACTTCATTTTCATATATAAAATCGATTTTGGGTTGAAAATGTAAGTGATCACAGATGATCGTCGTTTTTCCATTTGGATCACTATTTACCGACTTATAGCCACTTTTATGTTTTACTTCATTTTCATATATAAAATCGATTTTGGGTTGAAAATGTAAGTGATCATAGATGATCGTTCTTTTTCTATTTGGACCACTATTTACCGACTTATGGCCACTTTTATGTTTTACTTCATTTTCATATATAAAATCGATTTTGGGTTGAAAATGTAAGTGATCACAGATGATCGTCCTTTTTCCATTTGGACCACTATTTACCGACTTATAGCCACTTTTGTGTTTTACTTCATTTTCATATATAAAATCGATTTTGGGTTGAAAATGCAAGTGATCACAGATGATCGTCCTTTTTCTATTTGGACCACTATTTACCGACTTATAGCCACTTTTATATTTTACTTTATTTTCATATATATAATCGAAATGAAAATGTAAATGATCACAGATGATCGTCCCTTTTTCATTTGGACCACTATTTACCGACTTATGGCCACTTTTATGTTTTACTTCATTTTCATATATAAAATCGATTTTGGGTTGAAAATGCAAGTGATCACAGATGATCGTCCTTTTTCTATTTGGACCACTATTTACCGACTTATGGCCACTTTTATGTTTTACTTCATTTTCATATATAAAATCGATTTTGGGTTGAAAATGTAGATGATCACAGATGATCGTCCTTTTTCCATTTGGACCACTATTTACCGACTTACAGCCACTTCTATGTTTTACTTAATTTTCTTATATAAAATCGATTTTGGGTTGAAAATGTTAGTGATCACAGATGATCGTCCCTTTTCCACTTGGACCACTATTTACCGACTTATGGCCACTTTTATGTTTTACTTCATTTTCATATATAACATCGATTTTGGGTTGAAAATGTAAGTGATCACAGATGATCGTCCCTTTTCCATTTGGACCACTATTTACCGACTTATAGCCACTTTTGTGTTTTACTTCATTTTCATATATAAAATCGATTTTGGGTTGAAAATGTAAGTGATCACAGATGATCGTCGTTTTTCCATTTGGATCACTATTTACCGACTTATAGCCACTTTTATGTTTTACTTCATTTTCATATATAAAATCGATTTTGGGTTGAAAATGTAAGTGATCACAGATGATTGTCCTTTTTCTATTTGGACCACTATTTACCGACTTATGGCCACTTTTATGTTTTACTTAATTTTCATATATAAAATCGATTTTGGGTTGAAAATGTAAGTGATCACAGATGATCGTCCTTTTTCCATTTGGACCACTATTTACCGACTTATAGCCACTTTTGTGTTTTACTTCATTTTCATATATAAAATCGATTTTGGGTTGAAAATGGTAGTGATCACAGATGATCGTCCTTTTTCTATTTGGAACACTATTTACCGACTTATGGCCACTTTTATGTTTTACTTCATTTTCATATATAACATCGATTTTGGGTTGAAAATGTAAGTGATCACAGATGATCGTCCCTTTTCCATTTGGACCACTATTTACCGACTTATAGCCACTTTTGTGTTTTACTTCATTTTCATATATAAAATCGATTTTGGGTTGAAAATGTAAGTGATCACAGATGATCGTCGTTTTTCCATTTGGATCACTATTTACCGACTTATAGCCACTTTTATGTTTTACTTCATTTTCATATATAAAATCGATTTTGGGTTGAAAATGTAAGTGATCACAGATGATTGTCCTTTTTCTATTTGGACCACTATTTACCGACTTATGGCCACTTTTATGTTTTACTTAATTTTCATATATAAAATCGATTTTGGGTTGAAAATGTAAGTGATCACAGATGATCGTCCTTTTTCCATTTGGACCACTATTTACCGACTTATAGCCACTTTTGTGTTTTACTTCATTTTCATATATAAAATCGATTTTGGGTTGAAAATGCAAGTGATCACAGATGATCGTCCTTTTTCTATTTGGACCACTATTTACCGACTTATAGCCACTTTTATATTTTACTTTATTTTCATATATATAATCGAAATGAAAATGTAAATGATCACAGATGATCGTCCCTTTTTCATTTGGACCACTATTTACCGACTTATGGCCACTTTTATGTTTTACTTCATTTTCATATATAAAATCGATTTTGGGTTGAAAATGCAAGTGATCAGAGATGATCGTCCTTTTTCTATTTGGACCACTATTTACCGACTTATGGCCACTTTTATGTTTTACTTCATTTTCATATATAAAATCGATTTTGGGTTGAAAATGTAGGTGATCACAGATGATCGTCCTTTTTCCATTTGGACCACTAGTTACCGACTTACAGCCACTTCTATGTTTTACTTAATTTTCTTATATAAAATCGATTTTGGGTTGAAAATGTTAGTGATCACAGATGATCGTCCCTTTTCCACTTGGACCACTATTTACCGACTTATAGCCACTTTTGTGTTTTACTTCATTTTCATATATAAAATCGATTTTGGGTTGAAAATGCAAGTGATCACAGATGATCGTCCTTTTTCTATTTGGACCACTATTTACCGACTTATAGCCACTTTTATATTTTACTTTATTTTCATATATATAATCGAAATGAAAATGTAAATGATCACAGATGATCGTCCCTTTTTCATTTGGACCACTATTTACCGACTTATGGCCACTTTTATGTTTTACTTCATTTTCATATATAAAATCGATTTTGGGTTGAAAATGTAAGTGATCACAGATGATCGTCCCTTTTCCATTTGGACCACTATTTACCGACTTATAGCCACTTTTGTGTTTTACTTCATTTTCATATATAAAATCGATTTTGGGTTGAAAATGTAAGTGATCACAGATGATCGTCGTTTTTCCATTTGGATCACTATTTACCGACTTATAGCCACTTTTATGTTTTACTTCATTTTCATATATAAAATCGATTTTGGGTTGAAAATGTAAGTGATCATAGATGATCGTTCTTTTTCTATTTGGACCACTATTTACAGACTTATGGCCACTTTTATGTTTTACTTCATTTTCATATATAAAATCGATTTTGGGTTGAAAATGTAAGTGATCACAGATGATCGTCCTTTTTCCATTTGGACCACTATTTACCGACTTATAGCCACTTTTGTGTTTTACTTCATTTTCATATATAAAATCGATTTTGGGTTGAAAATGCAAGTGATCACAGATGATCGTCCTTTTTCTATTTGGACCACTATTTACCGACTTATAGCCACTTTTATATTTTACTTTATTTTCATATATATAATCGAAATGAAAATGTAAATGATCACAGATGATCGTCCCTTTTTCATTTGGACCACTATTTACCGACTTATGGCCACTTTTATGTTTTACTTCATTTTCATATATAAAATCGATTTTGGGTTGAAAATGCAAGTGATCACAGATGATCGTCCTTTTTCTATTTGGACCACTATTTACCGACTTATGGCCACTTTTATGTTTTACTTCATTTTCATATATAAAATCGATTTTGGGTTGAAAATGTAGGTGATCACAGATGATCGTCCTTTTTCCATTTGGACCACTATTTACCGACTTATAGCCACTTTTGTGTTTTACTTCATTTTCATATATAAAATCGATTTTGGGTTGAAAATGCAAGTGATCACAGATGATCGTCCTTTTTCTGTTTGGACCACTATTTACCGACTTATAGCCACTTTTATATTTTACTTTATTTTCATATATATAATCGAAATGAAAATGTAAATGATCACAGATGATCGTCCCTTTTTCATTTGGACCACTATTTACCGACTTATGGCCACTTTTATGTTTTACTTCATTTTCATATATAAAATCGATTTTGGGTTGAAAATGTAAGTGATCACAGATGATCGTCCCTTTTCCATTTGGACCACTATTTACCGACTTATAGCCACTTTTGTGTTTTACTTCATTTTCATATATAAAATCGATTTTGGGTTGAAAATGTAAGTGATCACAGATGATCGTCGTTTTTCCATTTGGATCACTATTTACCGACTTATAGCCACTTTTATGTTTTACTTCATTTTCATATATAAAATCGATTTTGGGTTGAAAATGTAAGTGATCATAGATGATCGTTCTTTTTCTATTTGGACCACTATTTACAGACTTATGGCCACTTTTATGTTTTACTTCATTTTCATATATAAAATCGATTTTGGGTTGAAAATGTAAGTGATCACAGATGATCGTCCTTTTTCCATTTGGACCACTATTTACCGACTTATAGCCACTTTTGTGTTTTACTTCATTTTCATATATAAAATCGATTTTGGGTTGAAAATGCAAGTGATCACAGATGATCGTCCTTTTTCTATTTGGACCACTATTTACCGACTTATAGCCACTTTTATATTTTACTTTATTTTCATATATATAATCGAAATGAAAATGTAAATGATCACAGATGATCGTCCCTTTTTCATTTGGACCACTATTTACCGACTTATGGCCACTTTTATGTTTTACTTCATTTTCATATATAAAATCGATTTTGGGTTGAAAATGCAAGTGATCACAGATGATCGTCCTTTTTCTATTTGGACCACTATTTACCGACTTATGGCCACTTTTATGTTTTACTTCATTTTCATATATAAAATCGATTTTGGGTTGAAAATGTAGGTGATCACAGATGATCGTCCTTTTTCCATTTGGACCACTATTTACCGACTTACAGCCACTTCTATGTTTTACTTAATTTTCTTATATAAAATCGATTTTGGGTTGAAAATGTTAGTGATCACAGATGATCGTCCCTTTTCCACTTGGACCACTATTTACCGACTTATGGCCACTTTTATGTTTTACTTCATTTTCATATATAACATCGATTTTGGGTTGAAAATGTAAGTGATCACAGATGATCGTCCCTTTTCCATTTGGACCACTATTTACCGACTTATAGCCACTTTTGTGTTTTACTTCATTTTCATATATAAAATCGATTTTGGGTTGAAAATGTAAGTGATCACAGATGATCGTCGTTTTTCCATTTGGATCACTATTTACCGACTTATAGCCACTTTTATGTTTTACTTCATTTTCATATATAAAATCGATTTTGGGTTGAAAATGTAAGTGATCACAGATGATTGTCCTTTTTCTATTTGGACCACTATTTACCGACTTATGGCCACTTTTATGTTTTACTTAATTTTCATATATAAAATCGATTTTGGGTTGAAAATGTAAGTGATCACAGATGATCGTCCTTTTTCCATTTGGACCACTATTTACCGACTTATAGCCACTTTTGTGTTTTACTTCATTTTCATATATAAAATCGATTTTGGGTTGAAAATGCAAGTGATCACAGATGATCGTCCTTTTTCTATTTGGACCACTATTTACCGACTTATGGCCACTTTTATGTTTTACTTCATTTTCATATATAACATCGATTTTGGGTTGAAAATGTAAGTGATCACAGATGATCTCCCCTTTTCCATTTGGACCACTATTTACCGACTTATAGCCACTTTTGTGTTTTACTTCATTTTCATATATAAAATCGATTTTGGGTTGAAAATGTAAGTGATCACAGATGATCGTCGTTTTTCCATTTGGATCACTATTTACCGACTTATAGCCACTTTTATGTTTTACTTCATTTTCATATATAAAATCGATTTTGGGTTGAAAATGTAAGTGATCACAGATGATTGTCCTTTTTCTATTTGGACCACTATTTACCGACTTATGGCCACTTTTATGTTTTACTTAATTTTCATATATAAAATCGATTTTGGGTTGAAAATGTAAGTGATCACAGATGATCGTCCTTTTTCCATTTGGACCAATATTTACCGACTTATAGCCACTTTTGTGTTTTACTTCATTTTCATATATAAAATCGATTTTGGGTTGAAAATGCAAGTGATCACAGATGATCGTCCTTTTTCTATTTGGACCACTATTTACCGACTTATAGCCACTTTTATATTTTACTTTATTTTCATATATATAATCGAAATGAAAATGTAAATGATCACAGATGATCGTCCCTTTTTCATTTGGACCACTATTTACCGACTTATGGCCACTTTTATGTTTTACTTCATTTTCATATATAAAATCGATTTTGGGTTGAAAATGTAAGTGATCACAGATGATCGTCCCTTTTCCATTTGGACCACTATTTACCGACTTATAGCCACTTTTGTGTTTTACTTCATTTTCATATATAAAATCGATTTTGGGTTGAAAATGTAAGTGATCACAGATGATCGTCGTTTTTCCATTTGGATCACTATTTACCGACTTATAGCCACTTTTATGTTTTACTTCATTTTCATATATAAAATCGATTTTGGGTTGAAAATGTAAGTGATCATAGATGATCGTTCTTTTTCTATTTGGACCACTATTTACCGACTTATGGCCACTTTTATGTTTTACTTCATTTTCATATATAAAATCGATTTTGGGTTGAAAATGTAAGTGATCACAGATGATCGTCCTTTTTCCATTTGGACCACTATTTACCGACTTATAGCCACTTTTGTGTTTTACTTCATTTTCATATATAAAATCGATTTTGGGTTGAAAATGCAAGTGATCACAGATGATCGTCCTTTTTCTATTTGGACCACTATTTACCGACTTATACCCACTTTTATATTTTACTTTATTTTCATATATATAATCGAAATGAAAATGTAAATGATCACAGATGATCGTCCCTTTTTCATTTGGACCACTATTTACCGACTTATGGCCACTTTTATGTTTTACTTCATTTTCATATATAAAATCGATTTTGGGTTGAAAATGCAAGTGATCAGAGATGATCGTCCTTTTTCTAGTTGGACCACTATTTACCGACTTATGGCCACTTTTATGTTTTACTTCATTTTCATATATAAAATCGATTTTGGGTTGAAAATGTAGGTGATCACAGATGATCGTCCTTTTTCCATTTGGACCACTATTTACCGACTTACAGCCACTTCTATGTTTTACTTAATTTTCTTATATAAAATCGATTTTGGGTTGAAAATGTTAGTGATCACAGATGATCGTCCCTTTTCCACTTGGACCACTATTTACCGACTTATAGCCACTTTTATGTTTTACTTAATTTTCATATATAAAATCGATTTTGGGTTGAAAATGTAAGTGATCACAGATGATCGTCCTTTTTCCATTTGGACCACTATTTACCGACTTATAGCCACTTTTGTGTTTTACTTCATTTTCATATATAAAATCGATTTTGGGTTGAAAATGCAAGTGATCACAGATGATCGTCCTTTTTCTATTTGGACCACTATTTACCGACTTATAGCCACTTTTATATTTTACTTTATTTTCATATATATAATCGAAATGAAAATGTAAATGATCACAGATGATCGTCCCTTTTCCATTTGGACCACTATTTACCGACTTATAGCCACTTTTGTGTTTTACTTCATTTTCATATATAAAATCGATTTTGGGTTGAAAATGTAAGTGATCACAGATGATCGTCGTTTTTCCATTTGGATCACTATTTACCGACTTATAGCCACTTTTATGTTTTACTTCATTTTCATATATAAAATCGATTTTGGGTTGAAAATGTAAGTGATCATAGATGATCGTTCTTTTTCTATTTGGACCACTATTTACCGACTTATGGCCACTTTTATGTTTTACTTCATTTTCATATATAAAATCGATTTTGGGTTGAAAATGTAAGTGATCACAGATGATCGTCCTTTTTCCATTTGGACCACTATTTACCGACTTATAGCCACTTTTGTGTTTTACTTCATTTTCATATATAAAATCGATTTTGGGTTGAAAATGCAAGTGCTCACAGATGATCGTCCTTTTTCTATTTGGACCACTATTTACCGACTTATAGCCACTTTTATATTTTACTTTATTTTCATATATATAATCGAAATGAAAATGTAAATGATCACAGATGATCGTCCCTTTTTCATTTGGACCACTATTTACCGACTTATGGCCACTTTTATGTTTTACTTCATTTTCATATATAAAATCGATTTTGGGTTGAAAATGCAAGTGATCACAGATGATCGTCCTTTTTCTATTTGGACCACTATTTACCGACTTATGGCCACTTTTATGTTTTACTTCATTTTCATATATAAAATCGATTTTGGGTTGAAAATGTAGGTGATCACAGATGATCGTCCTTTTTCCATTTGGACCACTATTTACCGACTTACAGCCACTTCTATGTTTTACTTAATTTTCTTATATAAAATCGATTTTGGGTTGAAAATGTTAGTGATCACAGATGATCGTCCCTTTTCCACTTGGACCACTATTTACCGACTTATGGCCACTTTTATGTTTTACTTCATTTTCATATATAACATCGATTTTGGGTTGAAAATGTAAGTGATCACAGATGATCGTCCCTTTTCCATTTGGACCACTATTTACCGACTTATAGCCACTTTTGTGTTTTACTTCATTTTCATATATAAAATCGATTTTGGGTTGAAAATGTAAGTGATCACAGATGATCGTCGTTTTTCCATTTGGATCACTATTTACCGACTTATAGCCACTTTTATGTTTTACTTCATTTTCATATATAAAATCGATTTTGGGTTGAAAATGTAAGTGATCACAGATGATTGTCCTTTTTCTATTTGGACCACTATTTACCGACTTATGGCCACTTTTATGTTTTACTTAATTTTCATATATAAAATCGATTTTGGGTTGAAAATGTAAGTGATCACAGATGATCGTCCTTTTTCCATTTGGACCACTATTTACCGACTTATATCCACTTTTGTGTTTTACTTCATTTTCATATATAAAATCGATTTTGGGTTGAAAATGCAAGTGATCACAGATGATCGTCCTTTTTCTATTTGGACCACTATTTACCGACTTATGGCCACTTTTATGTTTTACTTAATTTTCATATATAACATCGATTTTGGGTTGAAAATGTAAGTGATCACAGATGATCGTCCCTTTTCCATTTGGACCACTATTTACCGACTTATAGCCACTTTTGTGTTTTACTTCATTTTCATATATAAAATCGATTTTGGGTTGAAAATGTAAGTGATCACAGATGATCGTCGTTTTTCCATTTGGATCACTATTTACCGACTTATAGCCACTTTTATGTTTTACTTCATTTTCATATATAAAATCGATTTTGGGTTGAAAATGTAAGTGATCACAGATGATCGTCCCTTTTCCACTTGGACCACTATTTACCGACTTATGGCCACTTTTATGTTTTACTTAATTTTCATATATAAAATCGATTTTGGGTTGAAAATGTAAGTGATCACAGATGATCGTCCTTTTTCCATTTGGACCAATATTTACCGACTTATAGCCACTTTTGTGTTTTACTTCATTTTCATATATAAAATCGATTTTGGGTTGAAAATGCAAGTGATCACAGATGATCGTCCTTTTTCTATTTGGACCACTATTTACCGACTTATAGCCACTTTTATATTTTACTTTATTTTCATATATATAATCGAAATGAAAATGTAAATGATCACAGATGATCGTCCCTTTTTCATTTGGACCACTATTTACCGACTTATGGCCACTTTTATGTTTTACTTCATTTTCATATATAAAATCGATTTTGGGTTGAAAATGTAAGTGATCACAGATGATCGTCCCTTTTCCATTTGGACCACTATTTACCGACTTATAGCCACTTTTGTGTTTTACTTCATTTTCATATATAAAATCGATTTTGGGTTGAAAATGTAAGTGATCACAGATGATCGTCGTTTTTCCATTTGGATCACTATTTACCGACTTATAGCCACTTTTATGTTTTACTTCATTTTCATATATAAAATCGATTTTGGGTTGAAAATGTAAGTGATCATAGATGATCGTTCTTTTTCTATTTGGACCACTATTTACCGACTTATGGCCACTTTTATGTTTTACTTCATTTTCATATATAAAATCGATTTTGGGTTGAAAATGTAGGTGATCACAGATGATCGTCCTTTTTCCATTTGGACCACTATTTACCGACTTACAGCCACTTCTATGTTTTACTTAATTTTCTTATATAAAATCGATTTTGGGTTGAAAATGTTAGTGATCACAGATGATCGTCCCTTTTCCACTTGGACCACTATTTACCGACTTATGGCCACTTTTATGTTTTACTTCATTTTCATAATAACATCGATTTTGGGTTGAAAATGTAAGTGATCACAGATGATCGTCCCTTTTCCATTTGGACCACTATTTACCGACTTATAGCCACTTTTGTGTTTTACTTCATTTTCATATATAAAATCGATTTTGGGTTGAAAATGTAAGTGATCACAGATGATCGTCGTTTTTCCATTTGGATCACTATTTACCGACTTATAGCCACTTTTATGTTTTACTTCATTTTCATATATAAAATCGATTTTGGGTTGAAAATGTAAGTGATCACAGATGATTGTCCTTTTTCTATTTGGACCACTATTTACCGACTTATGGCCACTTTTATGTTTTACTTAATTTTCATATATAAAATCGATTTTGGGTTGAAAATGTAAGTGATCACAGATGATCGTCCTTTTTCCATTTGGACCACTATTTACCGACTTATAGCCACTTTTGTGTTTTACTTCATTTTCATATATAAAATCGATTTTGGGTTGAAAATGCAAGTGATCACAGATGATCGTCCTTTTTCTATTTGGACCACTATTTACCGACTTATGGCCACTTTTATGTTTTACTTCATTTTCATATATAACATCGATTTTGGGTTGAAAATGTAAGTGATCACAGATGATCGTCCCTTTTCCATTTGGACCACTATTTACCGACTTATAGCCACTTTTGTGTTTTACTTCATTTTCATATATAAAATCGATTTTGGGTTGAAAATGTAAGTGATCACAGATGATCGTCGTTTTTCCATTTGGATCACTATTTACCGACTTATAGCCACTTTTATGTTTTACTTCATTTTCATATATAAAATCGATTTTGGCTTGAAAATGTAAGTGATCACAGATGATCGTCCCTTTTCCACTTGGACCACTATTTACCGACTTATGGCCACTTTTATGTTTTACTTAATTTTCATATATAAAATCGATTTTGGGTTGAAAATGTAAGTGATCACAGATGATCGTCCTTTTTCCATTTGGACCAATATTTACCGACTTATAGCCACTTTTGTGTTTTACTTCATTTTCATATATAAAATCGATTTTGGGTTGAAAATGCAAGTGATCACAGATGATCGTCCTTTTTCTATTTGGACCACTATTTACCGACTTATAGCCACTTTTATATTTTACTTTATTTTCATATATATAATCGAAATGAAAATGTAAATGATCACAGATGATCGTCCCTTTTTCATTTGGACCACTATTTACCGACTTATGGCCACTTTTATGTTTTACTTCATTTTCATATATAAAATCGATTTTGGGTTGAAAATGTAAGTGATCACAGATGATCGTCCCTTTTCCATTTGGACCACTATTTACCGACTTATAGCCACTTTTGTGTTTTACTTCATTTTCATATATAAAATCGATTTTGGGTTGAAAATGTAAGTGATCACAGATGATCGTCGTTTTTCCATTTGGATCACTATTTACCGACTTATAGCCACTTTTATGTTTTACTTCATTTTCATATATAAAATCGATTTTGGGTTGAAAATGTAAGTGATCATAGATGATCGTTCTTTTTCTATTTGGACCACTATTTACCGACTTATGGCCACTTTTATGTTTTACTTAATTTTCATATATAAAATCGATTTTGGGTTGAAAATGTAAGTGATCACAGATGATCGTCCTTTTTCCATTTGGACCACTATTTACCGACTTATAGCCACTTTTGTGTTTTACTTCATTTTCATATATAAAATCGATTTTGGGTTGAAAATGCAAGTGATCACAGATGATCGTCCTTTTTCTATTTGGACCACTATTTACCGACTTATAGCCACTTTTATATTTTACTTTATTTTCATATATATAATCGAAATGAAAATGTAAATGATCACAGATGATCGTCCCTTTTTCATTTGGACCACTATTTACCGACTTATGGCCACTTTTATGTTTTACTTCATTTTCATATATAAAATCGATTTTGGGTTGAAAATGTAAGTGATCACAGATGATCGTCCCTTTTCCATTTGGACCACTATTTACCGACTTATAGCCACTTTTGTGTTTTACTTCATTTTCATATATAAAATCGATTTTGGGTTGAAAATGTAAGTGATCACAGATGATCGTCGTTTTTCCATTTGGATCACTATTTACCGACTTATAGCCACTTTTATGTTTTACTTCATTTTCATATATAAAATCGATTTTGGGTTGAAAATGTAAGTGATCATAGATGATCGTTCTTTTTCTATTTGGACCACTATTTACCGACTTATGGCCACTTTTATGTTTTACTTCATTTTCATATATAAAATCGATTTTGGGTTGAAAATGTAGGTGATCACAGATGATCGTCCTTTTTCCATTTGGACCACTATTTACCGACTTACAGCCACTTCTATGTTTTACTTAATTTTCTTATATAAAATCGATTTTGGGTTGAAAATGTTAGTGATCACAGATGATCGTCCCTTTTCCACTTGGACCACTATTTACCGACTTATGGCCACTTTTATGTTTTACTTCATTTTCATAATAACATCGATTTTGGGTTGAAAATGTAAGTGATCACAGATGATCGTCCCTTTTCCATTTGGACCACTATTTACCGACTTATAGCCACTTTTGTGTTTTACTTCATTTTCATATATAAAATCGATTTTGGGTTGAAAATGTAAGTGATCACAGATGATCGTCGTTTTTCCATTTGGATCACTATTTACCGACTTATAGCCACTTTTATGTTTTACTTCATTTTCATATATAAAATCGATTTTGGGTTGAAAATGTAAGTGATCACAGATGATTGTCCTTTTTCTATTTGGACCACTATTTACCGACTTATGGCCACTTTTATGTTTTACTTAATTTTCATATATAAAATCGATTTTGGGTTGAAAATGTAAGTGATCACAGATGATCGTCCTTTTTCCATTTGGACCACTATTTACCGACTTATAGCCACTTTTGTGTTTTACTTCATTTTCATATATAAAATCGATTTTGGGTTGAAAATGCAAGTGATCACAGATGATCGTCCTTTTTCTATTTGGACCACTATTTACCGACTTATGGCCACTTTTATGTTTTACTTCATTTTCATATATAACATCGATTTTGGGTTGAAAATGTAAGTGATCACAGATGATCGTCCCTTTTCCATTTGGACCACTATTTACCGACTTATAGCCACTTTTGTGTTTTACTTCATTTTCATATATAAAATCGATTTTGGGTTGAAAATGTAAGTGATCACAGATGATCGTCGTTTTTCCATTTGGATCACTATTTACCGACTTATAGCCACTTTTATGTTTTACTTCATTTTCATATATAAAATCGATTTTGGCTTGAAAATGTAAGTGATCACAGATGATCGTCCCTTTTCCACTTGGACCACTATTTACCGACTTATGGCCACTTTTATGTTTTACTTAATTTTCATATATAAAATCGATTTTGGGTTGAAAATGTAAGTGATCACAGATGATCGTCCTTTTTCTATTTGGACCAATATTTACCGACTTATAGCCACTTTTGTGTTTTACTTCATTTTCATATATAAAATCGATTTTGGGTTGAAAATGCAAGTGATCACAGATGATCGTCCTTTTTCTATTTGGACCACTATTTACCGACTTATAGCCACTTTTATATTTTACTTTATTTTCATATATATAATCGAAATGAAAATGTAAATGATCACAGATGATCGTCCCTTTTTCATTTGGACCACTATTTACCGACTTATGGCCACTTTTATGTTTTACTTCATTTTCATATATAAAATCGATTTTGGGTTGAAAATGTAAGTGATCACAGATGATCGTCCCTTTTCCATTTGGACCACTATTTACCGACTTATAGCCACTTTTGTGTTTTACTTCATTTTCATATATAAAATCGATTTTGGGTTGAAAATGTAAGTGATCACAGATGATCGTCGTTTTTCCATTTGGATCACTATTTACCGACTTATAGCCACTTTTATGTTTTACTTCATTTTCATATATAAAATCGATTTTGGGTTGAAAATGTAAGTGATCATAGATGATCGTTCTTTTTCTATTTGGACCACTATTTACCGACTTATGGCCACTTTTATGTTTTACTTAATTTTCATATATAAAATCGATTTTGGGTTGAAAATGTAAGTGATCACAGATGATCGTCCTTTTTCCATTTGGACCACTATTTACCGACTTATAGCCACTTTTGTGTTTTACTTCATTTTCATATATAAAATCGATTTTGGGTTGAAAATGCAAGTGATCACAGATGATCGTCCTTTTTCTATTTGGACCACTATTTACCGACTTATAGCCACTTTTATATTTTACTTTATTTTCATATATATAATCGAAATGAAAATGTAAATGATCACAGATGATCGTCCCTTTTTCATTTGGACCACTATTTACCGACTTATGGCCACTTTTATGTTTTACTTCATTTTCATATATAAAATCGATTTTGGGTTGAAAATGTAAGTGATCACAGATGATCGTCCCTTTTCCATTTGGACCACTATTTACCGACTTATAGCCACTTTTGTGTTTTACTTCATTTTCATATATAAAATCGATTTTGGGTTGAAAATGTAAGTGATCACAGATGATCGTCGTTTTTCCATTTGGATCACTATTTACCGACTTATAGCCACTTTTATGTTTTACTTCATTTTCATATATAAAATCGATTTTGGGTTGAAAATGTAAGTGATCATAGATGATCGTTCTTTTTCTATTTGGACCACTATTTACCGACTTATGGCCACTTTTATGTTTTACTTCATTTTCATATATAAAATCGATTTTGGGTTGAAAATGTAAGTGATCACAGATGATCGTCCTTTTTCCATTTGGACCACTATTTACCGACTTATAGCCACTTTTGTGTTTTACTTCATTTTCATATATAAAATCGATTTTGGGTTGAAAATGCAAGTGATCACAGATGATCGTCCTTTTTCTATTTGGACCACTATTTACCGACTTATAGCCACTTTTATATTTTACTTTATTTTCATATATATAATCGAAATGAAAATGTAAATGATCACAGATGATCGTCCCTTTTTCATTTGGACCACTATTTACCGACTTATGGCCACTTTTATGTTTTACTTCATTTTCATATATAAAATCGATTTTGGGTTGAAAATGCAAGTGATCACAGATGATCGTCCTTTTTCTATTTGGACCACTATTTACCGACTTATGGCCACTTTTATGTTTTACTTCATTTTCATATATAAAATCGATTTTGGGTTGAAAATGTAGGTGATCACAGATGATCGTCCTTTTTCCATTTGGACCACTATTTACCGACTTACAGCCACTTCTATGTTTTACTTAATTTTCTTATATAAAATCGATTTTGGGTTGAAAATGTTAGTGATCACAGATGATCGTCCCTTTTCCACTTGGACCACTATTTACCGACTTATGGCCACTTTTATGTTTTACTTCATTTTCATATATAAAATCGATTTTGGGTTGAAAATGTAAGTGATCACAGATGATCGTCCTTTTTCCATTTGGACCACTATTTACCGACTTATAGCCACTTTTGTGTTTTACTTCATTTTCATATATAAAATCGATTTTGGGTTGAAAATGCAAGTGATCACAGATGATCGTCTTTTTTCTATTTGGACCACTATTTACCGACTTATAGCCACTTTTATATTTTACTTTATTTTCATATATATAATCGAAATGAAAATGTAAGTGATCACAGATGATCGTCCCTTTTTCATTTGGACCACTATTTACCGACTTATGGCCACTTTTATGTTTTACTTCATTTTCATATATAAAATCGATTTTGGGTTGAAAATGTAAGTGATCACAGATGATCGTCTTTTTTCTATTTGGACCACTATTTACCGACTTATAGCCACTTTTATATTTTACTTTATTTTCATATATATAATCGAAATGAAAATGTAAGTGATCACAGATGATCGTCCCTTTTCCATTTGGACCACTATTTACCGACTTATAGCCACTTTTGTGTTTTACTTCATTTTCATATATAAAATCGATTTTGGGTTGAAAATGCAAGTGATCACAGATGATCGTCTTTTTTCTATTTGGACCACTATTTACCGACTTATAGCCACTTTTATATTTTACTTTATTTTCATATATAAAATCGATTTTGGGTTGAAAATGTAGGTGATCACAGATGATCGTCCTTTTTCCATTTGGACCACTATTTACCGACTTACAGCCACTTCTATGTTTTACTTAATTTTCTTATATAAAATCGATTTTGGGTTGAAAATGTTAGTGATCACAGATGATCGTCCCTTTTCCACTTGGACCACTATTTACCGACTTATGGCCACTTTTATGTTTTACTTCATTTTCATATATAAAATCGATTTTGGGTTGAAAATGTAAGTGATCACAGATGATCGTCCTTTTTCCATTTGGACCACTATTTACCGACTTATAGCCACTTTTGTGTTTTACTTCATTTTCATATATAAAATCGATTTTGGGTTGAAAATGCAAGTGATCACAGATGATCGTCTTTTTTCTATTTGGACCACTATTTACCGACTTATGGCCACTTTTATATTTTACTTTATTTTCATATATATAATCGAAATGAAAATGTAAGTGATCACAGATGATCGTCCCTTTTTCATTTGGACCACTATTTACCGACTTATGGCCACTTTTATGTTTTACTTCATTTTCATATATAAAATCAATTTTGGGTTGAAAATGTAAGTGATCACAGATGATCGTCCTTTTTCCATTTGGACCACTATTTACCGACTTATAGCCACTTTTGTGTTTTACTTCATTTTCATATATAAAATCGATTTTGGGTTGAAAATGCAAGTGATCACAGATGATCGTCCTTTTTCTATTTGGACCACTATTTACCGACTTATGGCCACTTTTATGTTTTACTTCATTTTCATATATAAAATCGATTTTGGGTTGAAAATGTAAGTGATCACAGATGATCGTCCTTTTTCCATTTGGACCACTATTTACCGACTTATGGCCACTTTTGTGTTTTACTTCATTTTCATATATAAAATCGATTTTGGGTTGAAAATGCAAGTGATCACAGATGATCGTCCTTTTTCTATTTGGACCACTATTTACCGACTTATGGCCACTTTTATGTTTTACTTCATTTTCATATATAAAATCGATTTTGGGTTGAAAATGTAAGTGATCACAGATGATCGTCCCTTTTCCATTTGGACCACTATTTACCGACTTATAGCCACTTTTGTGTTTTACTTCATTTTCATATATAAAATCGATTTTGGGTTGAAAATGTAATTGATCACAGATGATCGTCGTTTTTCCATTTGGATCACTATTTACCGACTTATAGCCACTTTTATGTTTTACTTCATTTTCATATATAAAATCGATTTTGGGTTGAAAATGTAAGTGATCACAGATGATTGTCCTTTTTCTATTTGGACCACTATTTACCGACTTATGGCCACTTTTATGTTTTACTTAATTTTCATATATAAAATCGATTTTGGGTTGAAAATGTAAGTGATCACAGATGATCGCCTTTTTCCATTTGGACCACTATTTACCGACTTATAGCCACTTTTGTGTTTTATTTCATTTTCATATATAAAATCGATTTTGGGTTGAAAATGCAAGTGATCACAGATGATCGTCTTTTTTCTATTTGGACCACTATTTACCGACTTATAGCCACTTTTATATTTTACTTTATTTTCATATATAAAATCGATTTTGGGTTGAAAATGTAGGTGATCACAGATGATCGTCCTTTTTCCATTTGGACCACTATTTACCGACTTACAGCCACTTCTATGTTTTACTTAATTTTCTTATATAAAATCGATTTTGGGTTGAAAATGTTAGTGATCACAGATGATCGTCCCTTTTCCATTTGGACCACTATTTACCGACTTATGGCCACTTTTATGTTTTACTTCATTTTCATATATAAAATCGATTTTGGGTTGAAAATGTAAGTGATCACAGATGATCGTCCTTTTTCCATTTGGACCACTATTTACCGACTTATAGCCACTTTTGTGTTTTACTTCATTTTCATATATAAAATCGATTTTGGGTTGAAAATGCAAGTGATCACAGATGATCGTCCTTTTTCTATTTGGACCACTATTTACCGACTTATAGCCACTTTTATATTTTACTTTATTTTCATATATATAATCGAAATGAAAATGTAAGTGATCACAGATGATCGTCGTTTTTCCATTTGGATCACTATTTACCGACTTATAGCCACTTTTATGTTTTACTTCATTTTCATATATAAAATCGATTTTGGGTTGAAAATGTAAGTGATCACAGATGATCGTCCTTTTTCCATTTGGACCACTATTTACCGACTTATGGCCACTTTTATGTTTTACTTCATTTTCATATATAAAATCGATTTTGGGTTGAAAATGTAAGTGATCACAGATGATCGTCCTTTTTCCATTTGGCCCACTATTTACCGACTTATGGCCACTTTTATGTTTTACTTCATTTTCATATATAAAATCGATTTTGGGCTGAAAATGTAGGTGATCACAGATGATCGTCCCTTTTTCATTTAGACCACTATTTACCGACTTATAGCCACTTTTGTGTTTTACTTCATTTTCATATATAAAATCGATTTTGGGTTGAAAATGTAAGTGATCACAGATGATCGTCCTTTTTCCATTTGGACCACTATTTACCGACTTACAGCCACTTCTATGTTTTACTTAATTTTCTTATATAAAATCGATTTTGGGTTGAAAATGTAAGTGATCACAGATGATCGTCCTTTTTACATTTGGACCACTATTTACCGACTTATGGCCACTTTTATGTTTTATTTCATTTTCATATATAAAATCGATTTTGGGTTGAAAATGTAAGTGATCACAGATGATCGTCCCTTTTCCATTTGGACCACTATTTACCGACTTATAGCCACTTTTGTGTTTTACTTCATTTTCATATATAAAATCGATTTTGGGTTGAAAATGCAAGTGATCACAGATGATCGTCCTTTATCTATTTGGACCACTATTTACCGACTTATAGCCACTTTTATGTTTTACTTCATTTTCATATATAAAATCGATTTTGGGTTGAAAATGCAAGTGATCACAGATGATCGTCCTTTTTCTATTTGGACCACTATTTACCGACTTATGGCCACTTTTATGTTTTACTTCATTTTCATATATAAAATCGATTTTAAGTTGAAAATGTAAGTGATCACAGATGATCGTCCCTTTTCCATTTGGACCACTATTTACCGACTTATAGCCACTTTTGTGTTTTACTTCATTTTCATATATAAAATCGATTTTGGGTTGAAAATGTAAGTGATCACAGATGATCGTCGTTTTTCCATTTGGATCACTATTTACCGACTTATAGCCACTTTTATGTTTTACTTCATTTTCATATATAAAATCGATTTTGGGTTGAAAATGTAAGTGATCACAGATGATCGTCCTTTTTCTATTTGGACCACTATTTACCGACTTATGGCCACTTTTATGTTATACTTCATTTTCATATATAAAATCGATTTTGGGCTGAAATTGTAGGTGATCACAGATGATCGTCCCTTTTTCATTTAGACCACTATTTACCGACTTATAGCCACTTTTGTGTTTTACTTCATTTTCATATATAAAATCGATTTTGGGTTGAAAATGTAAGTGATCACAGATGATCGTCCTTTTTACATTTGGACCACTATTTACCGACTTATGGCCACTTTTGTGTTTTATTTAATTTTCATATATAAAATCGATTTTGGGTTGAAAATGTAAGTGATCACAGATGATCGTCCTTTTTCCATTTGGACCACTATTTACCGACGTGTGGAGTTCTCAGTCTCCCATCGGACGCGTCCCAGGTGGCGGATAGGGGGAACAATTGCCTTGTCTAGTGATTCTGTTTTCTACAATAGGTCACTGGTCCTGACAATTGCTCGAGCGATGTCAATATATAGAGATACATTTTCTAACAAATGGTCTAAATTTCTTGACATAGCTAGGTTTTGTAGACAGAATTGCGATAGCCAATCACCATCAGATTGTGATGCATTTTATAACAAATGGTCACAATATGATGTAATTTTGGTGTAATGATAATGCTATAACTGGCGATACATTTTATAACAAATGGTCGCCTAGTGATAGCACATCATTTCTCTCTTCTAGTACTACGACCCGAGGACCAAAACTGTTCTTTCCTCTCTCTTTCTCTCTCTTTCCCCCCACTTGTAAGGTCAAAGTGATGGTAGCTGTGCTGAAGACCTGAATGGCTAGTTAGTGGTTAAAGAAGACTAGCTGCTAACAGCTCCCCTCCGACGCCAGGGCACGGGTCGGTTGTAATACAGTTTTTGCCTAGTCCATGTACGCCGTCCCTGCATGGATTGTCCATACCCTTACGTGCATACTCGTGGGAACAAAAATGAACAAAAATAAAGAAATAAACAAACAACAAATAAAAACAACAGCAGGAAGCCAGCAGGGGAAACCTATGCTGGCTGAATGCAAAAAATCAGCTGTCCAACCTTCAGGTGACAGTCTGATTAAAAGCAGTGAGGTAGTCGTGGACTTCAAGCCAAGCACCTCCAAAGCTGCACTAGCCCTCGCTTGTAATGTACCAGCAACTATCCCTGCTTCGGGCACTGTCGACAAGACAGCTGTCCATGCGACAATGTTACAGGTTGGATCGTCGAACCAGAAGTCGGGTCCAACCCCTGTAACCTCACCCGCCATTACGGCAGCTTCGAACGCCCCCACTCGCAAAGAACCATCTAGGAGGGCTTTCGTTCAAAGGCGTGCCGCCTTGCGCATTATCGACAGACATGGTTCCAAGTCTGTTGATGCGCTAACCAGCGACGAATTGTCGAAGTTAAGCTGGGCTAAGGCCCTGCTGACTGAGCTGGATAGTCTAGTTCCTCCTACAAGCACAGATGCAGCGGACCAAGCCGCATCTGTCGGGCCTAAGCGGCAACGCTCGGAGGAGGAACCACTACAACAGCAAACACAACAGCCGAGGACTAAACGTCCGAAGCAAGAGGCTCGGGTGATAAGAAGACCCTACAGTGAGGTTGCTCGCAACCCACTAATAAGGGCTATTATCGATAGGAGCGTTGAGGACGGAGCTATCTCTCAGGAGAAATGGCTGAAAATCCGTCAAGGTATGCTGGGGGTATACTGGAAGATACTCAAGGAGAATCCCGGTCCATCCCCGCAAAACGATGATGCTGGCTGGTATCAAGGCCATGTAAAATTGCTAGCGTGTACAAATGACCGCTCAGCTCTATTGCTTAAACTTGCAATCGCGTCCCTAGGGGAATTGTGGCCCGGCGCGAAACTGGACGTGATCCCGGTAAGTGAGATACCTCGCAGACCGAGATCACTCGCAGTCATTCCGGCGGAACCGCATGAACCTGAGGAGATCCTTGCGTACATTCAGAGCGGGAATCCTGATCTACCGACCCATAACTGGAAAGTGGTCAAGGTCTCCGCTCCTGAAGGTGCAAACAGGAAGGTGGTCGTGGTTCTAAATAAGGAATCATTGGCGCCACTGCGGGAGAGGCAAAGCCGAATATACTACGGTTTCGATAGTATTAGGCTGCGCGTCTATCGTGGTGACGACAAGATCGACCCCGAAACTTCTGAGGTTAAATCAGAAGCTCCGCAGGATATGGACTGCGCAAAAACCGAGGTTGACGACCCCACTAACTCGGAAGACGAAATGGAGACCCAATCAAACTCCGGTATGGTTGGGGATCTATTCCGTGGTCTGGGTGAAGTGGAGGACGAGGACGCTCTTTTGGACTCTGATCCAGAAGACGTAGACGTAACCGTCGTCTATGATCCCGATCATGGTGAAGGTGATCCAGGCGAACCTTCACCACTCTAAAGCAGCAGCCGCTGCACTACTCCTCCACATTGTCGAGAATGGGGAGGATATCGCGTTGGTCCAGGAGCCTTGGATTTGCAATGGCGAAATATGTGGACTCAACGCATCAGGGTACAAACTATTGTACAATAAGGGCACAGGTAAAATTAGATCCTGCATACTGGCTAAAAACCATCTTAATATCTTCATTCTAACTGATTACAGCGATGGAGATACTGTAACCGCTGCATGGGAGACGAGGTCGATTAATATGTGGCTTCTCTCATGCTATATGGCACATCACCAAGCCGATCCACCACCCAACAACATGGTGAGGAAAATGATGCGGGCAGCAAATCGCTCCCGGACTCCCGTGGTCATAGGGGCTGATGCCAATGCACATCATACTATCTGGGGAAGCTCAGACACGAACGCTCGAGGTGAGTTTTTATTAGACTTTATATTAGACTCTAATCTAGTGATAACCAATAAAGGTTCGGAACCTACTTTTGTAGTTGCAAACAGACAAGAGGTTCTTGATGTAACGCTTGTCAGTGCAAGCCACTCCTACATGATCAGTAACTGGAAGGTCTCAAATGACTGTTCCTTCTCAGATCATCGTTATTTAGTTTTCTCGATTGAAAGGAAATCGGATAGGGTTGAACCCTTTTTGAATAGAAGGAGGACAAGATGGGACGAGCATCAACGTTATCTATCTGAACTCCTTCCCCAACCTCCCTTAATAAATGATATTGGGGACATTGTAAGGGCTGTAAACACGCTCACAAATTCCATAAAGGAAGCTACTGCACTCACTTGTGCCCCCTCTGTAAGAAGAGGTAACGGACGACCACCATGGTGGTCACCGGAAATAGCGGACTCCAGAGTAAGAAGCCGTAGACTTTTCAATGAGGCTAAAAGATCAGGAGACTGGTCATCCTACAAATCATCGTTGAATAAATTTAAAAATCTGGTCAGAAGGGCGAAACGGAAGACATGGAGGGACTTTTGTAGCGGCGTCGAAAGTTCCTCTGAGACAAGCCGTTTGCGCAAGATTCTGTCTAAATCACCAACCGTTCAAGGCTATATCCAAAAGCAAGACGGTAAATGGACCACAAGTGGACATGAGACACTTGAAGTGCTCATGGACACTCACTTTCCGGGAAGTCTCCCAGTAAACGCGGCATGTGAATCCCAACCGCATGATAGAATCTTATCCTCAATTAGGATTAACGAGGACAATGTACTCTGGGCCATTCGGAGTTTTGATCCATACAAATCCCCAGGCCCTGATGGCATCATACCGGCTGACCTGCAATACAATGCAGAAATAGTCACACCATGGCTGATTGTAATCTTTCAAGCCTGTCTCTCATGGTCCTATATACCCAACAGTTGGACCGAATGCAATGTGACTTTCATCCCGAAGGGTGGAAAGGCCTCACATACCAAGGCAAAGGACTTTAGGCCAATAAGTCTATCATCCTTTCTGCTAAAAACCATAGAAAGAATTATCGACACCCATATTAGAATGTCAGTAAATAAGGGATTATTATCTACCTCTCAACATGCATACACCAAGGGGAAATCAGTTGAGACGGCACTCCACTCACTAGTGGGACATATCGAGAAATCCATCGAATACCGCAATTACACACTCGTGGCCTTTCTTGATATAGAAGGAGCCTTCAACAACGTGAAATCTGCAACCATCATATCGGCCCTAGCTTTACTAGGACTCGATCAATCTATAGTTAGGTTCATTAGGTACCTCCTAAGTTACAGGATCATTCGCTCTAGAATTGGAACGACTACGATCTCTAGATCTGCCAACAGAGGCACTCCCCAAGGGGGCGTCCTTTCTCCACTTCTGTGGAATCTGGCGTTAAATTGTCTGCTTATGAAATTAGATTCCCAGAACTTTAAGACTGTTGCCTATGCGGATGACGTTGCGGTTGCAGTTTCAGGGATTCATCTGGGCACGATATCGCAAAGACTGGAAATGGCACTAGGAACATTGAATCGATGGAGTATCGATAGTGGTTTAAGTGTAAATCCCAGCAAGACTGAACTAGTACTGTTCACTCAACGGAATAAAATTCCTAACTTCAAGTTGCCCCGACTTAACGGAACCGAATTGTCACTCTCGGACAATGCAAGGTACCTGGGCATCATACTCGACAGGAAATTATCCTGGAAACTCAATACAGAGGCAAGAGCGGCTAAAGCCATCACGGCTATGTATGTCTGCAAAAAGGCCATAGGCACGAGATGGGGTATTAGACCCTGGAACATGAATTGGCTAGTTGATACGGTTACTAAACCTATATTATTCTATGGGGTCTGTGTCTGGTGGGGGGCAATGGCTAGGGCCTCAAATCGTATACTCTTTGATAGGGTATTAAGAAGCATGGCAATCCTGATAACAGGAGCATTGCGAACTACCGCGACGAAGTCGCTATTCACTCTACTCAACTGGATACCAGTAGATCTTATGGCCAGAAAATTGGCATTGAATACGGCCTTCAGGCTAAACGCCAGCAATGCATGGAATTACAGACCCTATGGACATGCTTGCATAATAGGAAGTATACGCAATCTTCCTGATCATATTGATTACTGCACTCCCAAGCCCTTCCTCCTGAGGAACTTCGGTTTCTCAATCCCATCCAATATGGAAGCTGTCGATGGTAACCCTGTTGATGAGATGAGGCTATCCATCTATACGGATGGGTCCAAAAAGGGGGACAGGGTGGGTGGTGGTGTATACATCCCTGAATTTGGAGTAAGAATGTCTTTTAGGCTTCCAGATGGTTGCAACATTCTTCAGGCCGAAGTATCGGCTATTAAAAGAGCGGCCAACTGGCTCAGATATTACAGAGTATCTGGTAGGGATATTCGTATATATACTGACAGTAAACCCGCAATTAAGTCCCTGATAGGTGTTTATACAACATCAAATATGGTCCAGGAATGCCGGGCATCCTTAAATGA
This sequence comes from Calliphora vomitoria, assembly GCA_942486065.2. Classification (NCBI taxonomy): domain Eukaryota; kingdom Metazoa; phylum Arthropoda; class Insecta; order Diptera; family Calliphoridae; genus Calliphora; species Calliphora vomitoria. The sequence goes on from OW818032.2 coordinate 73,441,460, forward strand.
AATGGCGAGACATTCGACAGTTGTACTCACATGGGTACGTGGACACAGGGACAATGAAGGCAATTGTATTGCCGATCACTTGGCAGGATTAGGAGCCCTTCTATCAGAAGATGATATAGACTCCCTCTGCGGAATCCCGCTGTCAACTTGCAAGAAACGTATACATGACATATACTACGAACTTGCCCAAACTAGGTGGGGCAATGAATCCACCTGTACTATCACGAGGACGATATGGCCTGTGCTGGACTGTACACGCACGTCGTATCTACTTAGACTACAACGAATGAGATTACGCAATATGGTGGCGATGATCACCGGACATTGCACTTTCGGTCCCCATGCTGCGAGACTTGGGTTACCTTATAACGACTTCTGTAGAAGTTGTCAGAATGAGGAAGAGGAAGAAACTATTCTACACTTCTTTTGTAACTGTCCGGCACTTGGTGATCTAAGAGCCAGACTTTTAGGTGAGAGATTTCTTGATACCCTCTCCGGGCTATCAGTGAAGAATTTAAGGTGCATAGACGCCTTTATTAGGGAAAGCAGGTGGTTGATGAGACCGGACTTGCAAATTGCACCTCATGAAGACACGATAACTGTCTCATGATGGTCTGCGTCATTGAATCTCAATACCTTCTCCTCTTACTCCTTCGATTTCTATTCTTTTCTTCTCGTGCTTGACAATCTTTAGAACGCCTATCATCTACTTCTATTTCTTTCCCCTTTTCCTTTATCTCCTTTCAGGTACCACAAAGGGAACGTTTATTGGACCCAAGTGAGCTGTACAAAGAAGATTTTGGACGGCTGCCTGATAACCTAACCTAACCTAACCTAACCTACCGACTTATGGCCACTTTTATGTTTTACTTCATTTTCATATATAAAATCGATTTTGGGTTGAAAATGTAAGTGATCACAGATGATCGTCCTTTTTCCATTTGGATCACTATTTACCGACTTATAGCCACTTTTATATTTTACTTTATTTTCATATATATAATCGAAATGAAAATGTAAATGATCACAGATGATCGTCCCTTTTTCATTTGGACCACTATTTACCGACTTATAGCCACTTTTATATTTTACTTTATTTTCATATATATAATCGAAATGAAAATGTAAGTGATCACAGATGATCGTCCTTTTTCCATTTGGACCACTATTTACCGACTTACAGCCACTTCTATGTTTTACTTAATTTTCTTATATAAAATCGATTTTGGGTTGAAAATGTAAGTGATCACAGATGATCGTCCTTTTTCCATTTGGACCACTATTTACCGACTTATGGCCACTTTTATGTTTTACTTAATTTTCATATATAAAATCGATTTTGGTTGAAAATGTAATTGATCACAGATGACCGTCGTTTTTGCATTTGGATCACTATTTACCGACTTATAGCCATTTTTATGTTTTGCTTCATTTTCATATAAAAAATCGATTTTGGGGTTGAAAATGTAAGTGATCACAGATGATCGTCCCTTTTCCATTTGGACCACTATATACTTTTATGTTGTGCTTCATTATACCCTTCATCTTCGTGAGAAGGGTATATATAATTTTGTCATTCCGTTTGTAATTTCCACAATATAATTTTCCGACCCTATAAAGTATATATATTCTGAATTCCTATAGATAGCTGAGTCGATTTAGCCATGTCCGTCCGTCTGTCTGTCTGTCTGTCTGTCTGTTGAAATCAATTTTCTGAAGACTCCAGATATCTTCGGGATCCAAATCCTCAATAATTCTGTCAGACATGCTTTCGAAAACTTTCGTATTTTAAATCAGCAAAATCTGACCATAAATAACGGAATAAATATTTTTTTATGTATATCTCGATTACTAAGTCATAAATATAGACAATATGAACCCAGAGCTCACATTGTATTCGAATGGGTTCAAGAACTATGTTTTTGTCATAATAACTGGCTAAATGTCTTAAACTGGATAAAATTCTACATCACTTTTTTCAACTATCTGAGTTGTTAACTTATTCTGAAGTTATATTTCACAGTGGGGGAATTTCTCATAAAAATTGAAATAAATCTGTAATTTTTAAACGGATTGTCTGATTTAAACAGAATTTCCTATGGCTATAGAGGAGGTTTAGTTGAGTTTAAGTTTTCACTTTAAAACCCAAGTGAGGGCGGAGTCTCAAGGACCCAAAGTAGAGTCCTTTTTGCTAGAAACTTGTTTTTGCTGAGTTTTATGTGGATACGTGTATTCTATAGACATTTAAGTACTATAGAAAATAATTTCCAAATTTGTATCACTGTAAGGAGCAGAGCTTTCCAAAGTGGACCTATTTATATCCTACACTACCATCGTGGTAAAATATATTGATTGTGTGCTGGTGTTTGTAACGCCTAATGATATTAGTCGAACATCCACCCTAATAAACTTTCTGAGTAGATTAAACGATGTACGTCCCTCCGTCCGGCTGGCTGGCTGTCCATGTAAACCTTGTGCACAAAATACTGGACGAAATTGTAAAGATATTTCGATCAAAACTTGCTGAAGTCGGTTCATTATTTTCATACAAATGTCCTCCCGAAATAGGACCATTTTTTGTCATAGATGTCAGATTTATATTGGTATCCACACAAATTCCTCCACAAGTAACTTCTATATAAAAGAAAATATTTACTTTTATTTTGCGGATATGAAACTTACAAAAATAAGTTTCATATAGAAAGAAATCACGCGATCTAATTTTAGAACGATTGGTCATAACGGGCCGTAGCTTCCGAAAATCACTCACAAAAAAATTATTAAAATTTTAATGGAATGTTTTGCTATGGTCGGGTTTGACCAACTAATCTTTCATACTTGTTTTGATATAAATTTTTAAATTTAAGCAACATTTTCTCTTATCGCATAGCTGCATTTAAGAAATTTTGTATGTCGCAGTATTTTCTTAATTATTTTACAAAGGGAATTTTTCGTCCCGGCCTTGCACTGTGGGGCATAATCAAAATTTTTTGGAAATAAATCTGGCATTTCTAAACGGATGGCCCGACCGGCCAACGGATGTTTAGATAAGTTAATTTCAGATATAAAAAAAAAATGTCAAGTCATTCGGTTCAAAAGAACGCCCTATATTTTTAAAAAAGCGGACCAAGGTAAGGCAAAATTTAAAAATTTCAATTTTGAAATGCTGGAAAATTATAAGAGATAAATAGCACACACAGTAATGTTTTTTCAAGACCTAGCCGAGCGCATCCCAAAAATTTAAAAATCTTTGAAATCGGATGGGAAACAAAAAAATGGCACGTGTTTAAATATTTTACATGTCGAAGGTACCCTACTTTATGCCCCTATAGCGCCGCACCTGGAGCATTTGTAGGGTTGATTTTAATAACTTTAACTCGAATACTCCTTGGCTACCCCCACGTATAATTTCGTCCCGGTCGGGCCATCCCTTTAGAAATGCCAGATTTATTTCCAAAAAATTTTGATTCTGCCCCACTGTGCTAAATAGAGTCAAACATCTAGAAAATTAAATTTTTGGGTTTTTTGAATTTTTTTTGGGAATTGTGGGATTCTCAATAGTAACTCTTAATTTAATTTTTTTTTAAATTTATTGCCAGATTCTTTGGAAATTTGTTCAATGTACGATCGCCATACACAGATCGACATAGAATCGTGTTTAGATTTAAAAAATATCCGTGAATTTATGATACACCTTAAACATTTGTCCTTTAATCTATGTATTTATTTTGCATATTTAAAAGAAATTTATACTTGCATCATCTATTTATACAAATTTAACGCATTGCCTCCAGTTAGTAATTTATTTATGTACTCGTACATGCACTCATATCGCACTTTTGGCCATTTTTTAAACGAGTATATTTCTTTTTTTTTTATTATTTAAACAGAGTTGTGATACGTATTTTCCATTTTTATACAAAAAATGTAAATTTTATTTTCATTGAAAAAGAAATGCAAAAGAAATGCTGGAAAATGTTGCCATGCTAACAGCTACATATATAGTATACAAATATCTGTTGCAAATAAGACTATGTATACAGAGTGCCACAAATTTACATAGTGAGCCAAGTTGTATATTTATGTTCGTATTTTTCTCAAAGTGACAATTTTTTATTATTTTTTTTGTTTGTTTAAGTTTCTGTTGCAGTTTGGTTTGGTTCGTTTCGTTTTGCTTTTATCCCATAATTGGATCGTACGATGTGATGATGACGATGATATACAATAATTTTATGCGTTAAGTGGGAAATTAAGATTGTTGTTCTTAAATGAGAACAATATAGTTTATTGCACACATTTCTAATATGCATAAAATTCTAATAATAATAAAAATTCTTAGTTTTATATTTGCATATAAAGTTGATGCGCTTTTGTGAGACAAATTGCATTGAGATGATTAAGTGTTTGAGTGCAGAAAATAGTTTGTGGTATTTGTAATAATATGCCATAAGTATATTATTTGTTTATAGTTATGCCCAACATTTCTGTAGATGGTTCTCGGACATAGGCTTTTTGTAGTCAGTCTGAAAGATAGTTCATATACTAGACAATACTTTTGCCATAAAATGGACAGTAAAATGACAACTTACCCAAGATATATGGAATTCCTAAATATGCTGATTGTATGGGTACCATACAAATTGAAGCTGAGAGACTTTTAAAGACGATTTTGCATGTCCAAATAAACCGATACATTGCTTGTGATGAAAAAAGGATCCATTATAATAACAATATGCGTAAGAGATCGTATGGCCAGAAAGCCTAATCGACACCAAAGCCAAATATCCATGGTGCTAACGTAATTCTCTGTATTTGGTGGGAGTCAAAGACTTGAAGTCTGACCAGACCATCACAGGGAACCAATACAGAATGCAACTGATTCGTTTGAAGCGAGAATTGACCGAAAGACGCCCAGAATATGCGGAGAGACATGAAACCGTAATAATCCATCATGACAACGCTTGGCCACATGTTACAATACCTGTTGAAAAGTATTTAGAATAAAGTGTTTGGAAAGTTTTTCCTCAACCGCTATATAGTCCAAACCCGTGTCCCTTCCGACTATTATTTGTTTCGATCGATGCAGAACGCACTCTCTGAGATACGCTTCACTTTGGAACATATTCGTTCTTGGCCTCTAAAGATGAACAGTTCTTTTGGCTCGAAAACCATATGTTGCCCGAAAGATGGGAATAATATGAAATAATTCGGTAGCTCAAGAACTATTAATGATATAACATGGTCAGTGCTGACGTGCTTCCGAGTTGATTTGTATTTACATGGACTCGTAGTTAGTAGGAATCAGGGCTGGTGGGCGGCACCGCAAAGTTGCACACCTCGGAGCTATAAAATTTAAACAAACCTAAGTAGCACATGCATGTTTTTTACTTTTTTCTTAATAAATAGATCTATCAATAGAATCAAAAATAGTGACGATCCGTTACCTAGTTTTCGAGATATTATATCTGAAAGCAGACCAAATTACCTAAAAATGGTATGTTTTTTTTTTGAAAACTGAAAATCAGTCAACTTTGAAGGGCTATATCTTCTGAACCAAAGATTTGATTGTAATAAGAGTAGCATATTTGAAATTGCTGGACAATTTCCTGTAAAATAGGTTTATTCAATATTTTTTAGGGGCATATAAAATTTTTGATTTTTGCAACTTAACTTGTTCTACTGGCGCCACTGTGAGTAGTTGGTATGCAAATGGGTGGTATCAGAACATACAAAGTAAATAGATATTTTCGAATATCTAAAGAACTGATATAGCTTATAGGTACTTTCCTATCAATGTAACTTGGTTGAGTAAAAATAGGCTGGCTCGAATCTTGCCCACGGTGAAAACATACGAAATTATAGCGGATCGAACGTCTTAAGAAAAGTATCAAGATTTTTTAAAATCGCATGATATTTTTTATACTTTCAATGACTTGAAATTTCGATATTAAGTACATTCTTTTAATTTTTTATAAAATTCTTTCATATTCTTTTATTTTGCTACGATAGGGGTAGTAATAAATGTAAAACAATTCACTTATTAGTTTAAATTTTATTATTATAAACGTTGGCATCAGTTTTTCGTGCGCCCTCTTTATATATGCTTCGAGGGAGGTTAGATTACAGGAATTAGTGTCGAGCATAAAAATGTATAAGTATACTCTGGCATAAAACTTTCTTTACCAAAATCCTTCGATATAGTAAAATATTTTCATGCTGATGCTTTCTTAACTCCCAAATATGAAATATTGCTTTAAAATTTTAATATGTAATGTAATTTCTAAATTACTTTCATTTATTAATACATATTAAAATAAATTACTTTTACACATAATTCTCATAAATTTTTTTTAGACACATATAAAATAATAGTTTGACAAAAGGAAAATTTAAGACATGAAAGCATCCTTGTAAATTTATTTCCCAAAAAAAAAGTTTTGTGGGTAAATTTTTTTTAAAAAAAGAGCAATGCAGCAAAGATTGAGTTAAGCTGTTCGGACAAAGTTTTTCCTTTATATGTTGTATATTTAATTAAACTTTGGAAAGGAGAAACTTTCGTTATGTTCTAGAAACTTTGTATGTTGGACAAAAAAAAAACATAGAAGAAAAAAACAGAAGAATTGGATTGCAGAGAAAACAGTCAAATGTGAACTTACAATTAAAATGGTACAAAGTGAAAGTAATTAAGTAAAGAGAATATGCATTTAATTTGAAAGAAAAATACTTTAGCAAAAAGAATTGCATAATAAAAGTGCAAAAGTTAATAAAAATAACCAACATTTCTATAAATGTTTATATGTAAATAGTGGTACATGGATTTTAAAAGTAAATTGGTAATAAAAAACTTTAAAACGCGTTGCACAGTAGGCTGGCTTTTGCCTGGATTTAACCAACTTGATTCTTATATAGTATTTCTCATTGCAAAATTAAAATAATAACCTTTCGCCAAATAAATTTAAATATTCTACAGAAACATTTAACTAGCAATTTTTTTTGCTGCAGGCCCACTATGATGTATACAATCAACACTTTCATTTACTCCACTTCTTTAACTTTAAATAATAAATTTAAAAAGAAGAATTGTTATTTAGTTTCGTTCTAATAACTTTTAAACAGAAACTAATGCAATTATTGTTTTTTGTTTTAAATTTAATTCTAAATTCCGAAGAAGTAGCTGAAAAAAGCCAAATATAAGAAAGCCAGGCATCAGAATGGAATAACTTTACCATGAAGGTTGCTCCATTTATTGCATAGAAGCTGACTGTGAGCAGAGCAGAGCAGTGCTGTGTTTTTGTGTTTTATGTTGTTTATGGCAATTTAGTCTTTTACTACTTTTCAAAAACTATCACGTTTTTTTTACACAAAATACAATATTTTTTTGGAAAATACTAGAAAATGAAAATAAAAACAATTAAAAACAGTACCCAGTACAAAAAAAAAAAAAAAAAAAAACTATAAATTTATAACCAACAGCTATAGCTGCAACAACAATAATGCTTATCATCATCAAGAAATAGCAGCAGCAATAACAAAAATCTAAAAAAAGTAGAAACAAAAAAAAGAAACTTCCTAACTAACGAACTAAGAATCTAACTTTTCTGTTTCATTGTTGTTTTAGTTGTTTCTTTTCATTGCTGTTTCAAGAAAATGCAGCAGCACAAATTTCTCAACAACAATTTAAACAATCGTTAAAGTTTGTTTGTTGCTGCAACAGCAGTCCCTGTTCTTATTGTCCATGCACCAAAATACCAACAAACGAACAGACGGACAACAAATACTGAAACAAATATTTAAATTAAATGATTTGAAAGTATGAAGAGGAAATTTTTACGAGCATTTAGAAAATTGTGATTTTTGTGAATAAAATTTTATTTTATTACAAATACGTTTTAGGGATGTTTTTCCTCTTCTATACATATGTAAACGATATTAATTGCATTACAAATATTTGTGAAACAACAAGAAGAGAAATTTTAATTTGAATACGAGGGTAACACAAGGTATGAAGGAAATTGAAGTTACATAGTTTTCTAAATTTAAGATATCAAACAACATTTCTTTATTATTTGAAAGACTTTTGCTATTTTAAATAAATACGAATACGAAAAGAAGTTTCGAAAGTGACTCAAAATAATGTGGTTCCTAGTATTTATTACAAGGTACTATGCACAAATAGTAGTAAAATCTAAAAGTATATGAAGGCACTTGGTGGCTCTTTAGTGGGATGTCATTTGAATGAAAATTATTCGAATATTGGAGGAAAAAAATATTTTCCATTTGAATAAATATCTTTTTTTAATCTATATAAATTAAAATCAAATGTCGTTCGTTGGTTGAGAACGGCTGGACCGATTTGGACAATTTTTTACTTAAATGATTTTCATACTCCAACTTAGGATTTTACGGAAAAAAAAATTGACCACGCCCACTTGAACGCCAACTTTTTTGATTTACCTAAAATTGGAAAACGGGTGCACCGATGTGGCTAATTTTATTTCTAAATGTTCGTAGTAATTCAATTTAAGTTGTTACTGAAAGAAAAATTTACCACGCCCACTTTTTCAATTTATCTAAAATCGGTAAACAGCTGCACGGATTTGGAACGCCTGTACTGATTTGGCAATTTTTTTTAAATGTACGCCCACAAACGCTTTTTACAGAAAAAAAATTGTCCACGCCCACCAATACGCCCACTTATCAAATACATCAGCAAATATGTGATCAAATGCAGTGATGAAGTCATTCAATTTCAAATGGGCCGCTATGTTAGTAGTAATGAAGCCATTTGGCGCATTTTTCATTTAACATTCATGAATGATATCCAACTGTTGATCATTTAGCCGTATATCTAAAAAATGGTCAAACAGTGTACATTACTGAAGAGAATGTATTACAACGAGTTGATCGACAGCCATCTACAACATTGAACAGATTTTTTGAAATGTCCCCAAACGCTGCTATACTCCGAAATGCCAAGCTATTATACTCGGAATCAATCGTCAATGAAATTTCAACGACAGAATCAAGGAAATCCAGTTCCAGGTTTCCCCAATTCATGTTCCACCGACGCATTAGCTCGCATTTACACATTTGCGTTTGCTACTGGTCAACGTTCGTGGTCCAACATCATTCCAAGAATTGCGTGTCAACGCTTGCGATTTTTAGAGAATGGCACTCATTGGGAATACACCCTCAAATACGAACATTGTTTTCGATAATTGTCTTAACATGCTTCCCATCCACATCGACTGATTTGTGGAGCAAATACAAAGATGCCATGTGTGATGGAACAAACATTCAAAAATATGACACTCTTATGAAAGTTGTGAAAGATGGAACTGGAGGGATTTTTTTGAACGTTGGAAAAACTTTTTTGTTCGCGCTGTTTTTGGCAACGATACACTCGCTGAATGATATTGCAGCTACGTTGTTGGAAGGCGGTCGAACTGTTCATTCAGCACTCAAGTTGCCATTGAATATGCAAATCAATGAAAATCCAACTTGCAACATTTCCAAGAAGAGTGCGATGGGAAAAGTTTTTGGCCAGTTTGGTGGTGCGATTATTCTATTGGCAGGTGATTTGATGCAAATGCATGTTTGAAGTTATCCGTTTTGTGGAAACACGTCAAAAAACTCTTGACTTCCAACTGTTGGACATTGGCAACGGCAAATTCCCTGGCTGCATTAAATTTCCCGTCGCTTTTTGCCAGTTCTCCGAATCAAAATCGGAACTCATCCGAAACACGAACTCATTCCAAACATTGCACAAAATTACATAAATAATGATTGGTTGAGCGAACGTGCTGCGAAAAACTTTGATGTCGACAAATTGAGCTTTAGGATTCAAAGTGAAATTGCTGTCGAATTGATTACATACAAATCGGTGGATTCCGTTACTTCTCAAGATGAGGTCGTCAACTATCCAACCGAGTTTTTAAACTTGCTGGAATTAAAAACCAGGAGCTGAATGAATGCAATTTAGATGTTATGTTGACCTTATAAGATGAAGTTAAGAGCGTAAATATATATGGACGACGCATTCGATTTCGATTTTTATTCTAAGATTCTTCTCACTACTGTATCGATGGTTTGGAAAACTGGCATCATGAGAAAAGCCACGAGATCAAATTCACTAGAGAAAAGTGCCCGGTTCCGTCTTTAAACCATCAGAGAAGGAAGTTTGCGGCCCAGTCATCTCTTGTTGGTACTTATTCTGATTAATAGGATGGATGTATTAGTCAGCCTAAAAATTTGAGTCATAGAGCCGACTTATCAGAGATCCATTTTATGTAGATATCAAGATAATATATGTCCAGGAGATTCAGACTGGTATGAGGAGTAGAACTCATGAAACCAGTAAGACAGGCTAGTCTCTGAATCTAGAACAGAAAGGAATGTCAAAGGTCTCGCCGCTCTCCACCAGACAAGAGCAAAATTGGTGCGAATAAGTCTTATTATGGTTTTGTACATCCAGTGAACTGTATAAAGTTTGAGTCTCAATTTCTTCCCAGAAGTATTAAAAGAATTAATCTTTCACATTCGGCCCTCATCATTATGTTTCCTACAGAGTTTAGAGTACAAAATGTACTCTAAATAGTATCTTTTGTAGACGTGATGTCTTCTTGGTACTTTCTAAATCTCCTCTGAATTGCTTTAGTCTCTTTGGTTTTTGTTTTTAACGTGTTGAAGCTGTTGTGGCAGACATACAAGCTTTAAGTCTTCGTCCATAAGCTGCAACAGTCTTATATTCCACCATGGTTATTGGATGTTTCTAGGTCCCTGAAGCTGCTTAAATCATGTTGTTCAATATTTCCATTGTTGGATGCTTTTCGAGATAAATGTATTTCGTGCAGTCAATTCTGTTAGAATTTATCAAATAAAAGTAAGTTGATTCGAGAGATACCATTCAATTTAGATTTTTAACTGGGTCAGTATTACTTACCAGAGTAATATCAAAGACCTATCAATCTCAATCCTCTTGAAAACGTTGGACTTTTACCTCTCATACAAACCAACAAAATGTAATGCAGATTAATTTACACCACCCTCATGATTGCATTCCTCTCCTTTCTCCGTTGGCAATCTCAGCCGAAGCTCTTTCAGCTAATTGTATAACACCTTCAGAGGAACGCAAGATATCTTTACCTTCTACCTGGCCCTTCGTACGTTCTCATTCAACCGTCAAGTTCTCTGTACTAAATCCTTTATCCTCAAACACAGGAGTATGAATTCACACTCTCACCATCGTTCGAGGATGCTGATCCAATTTCCAACATTGCGTTGGTTAAGAATTTGCCAACTCTTTGGATGCAGTTTTAAGAAAGACACTTACATTAACATATCAAATGATGTTGATGCCCTTTAACCATTTGGCTCCATCGAACGCAGCGTAAGTTCGCCAAAGTAACCAAAAGCTCGCAGATTCACTGCAATCTATGATAGCCACTTGGAGCTGAGTGGCTATTTCAATCAGGTTGATAGTTTTAGTAACTTGCCTCCCGATACCTGCTGCTTACTTGAGTAATATTTGCAGGAGCTTTGGTAGCTGCCAATTCCATGGGTTTTTTTTTAACGGACTTGCCGCATTGATTATCACATTGGTCCTGATGTGACTCCTGATCTAAAACAAAGATGTTTTAGATCGAGAGTCTTCGAGTGATCGATCCAGTGATTACACGGATACAATTTTAGCTGTATTCTCTCGCCTGCTCCGATTTTGTTCAGTCCATGTCTTGGCAGGCCTGACCTCTACAACAGTATAAATAAGCATAGCTTCATATGTACGTTATTCTTTTAATGTCCACAATTCATAAGGGAGACTGTCATTTATAACACTGCCATATGTAAGAAAAAAGATACTGCCGCTCCTCTATAGATAGAAGTAAATCAGGATGCTGCCCAATATGTCAGAGATTTGTAAAATTGGACTCCAGATAACAACAACCAGCAACCATTGACATAGGGAACACATACAGGAGGGTGATTTTATGTTACCTAGAAGACCATTAACACAGTCCCTGATAGATACAAAAGTTCAGACAGAGACTCAGTTGCAGCCCTTATCCTAGGAAATATATATTACGTAGTTAAAGTCATGATAGCAGCAACCGAAGAAAAAGTCATGTAAGAGTACTTATATCACATTTTAAGGATACTTTAGTCCCTAAGAATACCACCCACTGCAGAAGAGGCGCGCATTGTATTTAGTATTGTAGTTTAAGATCCATTCCATTAAAAGCTAAAACTACAACCAATTTTCTAAGTAATTATATATTTAAATATACCAAACTTTCATTTTAATTTTGGCACTTCAATGTATTCATACACCTTTCCATTATTTCAGTTCAGAAATTACAAAAAAACATTTTAATAAGGCTTTAATGCCATATTAAAAGAGCTTTTGTTTTACGGCATTGAAACTAAGAAAAAATATAAATAAGCCTTAATGCCAGAATTTCACAAATGCCAAAATACAGCCAAAGACAGCCAGCAAGCCATACACATCAGTAAGATGAGCATCATTACAAGCCAGCAATAAATGCAGTAGCAACAAACAATATTAATAATACAATAACAACAGCAAAGAGCAACTACTAAAACACCATAAAGCAATTGCAATTTTAAATTGAAACAACAACAGTAACACTGAGTTTCTTAAAGAACTGAAAAAAAGTAAGATGGCTATATTCGGCTGTGCCGAATCTTATATACCCTTCTCCAAAATATACTTTAAGAAAATCCAAAAATTTTTGGTGAAAAAATTGGGTGTCAATTATGAACCGATCCTCACAAAAGTTGTTAAAAATATTTAGATTACTTGTTTATATCCAATTTCATCACGATATTAATTATTGTAAGACATTTATGAATATTCAAGTCAGTTTCTGATGGGGGGTGGTCTCAAGGCCATGTAAAATTGCTAGCGTGTACAAATGACCGCTCAGATTTATTGCTTAAATTAGCAATCGCTTCCGTAGGGGAATTGTGGACCGGCGCGAAACTGGACGTGATCCCGGTAAGTGAGATACCTCGCAAACAGAGATCACTCGGAGTTATACCGGCGGATCCACATAAACCTGAGGAGATCCTTGCGTACATTATGAGCGGGAATCCTGACCTACCGACCCATAATTGGAAAGTGGTCATGGTCTCCGCTCCTGAAGGTCCAAACAGGAAGGTGGTCATGGTTCTAAACAAGGAATCATTGACGCCACTGCTGGAGAGGCAAAGCCGAATATACTACGGATTTGATAGTATTAGGCTGCGCGTCTATCGTGGTGACGACAATATCGACCCCGAAACTTCTGAGGTTAAATAAGAAGCTCCGCAAAAACCGAGGTCGACGACCCCACTAACCCGGAAGACGAAATGGAGACCCAATCAAACTCCGGTATTGTATGAGATCTATTCCGTGATCTGGGTGAAGTGGAGGACGAGGACGCTCTTCTGGACTCTGATCCAGAAGACGTGGACGTAACCGTCGTCTATGACCCCGATCATGGTGAAGGTGATCCAGGTGAACCTTCATCATTCTAAAGCAGCATTCGCAGCATTACTCCTCCAGATTTTGCAATATAAGAATGTCTTTTAGATTTCCAGATGGATGTAGCATTATTCAGGCCGAAGTATTGGCTATTAAAAGAGCGGCCAATTGGCTCAGATATTACAGTGTATCTGGTAGGGATATCCGTATATATACTGAAAGTACAGCCGCAATTAAGTCCCTGATAGGTGTTTATACAAAATCGAATATGGTCCAGGAATGCCGGGCATCCTTAAATGAGATGGCGAGACATTCGACAGTTGTACTCACATGGGTACGTGGACACAGGGACAAAGAAGGCAATTGTATTGCAGATCACTTGGCAGGATTAGGAGCCTTGCTGTCGAAAGACGAGATAGACTCCTCCCTCCCGCTGTCAACCTGCAAGAAACGTATACATGACATATATTACGAACTTGCCCAAACGAGGTGGGATAATGAATCCACCTGTGCTATCACGAGGATGATATGGCCTGCGTTGGACTGCAGACGCACGTCATATCTACTTCGACTACAACGAATAGGACTCAGCAATATGGTGGCGGTGATCACCGGACATTGCACTTTCTGTCCCCATGCTGCAAGACTTGGGTTACCTTATAACGACTTCTGTAGAAGTTGTCAGAATGAGGAAGAGGAAGAAACTATTCCACACTTCTTTTGTAATTGTCCAGCACTTGGTGATCTACGGGCCAGACTTTTAGGTGAGAGATCCCTTGGTACCCTCTCAGTGAAGGAACTAAGGTGCATAGACGCCTTTATTAGGGAAAGCAGGTGGTTGACATGACCGGACTTGCAAATTGCACCTCATGGTGACTCGACAACTGTCCCACGATGGTCTTGACTCTCAACACCTTCTCTTCTTACTCCTCCAATTTCTTTAAATTTTCTCAACTTGCCTACTAAATCTATAAAATTCCTTTCTTCTACTTCTATTTCTCTCCTCTCTGTGTTTTTCATCATCTTTCAGGTACCACAAAGGGAACGGTCATTGGACCCAACTGAGCTGTACAAACGAAGGTTTTGGACGGCTGCCTGATAACCTAACCTAAGCCGATGAAATTCACATTTTTTCCAATTTCTTCTCAAGTCACGAAGTAGTGTGCTATCAAACTAATTGACTCAGCTTGTTCAAATTTTGACAGGAGTCAACTGACAGATGCCTGTTGACATGAGCAGTGTTGCCTTTTTAGTTAAGAGCCGGGAAATTAAAAAAGTTTCGGACTTATTGACCCATTCTTGTAGCTAGATCGTCTTAGAATTTCATAAGAACTCATAACGAAATGAAAAAATCAATATACGCCCCATTTTGTGTGATGATGGGTGTAATTAGTGAAGAATAATGGTGAAAATGGCTATATTGACTCCTATATGCTATAAAGCAATCCAGAACATATATATTTTACTGGATGGCAAATGAAAAATGTGGAATTACAAACGGAATGACAAACTTATATATAACTTTGCCACTCATGGTGAAGGGTACAAAAATCAGCAATAACAAGTAAGAAAGTATGGTCGGTCAAGCCCGACCATATAATACCCTACACAAAGTAAATGAGCAAAAACATTTTTCTTTCAAAATTTCAATAATTTATATTTGTGAGCGATTTTCGGAAGTGGGCCTTATATGGGAGCGATCACCATGAAATTAAGTAGTGTGATTAATGTCTGTATGAAAGTTGTTTATGTTGCATTTTATGTGTATACCAACATTTTTAAGAGATTTATGCTCGTTAAAGTGATTATCGGAAGCAGGCTTTATATGAGAGCTATGACCAATTATGGACCGATAACCATGAAATTAAGTAGTGTGATTAATGTCTGTATGAAAGTTATTTATGTTGCATTTTATGTCTATACCAACATTTTTAAGAGATTTATGCTCGTTAAAGTGATTATCGGAAGCAGGCCTTATATGGGAGCTATGACTAATTATGGACCGATCATAATAAAATTTGGTGACATGAATTTCGTATAGATAAAACTAATTTGGAGAAAAACTTGTGTAGATACCTATATAAATTAAACATTTATGACCGATAAAGTCCAATTTCGGGAGGACATTTGTATGGGGGCTAGGTGAAATAATGAACCGATTTCAGCCCGTTTCAATAGGCTTGGTCCTTGGGCAAAAAAAATGATATGTACCAAATTTTATCGAAATATCTTCAAGATTGCGACCTGTACTCTGCGCACAAGCTTTACATGGACAACCAGCCAGCCAGCCAGACGGACGGACGGACGGACATCGTTTAATCGACTCAGAAAGTGATTCTGAGTCGATCGATATACTTTAAGGTGGGAGTTAGACTAATATTTTTGGGCGTTACAAACATCTGCACAAATCCAATATACCCTCCCCACTATGGTGGTGTAGGGTATAAAAATGGTAAAAGTCATTTTATATTTTTGGCTTTATTGTTGTTTGTTGTTATTGTTGTTCTGCTTGGTTTGGTGTTGCTGTTGCACGAATATTTTTATCCTTCAGTTTTGTGTTGTGTATGCAAAACATGACATAAAACTTGAAATTACTTTTTTTTTTGGTACGTTCGTTTGTTACTTGGTTGGGTTGATGTTGGTTGCTGGATTTTCAGCAAAGTTTATTTTATGAAAAAAAAGCTAAAAAACAAAAACACTCTCACTCAATTTGCCTGTATTGCTGCAGCATTAGAGAACAAAGCAATAATAGCAACAACAATAGCAAGAAAAGCTAGAAAACAGAAATTCCCACAATTGCAATATGCAAGTGGTGTTAGTAGCTACATAAAGAAGCTGCAGCAGCAGCACAAACATCAAAATCCACAATGAAGAGTGAATAAAAATGAAAAACAAACAACGAACCAAATAACCAACAACTAAAGACGACCACCATATCATTCCATGCCACAAATAAATTGAGCAACTTGCAACAATTTAAGAAAACGAAAATTGAAAATTCTACCAATTCAAACGTGCAGTTTATAAAAAATCAGCTTAATGGAGACAAAGAGATTTAAATTTAAATTCTTGATTTTAGATACATTTTAAAGGAAATACTTCAAACTTACTTCAAATTTAAAAATGTATATAAACATACAATTTATTTGTTAAAATAAATGAAATGAATAGAAAATATTGTTTGCCTTACAGCTGTTGTAAATAAATACATTAAGCAGGCTTAAAAAGTGAACAAAAAAGCTTGTGATTAATTAAATAAAATGTCTTAATTAACCGAACCCTCAAATACCATTGATATTGATTAGATGTAAAAGCTCGTGAAGGCAATTTTACTTTTTTTTCCTTCACTATTTACAAACTCACTTTTGTGTGGCCTGATGAGAAAATAAATTAAAATTAAAAAACTTTAAAACATTTAAGTTGTATTTGACTTTGTAATGAGTCCACATAATTACCATAAAGGAAATTAAATGTTTTGAAGGCCAAGTGAAATTTAAAAAAATGAAGAAAGTCAATGTTAATTCGTTTATTTGCTTTTCTAGATGGTAAAAGTTTTGTATTTAGTTTTCCTGTACTCAAATGCACAGTGGGCTAGTATCATAACGTTTGAATGGATTTCTAACTAGCTGATGCGATTGAAATTACATTTTTCACAGGCATAGCAGATGAATATTTGAGTTTAAGTTTTGAAATTAATTTCATTAATCAAAAGTTACATTTTTTTGTTAACACCGATTTCCAAAATTTGAATGTCTTTCAATTCTCATATTATGTAAACATATTGAAACTACGGTGGCCAAAAAATTATATCGAAATATTGGTTATTGTTAATTTCTGAGACTCATCTTTAATATTCCAGGATTTTCAATCCATAACACAAATCATCCCGACGGAAAAGCTCATGGTGGTACTGGTATCTGGATTAAAAGCCGTTTAAAACATTATGCCGTAGATGAATTCTGAAAAGTATATATGTAAGGAACTTCCATTTGATTGGATTGTTTATTTGGATATTTGACAGTGAGTTCAATATATTGTCCCCACGATTTCCGTTGACTAAGGACAAATTTGAAGAATTCTTTGAAACTCTAGGACATCGTTTCCTGGCATGTGGTGATTACAATGCGAAACACACTTACTGGGCTTCACGGCTAATTAACCCTAGAGGAAGACAGCTTTACAAAGCCCTAGTTGACAGTAAGAATTGCCTGGATGTCGTAGCCCCAGGCCAACCAACATACTGGCCTACTGATCCTAGGAAGATTCCTGACCTTATAGATTTTGTCATATCCAGAAATGTACATCGAAATTCAATATCTTCGGAAATATCTTTTGATTTATCTTCCGACTATTCACCTGTAATACTTAGTCACCTATTACGGAACAAATATATCAAAATCTCCTGCAAATATTCCGTTTTACAAAACAAATTGGCTTAAATACTGGAAGTTCATCAGCAGCCATATCCACACAAATCCAAATATACAGTGTGAGGGAGAGATAAACGAATGCGTCAATGACTTCACGTCATCAATTACTTCATTCAAGGATCAAGATCTCTACAAACCAAAAATGCATATTTCCAATTCAGATATTGAACGATTACTTCTCGAAAAGAGAAAGCTTAGAAGTGAGTGGCAACAAAATAGATCACCTGCTGTCAAGCAGAGGCTGTCCATCGCTATTAGAAGACGGAAGAGAGCCCTTTGTTTAGAGGAGGATCGCAGCAACAGAAGATACATTGAGAGTTTGACGATTTTTTTTCTTTGGAAAGCCACACGTAACATCAAACCACCAGTAGAGGGAAAGACTCCGTTTTATTGAACGATTACTTCTCGAAAAGAGAAAGCTTAGAAGAGAGTGACAACAAAATAGATCACCTGCTGCAAAGCAGAGGCTGTTCATCGCTACTAGAAGACTAAAGATAGCCCTTTGTTTAGAGGAGGATCGCAGAAATAGAAGATACATTGGGAGTTTGACGATTTTTTTTCTTTGGAAAGCCACACGTTACATCAAACCACCAGTAGAGGGAAAGACTCCGTTGAGAAAAGCTGATGGTAATTGGGCGAGAAATGCTAAGGACAAAGCATTAATTTTTGCCTAGGATCTACGTAATGTATAATGCCAAATCCACCCAATAATAATTTTGTACTGGAAAGTCCTCCTGTTCATGAGACAGCGGATGATCATATCAGAGTAAGTCCCGAAGACGATCGAAAAGTTATAATAAAAATAAAAGCTATAACATAAATACGAAAAAATATCCAGGATATGACAAAATTACGCCATCCATGATTAAAAACCTACCGAATGTAGCTATAATCGTGCTATCTGTATTGTTTTCTGCGATCATTAGACTAGGCGTTTTCCCAAGTAATTGGAAAATTGCTCACATCATTATGATACCTAAGCCAGGAAAAGATTTAACAATGCCGTCTTCATGCAGACCTATAAGTCTACTGCCCTGCATATCAAAGTTATTTGAGAAAATATTACAATGTAAAATTATGCCATACCATGCCATAACCAAAATATAATCCCAGTTCATCAATTTGGTTTTCGTGAACAACATGGAACCATTGAGGAAGTTAATCGATTGACTGGACAGATAAGAAAATCTTTTGAAAATAAACAAGTAAGAGTGCTATATTCGGCTGTGCCGAATCTTATATACCCTTTACCAAATTATACTTTAAAATAAAAATTTTAAATATTTTTAGGCAAACAAAATTAAATTTTTTTTCAAAATTTAAACAATTTTTTTCGGAACTGTTTTCCAAAATTTAAAAAATTTTTTTTTTTCAAAATTGTTTTAAATTTTTTCGAAATTGTTTTGATTTAATTTTTTTCAAATTTTTTAATTTTTTTTGAAATTTTTTTTTTTAATTTTTAAAAAAAATTTTTTAAATTTATTAGTGAAAAAAATTTATGAAAAAAAAATTTTTTTGGTAAAAAAAAAAAATTCGGGTTAAAAAATATTTTTCCCGATTTTGACCCATTATAGGTCCAAATTATTATAGCCTTATGTACATCGTTGCAATGGACTTTGAAGTATCTATCATTAGATATCCATATTGTCTATATCAGAGGTGCCCAAAAGTTGCTTATGGAAGAGCAAACACCAATACATTTAAAGAAAAACAAATTTTTATGCAATTTTTTTTGTTGTAAAAACCAAAACATACAAAGAATAAAGAATAAAAATACACACTTTTTTAAACAATACCATACGATAAACAAAAACAAAATCTACATTGATCATCGCTGTCTTCAATGTTTACCAGCAAAGCATACGAAAGTGTTGTTGTTTTCCACTTGCGTGTGTACATTGAAGAACGACAAAAAAAACCAACAAGGCAAAGTTGTTTGTGTATTTCATATTGCTAGTGCCTGAGTGTTCTGTTGAGTATAGAAACACACAGCCTATACCTAAGAGCATTTACAAAAACAAATGAGCACCAAGAGTATAGGGCTTGGGCATCATTGGTCTATATTAATGACTTAGTAATCCAGATATATATCAAAAATAGGCCAAAAATCGAGATTGTCGCGGTTTTTTCCTTATATCTCAGCCATTTGTGGGCCGATTTTCTCGATTTTAAATAGCGACCGAGCCGAAAGAATTCCCGATGTATTGATGTATCAATTATGTTTGTAAGTTATTCGGGGGCTACGGAAAGTTGATTTCAATATACAGACCGACAGACGGACATGCCTATATCGACTTCGCTATCTATAACGATCCAGAATATATATACTTTGTGGGGTCGCAAATGAAAAATGTAGAAATTACAAACGGAATGACAAACTTATATATACCTATACTACGGAATTAGCCAATTATCTCAGACTCGTGCAAATATGGTTAAATAACTGGAGAATACAAGTAAATGAACTCAAAAGTAAACACATCACATTTACTCTGAGAAGGGGTGACTGTCCACCTATCACACTAAATACAATAACCATTCCACAGACAGATACTGTTACATACCTTGGTATTCACTTAGATAGTCGACTTACTTGGCGTCGTCATATAGAAGCCAAGAGACTTCACATGAAGTTAAGAGCCTCTAGCCTTCACTGGTTAATCAATGACCAAACAAAATTAAGCCTTGACTATAAAGTCATCCTGTATAAAAGTGTTTTAAAACCAATCTGGACATATGGAATCCAATTGTGGGGAATGACGAGTAATTCCGAGTAATGTGATTTTTGTAAATTTGATCAGATGTAAATTGCCTTCTCTCGATATTATCGATAATTGGCTTTAAGAAGTGGTATGATATGGCACTGTACCGTGAATACCTGCTGAGTTATTAAATGTTTTCTCAGCTACTATATTTTAGTCAAATTTGAATTTTATTGGAATACAACTTTTGTGGGTCGCCTTTAACCCCATATGTACTTATGCACCTGTATGGACCCGTCTGTAGAACACTTTTTCCATTTGAATGAAATTACTCTCAATATTTTTATGCCCTACACTACCTTAGTGGGGAGGGTATAATGTGTATGTGCTGATGTTTGTAACGTCCAAAACCGCTCGAGTCAGAATCACTCTTTAAGTCGATTAAACGATGTCCGTCCGTCTGTCTGTCTGGCTAGCTGGATAGATGGATGGATGGCTGGATGGCTGGATGGCTGGATGGCTGGATGGATGGCTGTCCATATAAACCTTGTGCACAAAATACAGATCGCAATTTTGAAGATATTGCGATCAAATTTGGTGCATAAAATTTCTTTGCTCAAGAACGAAGCCTATTGTAATTGGTCCATTATTTCACATAGCCCCCTTACAAATGTCCTCCCGAAATTGCACTTTATAGGTCATAAATGTTTAATTTATATAGATATCTACACAAATTTCGCTCCAAATAAGTTCTATATATAGGGAAATCATTGTATGATGAACGGTTCATAATTAGTCATAGCTCCCATATAAGAGCCGCTACCGAAAATCACTTTAGCGGGCATAAATCTCTTAAAATTCAACAAAAATAACTTTAATATAGACATAAATCGACCTAATTTCATGGCGATCGGTCCATAATTAATCATCGCTCCTATATAAGGCCCTCTTCATTCATGAAAATAAATCATTGAAATTTTAAAAGGAAAATGTTTTTACTCATTTACTTAGTGTAGGGTATTCAGGCCCGGATCATGGTCAATCATTTGGGGGAGGGGGTAAATAAAGTAAAATTTATTTTACATTTTTCTTGTTGGGTTTTGGACGTGGAATTTCCTTTTTGCATCCCCGGGGATCCATGCCTGAATAAAATTCATATTTAAATATTCTTCACAAAGCACAGTTTCTCTAACCTGCAGAAAAAAATTGTAAATATATATTAGTATTAGAGTGTCCAAAAAACCGGCAAATTCAAAAAACCGGTTTCCGGTTTAACCGAAAACAGTGTTTTATAAAAAAACCGGTTTCGGTTTTCTTTTTCGGAAAAACCGGTTTCGGTTTTGTCATTCTAAAAACCGGTTAACCGGTTTTTTATTAATTTTTATTTAATATGAAAATGCCAATTTAAATTTATAGACAATTTTGGTAAGGCACAAAGTGTTATATGTATAATTATTTACCAAATTCCAAAATTTGTCGAATGCAGACATTTTCTAAAAAATAAATGAGTATTTTTAAAAATGTTATCAAAATATTTTTAAGTAATATGTTCAAATAAGCTTTACAAAGTATTTCGTTAAAACCGGTTAACCGTCTTAAAAAAAAACCGGTTTGTCAAAAAACCGAAAAGTTAAAGAAACCCGAAACTGGTCGGTTTTAAAAAGATGAAAAAACCGGTTGACCGGTTTTCGGTTTCGGTTTTGGATACTCTAATTAGTATGCAAATGAAATTAACAGCAACTAAAATTCTTATAAAATTTTTTATAAAGATCTGTGTGTAAAATGTGTTCGCTCAAATCATTTTAAATAAAGAATTCACCCCCCCCCCCCCGCTATAATTTATTCTTTACACTAATAACTTTATCAGGATTCAATGTTTGACTGCTGTGTTACAAAAACCAAAACTTATCATGGGGTGAAATTGATTAATATTTCTTTTATTTTCTTACATTTCATAAAATGAAATAAGTTGCTTTGAAATAAGTAACACAATTGGTTGGGAACTTTTTATAATTTTGTAAAGATACCAAAACTGAAGTACTTAGTACAATGAAACCGTAGTATTAATATAACTGACCTTGACTTTTTTTCAAGAAATATTTCTTATTTCTTATAAGTTAAAGTTAGTTTGGTTTGTGTCATGAAAGAAATTATTTCATTAATGATTAACGTAGTTGAATAAAGCTGCATATAATGCTTAAATGGAAATTAATTTAAGTTATGAAAGCTATTGGAAATTTATTTTGGAAATAAATATATTGTATTAATTCATGGAATTTTAATAAAGTAATTGAAATTTTCAGTCTTATTAAATACACTATAGTTAGAAAGTTAACGTTTTTCTTTTATTTTCTTATGCAATTTGCTTTAGAAAATATTTAAATTCAGACATTTTGTTTATTTATTTTTTTATTTTAAGACCGATTATATGATACCCTACATATAGTATATGATTATAAACAGTTTTCTTTTGATATGAGAATTATTTGTATTGAATCTTATTTGAATACCACACAAAGAAAACAGATTCGTGATAGAAACCAAATTTGTTGCCAATCGAATGATTCTACCTTAGTGATCAAATTTTACAGTTGTGGCAACAACATTTTGGAAGGGGTAACAAATGTTTGGTTGCTTCAACCGAAATTCTTCTTTGTCAACTGACTTTCTGTTGATAGAACCGACAAATTCTATGTGTGCAACCGAATCATTCGATTGGCAACAAATTCGGTTGCTATCACGTACTATGTGCAACATTTTTAAGATATTTATGCTCGATAAAGTGATTTTCGGAAAAGGGCCTTATATGGAAGCTATGACTAATTATGGACCGATCGTCACAAAATTTGATGGCGTGATTTGCTTATATATGAAATATATATGTGTTGAATTTTATTTGGATACTAACATATTTCACAGATTTATGTACATTATGTACATAATGGAACTTTGTAGACCGATCGGTACTAAATTTGGTAGTACGAGTTCAGCTTATATAAAACTTATTTGTGCTGAATTTTGTTTGGATATGTTTATAATTAAGAGATTAATGAGAGCTTGACCATTTTCAGATAAGTCAGCTGTATGGGGATAGAAGGAATAATGAACCGATTCTAACCAAATTCAATAGGCTTAGTTTTAAGGGCAATATAAAAGTTTGAGCCAAATTTTTTCGAATTATCTTTAAAATTGCGACCTGTAGTTTGATTAAAAAGTTTACATGGACGGACAGACGGACGGACATCGCTTAATCGACTCGGAAAGAGATCCTGAGCATATTGGTATACTTTAAGGGTGGGTGTTAGGACAATATTTTAGCTTGTTACAAACATCACCACTAACACAATATGCCCTCCCTACGATGGAGGTGTAGGGTATAATTAAGAAATTATGAGAATACAAAAATTAAAAATAAATTCGCGGTCATCATAGAAACAACTCCAATATAGGTAAGATATAGAAAATTCAAAGCAAAATTATTTTTGTCTAAGTCACATAGAGGTTTCTCAAGAGTTCTAGGTGAAAGACGTTATTAGACTGGGAGAAAATTATTAATTCATTCGGTAGACAGTTTCACTAACGAGCAATCCTAAACCTGCCAAATGCAGAACATCTTACTCTAGGGATCAGAATCTGATTATTCCAAGTCGAACGTGAATAACAAAACTGATCGCAAAACTGCATGAATTTGCCATCGTTCACTTTACTGTAAAATAAAAAGTAATGTTTCGGTACTTTTGATATTTGTTAAACATTTTCTGTAATTGTGCAATGTTTCGACGTCTATGAGTTTAGTAATGCTCTGATTTTCCTCCATAATTTAAACAGGGTTTTCCAACAAGAGGTGTTATTTTGGTATTCAAAGAAATATGACATTGAGATAAACGATCGGATGTTTATTTCATAATAAAGAGGAATGTACTTATGCCGTTAATAATGAAAAACAACATCAGCCAAATGGCCACCACGACCACGCTTACAGGACCATATCCTTTTCATGAAATTTTCCATAACCAAATCGCAAAGTGGCTGCCCTATGTCCTCGATAGCCTCACGAACTCTATCTTTGAGGTCTTGAATCGACGCTGGGCTATTGGTGCAGACCTTATCTTTCACTTGGCCCCAAAGGAAAAAGTTTCAAGGTGTTAAATCACAAGATGTCGGTGGCAAATTGTGATCACCTCTTCGAGAGATAACACGGTCCGGAAACATTTCCCGTAAAAGAGTAATGGTTTTGTTACTTGTGTGGCACGTAGCTACGTCTTGTTGAAAGTAAAAGTTTTCCAGATCAATATCATCCAACAAAGAACATAAGATACGGTTTAATAACGTTTGTGGAATGCCCTGGGTTTTCTTTAACACTTTGGGCTACAGCATCAATATTCTCAGTTGTTCTTGAGCGACGTGCACGGTTTTTATTCTTCACATCACTAACATGTCCCAACAGCTCGAATATTCCACCAGTTTCTGTATTGCGAACTGTGACTGCAAGATATTCACCGTTGTTGAAGCGTGTATCGTTCCATTTTTAGTAATGGCGTACTTTCTACTTGTCAAATGTCAATGAATAAAAGCTTCAAAAGTCACAGCTACCGAAATACCGTGTGATTCAAAATAAAACCTCTTGTTGGAAAACCCTTTATGTAACTTTTTATTAAATCGAACCAGTATAACTTAAAAATGCGGGATATGACCTTTTCCCATCTTTCTGGCAATATATGGATTCCGAGCCAAAAGAACTGCTCATCTTTTTGATCCCGCATATCCCATAGGCAGCATTCTGCATCGATTGAAACAAATAGTATTCGTACGGGGCAAAGTCTGAACTATAAAGCGGATGAGGCAAAATATCCAAAACAATTCTTTCTAAATAGTTTTGAACATGTATAGCAACATGTAGCCGAACGTTGTCATTATAAAATATTACGGTTTCATATCTGGCCGCATATTCTGGACATATTCAGCTTGCTTTAAAAGATTCAATGGCGTTCGGTACAGCATTTCTGTGATGGTCTGGTAAAATACAGAGAATTACCTTAGTGCCATAGATATTTGGCTTTGGTGTAGATTAGTCTGGTTGGCCGGGTTTCACATACGATATCTTACGCTTCGGGTTATCTAATGCATACATTTTTTATAGCAAGTAATGATTCGGTGTAAAACTGATTTTCTTTTATAGTATTCCAGCAGCATTTCGGGCATGCAAAATCGTCTAGGCTTCAATCCATATGGTACCTGATATCCCAGCTTTTTAATGAATCCTGCTGCAAACATTTTGAAATTACTGCTTGAGTAGCTCTCAGTGCTCTTGCAAGCTCTTGTTGAGTTTAACAACAATCTACATGGAGTAATGCGCTCAATTCTTGGTCTTTAGCCTTTTTTGGCTGGCCTAAGCGATCATTGTCTTCCGTGTAAAAATCACCACTTCTGAGCGGCACAAACCATTTTTCGAACGTTAAAACCGATGGAACACATTCACCATAGAGTTCGGTGAGCAATCGGTGTTCTTAAACTGCAATTTTTTCAAATTAAAGAAGTAAATCAAAACTTTCAAAGCAAAAAAAAAAAAAAACATTGTTTTTTACCCTGTAATGTTCAATAACTAAGGGAGAATAAATGACAGATATGCACCCTTCAGAATGATGTATAAGTTATTAATAACAAAAACCGGGTTCAAAAGATACGCCACATCTGTGAATCCTGCATTTTTAAGTTATAAACCCAATGCATAAATTTTACCAATTTATTTACACTATGTAGAAAATGGTACACCACCTGCATGCGTATACGTAATATTATTATAAAGCACAATATGTAGAAAATATTAAGTATACGCTTTGTTGTTTTTAATATTATTTAATATTAAATTTAAGAATAATTAAAACTGTTATAGTTTATCTTATCTACTTTTAAACATGACTGAACTTGTATTTTTTTCTTCTATTGAATTTTATAATGTTTATGGAAACTCATAACACTTGTAATTATGAGCGAAAAAAGTGTAACAAAAAAATGAGAAATAATATATAGAAGAAACTAATTAAACTAAAAGCGGAAGCGTTGGCAGAAATAACTGACAGTTTTCACACTTCGCATATTGCCAACATGGAAACATATTCGTATTTAGAGGAATTAAAAAAAGTTAAAGATTAAGACGAGGGCAATTCTAAAAGTATGTTAGTGAACTTGAAACGTAAAGTAATTCAAGGTGTTTAAATGTAATACTTATTATAGCATAAGCTGGTTTGAAAAATTTAGATAATTTTAAATCTTTTTCATAATGTAGAAATATTTGACAATTAAATGGAACATAATTTTAAGCCTGCTTTAATTTACAACAGAAGTAGCTAAAAAACAAACAGCATTTACTCATACCAGCAGACTATTATACTATTTTATTTCCTTCCCTTTTAAATACTTACATTCAAATATTCAAACAAACCTAAACTCACACTAACTCAAACTGGCTCAGTGACTGACTGAGTGAGTGAGTAAGTATGCTGTGTGTGCTAATTACGCGAGAGGCATGCTACTTTTTCATTTGATATTTGCAACATTATCAGCTCACTAGCTGGCTGGGTGGCTGGCTGACTCAAAGACAACAATAACAGCAATAATCTACGTGGCAAAAAGCATGTTGATAATAATGATGATGATGACGACTAAGACGCCTTTAAGTCTTCATATCGTATTTTTTTTTCTTTTACCCATTTTTTCTTTTTATTTCATCAAAGTTTTTGCTTTACTGCTTTCTTGCGTTCAGTCATTTCAGCTTGAGTGTGTCAGTAGTAAAGTTTCAAGGAAATGTTAAACTAGGAAGCAAAAAAATAAACGAAGAAAATAAAATATAAGAAAATAAGTGAAGTGGCAGCGGCATGTAGTAAATAGTAAATGAAAGAATTCACCTGGTGTTAATGCCAGCACTGATGATGGTAATAAACTTTGACTTGAACTACAAATAACAGTTAAAAAAAGTGTATGAATGTATGTATTTTGTGTATTTGTGCATGTGTTGGCAATGTTGTATTTGAGTGTTGGTGTTCGAAAGGAAATAAATACAGCTACAACATCTTATTATCGAACAAGTAAATTCAAGTTGAAACTAAAGGAACAAACACTACATAAATAAAGTTGATTTTTCTTTTGGGTCTCCTGTAAATACTTCAGCATTTTACACATAAATATATAAACATTAGGGTGGCTATAATTTGACACATTTTGGATTTTTCATGCTACCATGTTGCGATTTCTTTTGTTGTAAGAATAATTTTGTTTAAGAAATTTAACATTTGTATTTTACACTACATAATTACATTATATTTTTGTTTTACACATATTTGTATTCATTTAGTTTTGAATTAGGTTGATAAGGGTTCTTCATCAATTTCTAGCATGCTTGAAAATAGTTTTCTCTGCCAGCTCATTTGCATTCACAAAGATTAATATACATATATATGTATAATTGTGTGTTTACTCGGTTGCACTCTCAACTCAAGACAAATTTTATGACCATATATGGTAATAATTTTGGTGTTTGCATTTTTTTTTACTGATCTTCAATGTAAATATTTCTGTCTTCTTTTTGCTGCAGGTCAATTATTGATAATGCATTACTTTTTTTTTTTTACTCTCAATGAGAATCAAAACCTGATTAAATTACGCACTTTGTAATACGCACCACCAAATACAAATTTTAATCAGATCAAAGTTATTAGCATTTTGAAAGTTGTCATGAAAACAAGTGTACACTTCTAACAAAGAATAATAAATTTAAAATAAAAAAAAGTTCTAAGTAAAAAGTGCAAAGTGCAAAGAAAAATTAAACAATTATAAAATAATTGATATTTTTTATATCAAATAAAATTAAACAATTATCTGTAAAATTTAAGACGTATTAAATTAAGTTTATTCTGCATTCTATATCATAAATTGATTATTTTAACCAAAGGTAAGGTTTTTGTGATTCTCGTGCATTTCAAGCCTTTTACACATGGCATTATTTTCTTTCAAGGAAAGTGTCTTTAACACCGTATTCCAAAAGAGTCCAATCTGGACTTTCTGAGTTTTAAGCACACGTGGCAAGAAAATCCACGTGTGGAACCAACATCCTACCCTAAATTGAAAGAGATGGTTTAATAGCATGGAAAACATGACATCATAAAACATTTTTTTTTAATTAAAATGCTGAATTAAAATTTATTAAATTATTTTAAAAACTACAAAATTGTTCTGATTAAAATTCCTAAAAACTTTCTTAAATTATCTTAAAAACTACAAAATTGTTCTAATTAAAAATCCTAAAAACTTATCTAAATGATCTTAAAAACTACAATAGAAAACATATTTTAATTTAATTAAAGCTCTTTAAAATGTAACTATAAAGTCTTAAAAATAACACTTTATTTAATTATACACTATTTACTAAAATTTCTTAAATTACTACTTAAACTATATATATAAGATTGCCTAATACCTACTTAAAATTTGCTACATGAATTAAAACCTAATCTAAACTTTAAAAATCTGTTAGTACATATTATATAAATTTATTGAAATATTATTTTGTTTGAACTGAAACTATAAAAATGTAAAACTTAATATAAAATATACTTATATGCCTTTGTTTATAAATTATATACTTATTATAAATCAATTAATTCTAAAACAAACAAAAATGTAAAATTATTCATTATCTAGTTTATATGTACAAATGATTTTAATTTATACTTAAACATTTCTTAAAATAACATTTGAAAATATCACAATGAATTTAAATTATTATTATAACTAAATTAGAATCAAAAATCATTAATAACTAAATTAAAATCATTTGTACGAATTATTCTCGATGAGACTTTAAAATTTAACCCAAAATATCTTTTATTATTTTTTTTATTTTACTATTCTAAAAATAACTACGTATGTATATTTAAAATTACAAAAACAGTGAGAATTTCTTTTAAAGCCAACAACAACAAAATCATCATTGTCATCTCGTTTTGCTGGGCCCTTCAATCGAGACAACTTTAAAATGGAACACCAACAATTGTGTTGTGAGTAATAAAATACTGATCTCTATTTTTTTTGTAATTATATATTTTTAATATTACATACTCTTTTGTCCGTCTGTCCGTTTTCTAATTTGCTCTTCTTTTTATTCATAATTATTGCTTAACTAATATCATTTAAAAAACTCCATTAATTAGTATGATTTAAACACTCTTTGTGTAATGATCATTAATTAGGTTTATGTTTATATTTTGTTTATTTTATTATGTTTTCTTTTTATATATTCAATAAATTCATTTGTTTGCTTTATTAAAATGTACCTATAAATTTATTTTTAAATGGGAAGGATAGCTAAGGAAAATTGTAACAATATGTAAGTTAGTAAGTCAGTCTATATTAGGGACAGATTTTAAAATCATTTAGGGTAAGTTGTCTGTCAAGGCGTTTTATTGTTATTCAATTGGGTGGGAATTAAATTACCCTACATGGCACTATACCTCGCCATGGTTTGGTTTTATATTTTCAGTGTTATTTTTCTGTGATTTTGATACTCTTTGGTATTTATAGGCATTAAGAGTATTTATATGTTTATGCGCTTTAATACGGGTTAAGAACCAATCTACCAATATAAGCTAGTCGGAAAATCTTTTTATATGCCTCTTAAACTCGGTATTTTAAATTTAACAAATGCATTATTTTGTTTTCAAACTTAATGGAATTTTTGTTATTCATATTATTACCCAGCGCGTAAAATATATGGCGCCCAACGATAAAGGCCAACGGTAAAGGCCAACGGTAAAGGCCAAAGATAAAGGCCAACGTGAAAGGCCATGTTTAGCTTCAAAACAGCCAATGCATTTGAAACAATGTTGCAAGCCCAGATGCATATGCCACCGTGACATATATGGCAATACATTAAAGCATTGAGGAGAAACAATGGTCGATACAAGAATTAAAAAGAAGTACTGAAAATATTAATGTAAAATATTTACTTAATATGGTTAAAATTTACATGTCAAATTCCTTTGTATAAAGAAGTTATAACACCAATTGCGTTTGTTAAGATTGTGTAAGTCCTAGTCATTTAGAATATTTAAATTTTGAATCTAGTAGCGATACTCTCAAACAATGCAGTTTATCATGTAACCTATTTTAATTAAGTTTTGACTCAGGAAGTCCAAATTCTGAATTTAAAATTTCGGTTTCGTGTAGCATCTGAGTATTCATTTAACTTTATTTTGTTTTACTATTCGAGTCCTTTTGCTAAATTTTAAGTCATAAATTTTGAAAAGAAGCAGTTTAGAAAGCAATTGACAAAAATATTTTTACAAAAGCCAATCAAGTATAAGATTTTTTTTTGTAGACTGACTGATTTATTTGTTACTTTTTCTTTAAGTTAATCCTTCCCTTAAAACATTGAATTTACTGATCACTTAATAATTTACGTATTTACTTATATAAATATATATTTTTATTATTATTTATTTTTCTTTCTATACTTATCATTTTCTTTAGTTAAATAAATTTTATTATTTGTAAAATTTAAATAATTTTTTTCTATAAAATACATACTTAATTAATTTGGATATTTGCATTTATACGTTATGAACACGCGTTCTCAGGGAAATAATAATTCGAGAGGTCGTGGTAGAAGCACTTCTGCTTCCAGTAACAATATTTCAATTGAGTTGCAAGATCATCCAACCACTTCTAAACCTCGTGTCGTACACTCACCCGCTGTGAAAAGTACACAGAAAACATCTCAAAAAGTACCACGTACACAAAGTTGCAATAATTTGCCTACGAACTTAGAGTTTCAAAATATATCCATAATGAGTAACCCCCAATCATTACCTACAACATTTGCTCCATTAGAAGGACAAGACCCTAATGTATTTTCTAACGTAGATGTAATTACTCAGCCTAGGCTAAGTACAAGTGCTTCTAATTTCAATCCAGCTACACCTTTTGATACTTTAATAACATTAATGGAACAAACCATGCATAATACAAGAGAGGAGTTTCGGAAAGAGCTTTCATCTATTCGAGACAGCATATCACAAATAGGTAATACGAGTAGCACAGGTTCTCAGGGACGACATACTAATGAACCAAATACCACTTATGCAAATGCTCCAAATTACAATTTTAATAGATCTTCTAATGTTAACGCGACATTTAGCGATTCAGTTATAAAATTAGAGAAGTGGAAAATTTCCTATGATGGAACAGGTTCGGTGTCCGATTTTTTGTTCAAAGTAGAGACACTTAGCACTCGCACACGATGTTCTGATGAACATCTTTTGTCTAACTTTCATGTGCTTTTGGAAGGAAAAGCTGAGCAATGGTATTGGCTCTTCATGAAACAAAACCGAGATGTTACTTACCCAATTTTACGATATGCGCTAACTAAGGAATTCGGCTATTTAGAATCTGAACATGATATTTTGTTAAAAATTTCGTTGCGTAAGCAACAAAACAAAGAATCATACGATGACTTCCACACAGCGCTCGTTGCAATGAACTCAAGATTGCAAAGTCCTTTACCAGATTCAACATTAGTTGACATCATAAAACGGAATTTGCAAACTAATTTGAGATTCTTGTTATTCAGTTCCGAATCTAAAACACTTAACGATTTTAGGGACATTGCTCGAAAAGCTGAAAAGGTCCTTAAGGATAATAAAGCTTTTGCGCCAAATGTAGGCACAGTTCGCAATATAAGTGAACTTGATTCTCCTGATATTGATTTGGAAAATTGTGAAATATTCGACCCACAGATTGAAGCACTGCAAATGTCTAAAAGGAATAGCAAATATGACTACTCCAACATAAAGTGCTGGAATTGTTTGTCTCTCGGACATTCCTACATATATTGTGACAAAGTTATTACCGATCGTTTTTGTTTCAAGTGTGGACAAAAGGGAGTATTAACACCTACATGTACAAATAGGCACGTGTTTCAGGGAAACAAGACAGCGGGCGAAATGGCTACCGGGGACTTTCGTCCATCCCACAAAACCCCGAGTTCAAATTAGAACCTAAATTAGAAGAGTCCAATGAATTCTTAAATTTCAATGACAATTCAACAAACAAACATAATTTTCGACAACCTAAACCCATTTCAACCTTTAAAGATATTTCAACACAGACTGAAGCCTTTCTAAATTTTAACAGTGAAACAGTGTATAGGAATACAATTTGTAAGAAACTTTACTCTTTTCAAAATCCATCTTTTAAAATAATGAAGTGTAGACAACGTTTCAAGAAACGTAAATACTATCGGAAATTGTTGGAATCAACTATTTTACATGGTTCAGATGATCGTCCTTTCGTCAAAATAAAAGTTTTAAATGATAGTATCACAGGTTTACTCGACTCAGGGGCTAATGTTTCTGTTTTGGGAACAAATTGTCTAGAGTTTTTGAAAAGAAATAATATTTCTTATAAACCAATTAGATCAGCATTGTCAATCGCAAATGGTGCGAAACAAAATATATTAGGATTCTGTACACTACCTATTCATTATAAAGACGTCACCAAAGATATTTTGTTCTATTTGGTTCCATCACTTAGCCAAGAGGCTTATTTTGGAACAAATTTTTGGCGTGAGTTTGCACTTGCACCCGATATAATTCCCACTGTTTCTTCTTTTCAACTTGGTTCTTCAGTATCCAGCAAAAGTGAAACAAAATTTCACGATCTCACATCTGAACAAAAGCTGATATTGGAGAATACAATTTTAGAGTTTCCCTCATATGAGAAAGTAGGATTAGGGTGTACAGATCTATTAGAACACGATATTAATACAGGAGACGCTGTTCCGATCAAATGTAGGCATTATCCCTTGTCACCACCTCGCCAGGAGGAAGCCTATAAAGAAATAGATCGCCTCTTAAGCATGGGAATAATCGAGGAATCAAATTCACCCTGGTGTTCACCAGTGGTTTTAGTGAGAAAACCCGGCAAAGTTCGTCTTTGCATTGATTCTCGTAAACTTAATGCAGTGACGAAGAAAGACTCATATCCCTTACCCCATATTAATGGCTTATTGAGTAGGTTAAAGGACACTTTTTATATTACAGGGATAGATTTAAAAGATGCATTTCTTCAAATTCGTTTGACACAGAGTTCTAAGGAAAAGACAGCATTTGTTGTACCGGGAAAGCCCTTATATCATTTCAAGTATATGCCATTTGGGTTATGCAATGGTCCCCAAACCATGAGCAGGCTGATGGATAAGGTGATACCCTCACGGTTACGGGAAAATGTTTTCATCTATTTAGATGACTTGCTAATATGCAGTTCTGATTTCGAATCTCACATGACTCTGCTAAAAGAAGTAGCTAACTGTTTGAAAGTTGCTAAACTTACAATCAATATAGGAAAAAGTAAATTCTGCCAGAGGGAGATACGCTACTTAGGATATATAGTAGGAAATGGCACCTTAAAAGTTGATCCCGAAAAAGTAGAATCTATAGTAAACTTTAGTGTACCTAAAACGCCTAAACAAGTTCGCCGTTTTATTGGTATGGCCAATTGGTACAGGGCCTTTATAAGTAACTTTGCAGATCTAGCTGGTCCTCTCACAGACTGCCTTAAAAAGTCAACTAAACCATTCGCTTTAACCGAAAATGCCAAATTGTCTTTTGAAAAGTTGAAAATTGCATTATCTTCAGCCCCAGTTTTGGCACAACCAAAATTTGATCGTGAATTCATAATTCAGTGCGATGCTTCAAGGGTTGGTGTTGGTGGTGTTCTCTTCCAATACGATGATAATGGCAATGAACATCCGATTGCGTTTGTTTCTCAGAAACTTAACAAGTCTCAGAGAAACTATACAGTTACAGAGCTTGAATGCATGGCCGCAATAGTTTGTGTAAACCGTTTCAGACCCTACATTGAAGGACTGCCATTTAGAATTATAACCGACCACTCTTCCTTAAAATGGCTAATGTCCCAAAAGGATTTAAGTGGGCGACTGGCGCGGTGGAGCTTAAAGTTACAGCGATATGACTTTCAAATCGAGCATAGAAAAGGCTCCTTAAACATAGCTCCAGATTGTCTATCGCGAATGGATGTAGAAGAAATATCCTTGCCTGACATGCCCTTAGAAATTGACCTTAAATCACCCGATTTTGACAATGATGAATATGAAAATCTTAGGAATTTTGTTACAAACAATAAAGAAAAATTGCCTGATTTAGTTATCTCTGACAATTTGGTTTACAAACGAGTAAAATTCAGAGATGGTTGTGAGGACGAAGAAACTGATCTATGGCGTTTATGGGTTCCGAAATCTCTATCTGAAGGTATCATTAAAGCTGCCCATGATTCTGTTATATCTTGCCATGGTGGTTTTATTAAAACATTAGCCAGAATACGACAAAAATACTATTGGCCAACAATGGCAAATGATATAAAATCATATGTTAGCAAATGCGAAAAATGTAAGTCAATGAAGTCAACCAATCAGATATCGAGGCCACTTATGGGCAAACAAATTCTCACAAACAGACCTTTCGAAAGACTTTATTGTGATTTCTTAGGCCCATATCCATTTACAAAAGTTAGAAACTCTGTCATTTTCATATGTTTAGATCATCTAACAAAATTCATATTTTTAAAGCCTCTTAGAGCAGCAACATCTGCTAATATAATTTTGTATTTTCAATCTGAGATTTTTCCTACTTTCGGCGTACCCAGGTTTTTACATAGTGATAATGCAAAACAATTCGTTTCTAACGAAATGAAGGAATTTCTAAATTTATACGAAATTGTTCATGTAAAAACGGGATTTTACGCTCCTCAGTCTAACGCATCTGAACGCGCAAATAGGGAAATAATAACAAAGATTCGATGCTTTTTAGAAGACCATAAAGACCATAGCGATTGGGACAAATATATACCGCAGATTTTGTCAATTCTCAGAAGTGATTATCACTCATCAATTAGATGTTCTCCATACTATGCCGCATTTGGCCAAAATATGGTACAGCATGGCTCGGCCTACAAAATTTTAGATAAATTAGAATGTTTAAATGGTGAGGATTTTCAAATTTTGCCAAATGTTGATAAGTTGCAGAAAGTAAGAAGTAAGATTCGAGACAATTTGAACATCGCTCATGAAAAAGCAACAAAAGCATACAATTTACGATCTCGCCCAATTCATTTTCAAAAAGGTCAAATTGTTTTCAGAAAGAATCACATTTTAAGTAATATGTCGAAGCGAGTTAACAGAAAGTTTATGCCGAAGTACATAAAATGTAGAATACGCGAAAAGATTGGAAGCAACTTGTACGACATAGAGGATCTAAAAGGACTTTACATTGGCAGGTTTCAAACCTCAGACCTCAAGTCATAGTATGGCGAAACGAATTTTGTTAATATTTTTCTCCAATTTTATATTCGAATATTACCCGGCTTTCGTGGGTCGTGCCACACTTTATTTCTGTAGATGAATAACAAAAATTCGCTAACTATCTTGAAAATTAAATTTACAGAGACAAATTTCTTAAAACGTAATGAAATCTGTTTTCTGTTCGTCTTCCTATTTTGAGAAAATGTAAGATCGAAGCAGATTTGTTGCGATTTCTTTTGTTGTAAGAATAATTTTGTTTAAGAAATTTAACATTTGTATTTTACACTACATAATTACATTATATTTTTGTTTTACACATATTTGTATTCATTTAGTTTTGAATTAGGTTGATAAGGGTTCTTCATCAATTTCTAGCATGCTTGAAAATAGTTTTCTCTGCCAGCTCATTTGCATTCACAAAGATTAATATACATATATATGTATAATTGTGTGTTTACTCGGTTGCACTCTCAACTCAAGACAAATTTTATGACCATATATGGTAATAATTTTGGTGTTTGCATTTTTTTTTACTGATCTTCAATGTAAATATTTCTGTCTTCTTTTTGCTGCAGGTCAATTATTGATAATGCATTACTTTTTTTTTTTTACTCTCAATGAGAATCAAAACCTGATTAAATTACGCACTTTGTAATACGCACCACCAAATACAAATTTTAATCAGATCAAAGTTATTAGCATTTTGAAAGTTGTCATGAAAACAAGTGTACACTTCTAACAAAGAATAATAAATTTAAAATAAAAAAAAGTTCTAAGTAAAAAGTGCAAAGTGCAAAGAAAAATTAAACAATTATAAAATAATTGATATTTTTTATATCAAATAAAATTAAACAATTATCTGTAAAATTTAAGACGTATTAAATTAAGTTTATTCTGCATTCTATATCATAAATTGATTATTTTAACCAAAGGTAAGGTTTTTGTGATTCTCGTGCATTTCAAGCCTTTTACACATGGCATTATTTTCTTTCAAGGAAAGTGTCTTTAACACCGTATTCCAAAAGAGTCCAATCTGGACTTTCTGAGTTTTAAGCACACGTGGCAAGAAAATCCACGTGTGGAACCAACATCCTACCCTAAATTGAAAGAGATGGTTTAATAGCATGGAAAACATGACATCATAAAACATTTTTTTTTAATTAAAATGCTGAATTAAAATTTATTAAATTATTTTAAAAACTACAAAATTGTTCTGATTAAAATTCCTAAAAACTTTCTTAAATTATCTTAAAAACTACAAAATTGTTCTAATTAAAAATCCTAAAAACTTATCTAAATGATCTTAAAAACTACAATAGAAAACATATTTTAATTTAATTAAAGCTCTTTAAAATGTAACTATAAAGTCTTAAAAATAACACTTTATTTAATTATACACTATTTACTAAAATTTCTTAAATTACTACTTAAACTATATATATAAGATTGCCTAATACCTACTTAAAATTTGCTACATGAATTAAAACCTAATCTAAACTTTAAAAATCTGTTAGTACATATTATATAAATTTATTGAAATATTATTTTGTTTGAACTGAAACTATAAAAATGTAAAACTTAATATAAAATATACTTATATGCCTTTGTTTATAAATTATATACTTATTATAAATCAATTAATTCTAAAACAAACAAAAATGTAAAATTATTCATTATCTAGTTTATATGTACAAATGATTTTAATTTATACTTAAACATTTCTTAAAATAACATTTGAAAATATCACAATGAATTTAAATTATTATTATAACTAAATTAGAATCAAAAATCATTAATAACTAAATTAAAATCATTTGTACGAATTATTCTCGATGAGACTTTAAAATTTAACCCAAAATATCTTTTATTATTTTTTTTATTTTACTATTCTAAAAATAACTACGTATGTATATTTAAAATTACAAAAACAGTGAGAATTTCTTTTAAAGCCAACAACAACAAAATCATCATTGTCATCTCGTTTTGCTGGGCCCTTCAATCGAGACAACTTTAAAATGGAACACCAACAATTGTGTTGTGAGTAATAAAATACTGATCTCTATTTTTTTTGTAATTATATATTTTTAATATTACATACTCTTTTGTCCGTCTGTCCGTTTTCTAATTTGCTCTTCTTTTTATTCATAATTATTGCTTAACTAATATCATTTAAAAAACTCCATTAATTAGTATGATTTAAACACTCTTTGTGTAATGATCATTAATTAGGTTTATGTTTATATTTTGTTTATTTTATTATGTTTTCTTTTTATATATTCAATAAATTCATTTGTTTGCTTTATTAAAATGTACCTATAAATTTATTTTTAAATGGGAAGGATAGCTAAGGAAAATTGTAACAATATGTAAGTTAGTAAGTCAGTCTATATTAGGGACAGATTTTAAAATCATTTAGGGTAAGTTGTCTGTCAAGGCGTTTTATTGTTATTCAATTGGGTGGGAATTAAATTACCCTACATGGCACTATACCTCGCCATGGTTTGGTTTTATATTTTCAGTGTTATTTTTCTGTGATTTTGATACTCTTTGGTATTTATAGGCATTAAGAGTATTTATATGTTTATGCGCTTTAATACGGGTTAAGAACCAATCTACCAATATAAGCTAGTCGGAAAATCTTTTTATATGCCTCTTAAACTCGGTATTTTAAATTTAACAAATGCATTATTTTGTTTTCAAACTTAATGGAATTTTTGTTATTCATATTATTACCCAGCGCGTAACAACCAAGGTATGAAATTGTAGCCTATTGTCTAGGATATTGTTAACTTGTTTATATCTGGGTTCAAAATTGTCCAAGACAGCATAGTTAGACCCCTTCACTAAACATTATTACAAATATATACTAGATGAAATTTGTTTGTTTATATTTAGGTTACACAGTGCAAAAAAAAAAAAACATATACGGACACCACCACGTGATAAAAGACAAGAAAGAAACCCAGTTTTGCCCAAAGTCATGCACTTTTTTTATGGGCCTCGGTGTCATTTTTGCAAAAAAGTGATAATATTCTCAGGCTCATATCTTGCAAACAGTTGCAGCCCTTGTCATAAAGAACAAAAATTGTGAACATATAAAATCAAAAAACATCATCTTCAAGATCAAAATCGCAAAAAACTTCGAAATAAATTTGTTTAAAACTGCCTAAAAGTATGCTTTAGTTTATGACCTAAAACACTTAATTCCTTTAGTTTTTCCTTGACCTACCTAAACGGTGTTAAGAATCATTCCCAGGAAGTTCATATGTTCAAGAAAGTTGTTTACTGAGATGTTAGGTACATTTTTGTAGTTGATTGTTTCTTTGAATTTTGAACGGTTTGCTAACTATGGGAAAAAAGGTAAAAAAACATAGAATTTTTTGATTTTATATATTCACAATTTTTGTTCTATATGACAAGGGCTACAACTTTGCCTCATGGAGTTAATCAAAATTCCGAACTGTTTCCAAAGTATGAGCCTGAGAAAGTTATCACTTTTTTGAAAAATGACACCGATGCCACAAATCTTTGGGAGTTCATAAAAAAAGTGCATGACTTTGGGTAAAACTGGGATTTGAAACGTTTTTAAATTTTCAATATTCGGTTTTTAGATGACGGAGAACAATTTTAGACCTTGAGAACATGGGAAATCGCATTATAAAGGCCACCCTAATATACATAGTCAGGGATGCACAGTGTTGTAGATATACCTAGTGCCATACAATTTAAGTATTATTATATTTCTAGATTATTTGTATTATACCGATTTATTAATGCCTTAGCATTTGGTGTTTCTAGTTAGATTACAGTGGGGCAAAAGCTGCCACTTCTAACAGGCTGATCCTATTAATATTCGAGTTCATTGTTTGATGACGAACCTCGTATACTTCTCAGGAGTGACGCTGTGAAGTCACCTTTGTTTACAACCTTTGTATTCTCATACACTCAGAGCCATATAAAGGTCGATTCATCGTGAGGTTTGATTTTCAATATGCTTTTTTTACAGATCACGCGTGACTCGTCGTCCTCAGCAGCAACGTAAGGATATCAGCCTGAAACGCAAGCGCATGTTCTCGATGAGCTGTGGTTTCTATCAGACGGCGCTACGAGAAATACAGAGCGTAATAAAATGTCCTTGTTGAAAAATCATTTTGATGAGCACTTAATTTCATATTTTGCTACGGTAAATTGGCCACCTAGATCGTGCAATATCACACCTTTGGACAGTTTTCTCTGGGGAAATGTATAGTCCGAGGTCTTCAGGAATATGCCAGGTACGATTGACGCTTTGGAAGCCAACATTACTTGTGTTATTCGCGACATACTAGTCGATATGCTCAAACGAGTCGCAGAAAATTGAAAATACCGAATGGAAATCCTGAACAGCAGCCTTTGAAAGAAGCACGCATCATACTCATCGTACGTGAAGCCCGGTTAACCAGCAGAATCGATACCAAAGACAAATATCCTTAGCACTAAGGAAATTCTCTGTATTTGGTGTGAGCTAAAGCGTCTTATCTATTATGAGCAACTTGCTCAAATCTGGCCAGACCATCACATGATTCGTTTGAAGGGAGCATTTGGCGGCCAGACATGTAACCTTAATATTTCATCATGCCAATGCTCGGCCACATTATGCAATACCTGTTA
This sequence comes from Calliphora vomitoria, assembly GCA_942486065.2. NCBI lineage: Eukaryota > Metazoa > Arthropoda > Insecta > Diptera > Calliphoridae > Calliphora > Calliphora vomitoria. Next base: position 73,482,095 of record OW818032.2, read on the forward strand.
AAAACAATTTATACTAAAGTGGTTGGGAAGTTTTGCCTCACCCACCTTATAGTCGAGACCTTGCCCCGTCCAACTACTATTTGTTTCATTCAATGCAGAACGCTATTTCTGGTATAGGCTTCACTTTGGAACAGAGTATCCGATATTGGCTTGATTCATGTTTGTTATCAAAAGGTAGCAGTTCTTTTGGCTCGGAATTCATATCGAGCCCTAACCGCGAAAATAACGTAAGCACCAAAAATCGAATTTTAACGGAGAGAGTTTTTTTCGTTTTTTTTTTTAAGTTGTTCGAAGGATTTTTTTGAAAGTTAAAATGTAGCCTATTACTGGTCTCATATATGAGATAAATGCATTTTTAAGTTAATTTTGTGAGCAACAAATTTGTTTTGGCGCTTACGTTATTTTTACCGCCACTATTACAATCTGCTGAGACTAAAAAGTAGCGCATACGATGAATGTTTTATAAAGAAAAAATATTATTTTAAGTTTCGAAAAAATGTATTTTTTTAAAAATCAGAAAAAGGTTTGAAACTAATATAGTAGGTGCTTAGGAAATTAAGGGATATCATCTTCATCTGTTTCGTTTAAGGCGTCTATAATATTTTGGGAATGTTTTAGGCCAATATATTCGTTATGAAAACTTTGAGAAATACTATTTTTATTGCAAGGACATTTTAAATCATTCAATTTATATGAGGAAATGTTTAACTCTGTGTTGTATAGCAGAGGAGGTTCACGGACCGTATAAGTATTTAAATCAATGTCTTGTCCTCGCTATTAAGGAGTGATATCGTAAAATTCTTAACACACGTTTTTCATTAAAACTTGTAACCCAAGTATTATTTGATTTCAATTATATTCATTTGTTGTTAATCTGATTAAAAACCTGGTTCAGGTAGAAGGAATGGTCCACATTATGTTTCTAAAGCCAAACAAATGGAAAGCATTTTCAAAAGAGCTGCCAACACATCCGGAAGGAAAGCAGCCCGGTTAGCTCAGTGCTCGGACTATTTGGTACGAAAAGTTAAAGCTAATGCAGGTCTAAAAAAATACACTCTCGCAAATGAACTGTCAAAAATTGTATGTAAATTCGTTTGCACAACTCCGATAAGTTTGCGCGACAATTTAGGCTCTCAAACTTAAATATATTGTGCATTTGATGAATCAGCTGTTTTTGTTTACTTTTATTTATAATAAATAAAAATAAAATACAAATTTTTTGTACACATGCAAATTAGGAACCGAATGATTGTATTGAATGGCATTGTGTTTTGAAATATTAACCAATAGCTAGAATATAAGCAAAATCTTCCAAACTATGTTTACCATTGTTTGTTCCAAAGATTTTACTTTCATTAGAAGTTTTTAGAATTTAAATTTATACAATTTTTAAAAGCTTTTTTTGTAAGAATTTTCTGAATTTATTTTTGTTTGATATTTTTATCAAATAGACATTTTCGGTATAAAATTGCACAAAATTTAAAAGGTGGCTTCATGAAATACGTTGCGCAAATGAGTACCCTTAGAGTGCTTTAACGATATAAATTCATAACCGTAAAGGGTTTTTCTTGCACTTCGAATAACTGTAGGCCACTCACTAGGAGCCCATGCAGTTCGGTTTCGAGTAAATGATTCTATTGTACTGTGAATGGAATCAACAGGCATCATTTTATGACCAGGTAGTAAGCAAATTCGAATAGATTAGAAAAAAATGCTTGATTTGAAATTTGTCCAATAAATGGGACTTAAATTTATATATTTTCCCGTTAATTGTATTTCAATTTCTTTTGATTTTCTCTCTAGTACTTCGGCTTTCATGTCGCCCTTTTGGGTTTTATGTCGCTTACGTTATTTTTGCGGTAAAGCAAAAAGGTGTCGCTTACGATATAATTGAATTTGCGTTATCTCTGTATATATAAACACTTAATTTTCATTATTTCGGGTGTTGATGCGCACGACACTTTTCTATCGATTTTCATTAAAAAGTCAAATTCGGATAAATGTCGCTTACGTTATTTTTGCGGTTTGGGCTCGATATGTTGCCAGAAAAATGAGAAAAGGTCATAGCTAACAATGGCCAATTCTTTGAATAAATTTATATTGTACAAATGTTTCAAAATAAAAGCAAAAAACTTGAAAAAATCCCGCATTTTTAAGTCATACACCCAATATAATATTTTAATATGGCATTTGATTATGCTCCACTGTACAGTATCACACAGATATTTTTTAAATTTTGAAATGTTTTTTTTATAAGCCGATATACATAAGATGATATTCTGTGTGATGTTCGCTTGACAAAACACATGTTTCAAGTGTAGAAAAAAGCATTGAAGTGCCTCGGTTTTCTAAGACGGTGTAAGTAATACTTCACTTCATCTGATTTCTTTATTATATACACCACTTATATCCTACCCAAAATGGAATACAACTCTCATGTATGGGCCGGTGCATCGAAGTCTATTATGAAGTTACTCGATAGCGTACAGGAGAGGGCGAAGATGTTAATCGGTGACAGTAGGGTATCCAGCTCTATTGATTCTCTGGAGCATCGTCGTTTCACTGTTGTATCGATACTACAATGAAATGTTTTCTGATGAAATTTGGTGTTCTCAAAAGACATGTCTATCTTTTGAGAACACCATAGGATAGAGGGATGAAATATTGACAAAATAATCTAAAGTTATATATTGATCAGAAATTTGGGTTCACCTGCAAAAATATGTATAAAACAACATGAGCGTACGTCTGTATAACAACATTTAAAGTTGTGCAAATAAAACCATGTATTTGTTGTTATTGATGTTAGTCTATACTCCTTGTCGATGTCTTATTATTTTAGCACCCAGGCATTATTACGAACTATGAATACTTAAGTAATAGAAATTTAGGGAATTTATTTCCCAGTTTTTTTTTTTTTATATTTGTTCCTTGTGTTCCTCTTCCTCTGCTTCAACAACGAGACAAAGTTTTAAGCCTGTAGCTAAAAAGGAAACAAATAAATATTGGTACTTATACTCTTACTCGTACTTAACAAAAAACTTAAACAAAACTAAATAGAAGAAAGCAAAGAAAAAATAACTTTGCAAGAATTTTTTTTCCAAAGCCTGGCGAGAAAAATGTTATAAACACAAAATAATTTAATACATATGTACTTAAAAGAAGCTATGTATAGGTTTTTATAAACAAGACATGTTTAATTTTTCTCCATTTCTTTAAAAAAACTTCACCGGCTCTTCTCAAGTATGAAACTAAAGTAACAATTGAGACTTAACGCTTGAGTAATTGAAGATGTTGTTAAAGCAGACAGGCAACATTATTGAGCTGCTGCTACTCACACACTCCAACCATACACAAAATAATAAAATATGTATAATTCAGAAGCAGAAGCAAAAGCAAAAGAAGAAGAAGGAGTGAAACAAAATGAAAACTTCTTAAACCGGAAGTGGCTTGTTGGATAAGGGTCAAAGAAAACAAATCAAACTAACATCCAAGTTTTCCCTTAAGTTTTATTTTTTGGACTCAAACAGCACATACCTACAAACATACATATTTATACTATTTTTGAAGCAAGCAAGACAGCAATCCCGCAGCACATTTACTTTAGGAATGATATTGAAGTAGACGAGAAAAAACGAATAATGAAAAACTTGTTTAAGAAAATTGCATCATTTTACTTTTTTGTTCCAGCATTTTTTTTGCCCCAGTTTTCTTGCTGTTTCCTTTCAATTCTCTGAATTGAAGTTATTTTCTTTTGCATTACGTGAGTGGAAAACGGAAATTAACCAGTTGAGTTTTTTTCCCTCAATTTCTTTTCAACACTTTTTCTATATTTTGAAATGTGTGAAAAATTTGTTTTACTTACGATTTTTTTTATCTTCTTCATCTATATGACAACAGTACGTTTGTTAGATTGTTAAGTTTTTAATTCAGTTTTCAAATATTTGACTAATTAACAGAGTGTGTAGGTAGGTGTGCAAGTAATTAGTGTTATATGCAGCTTGGTTTTTGTTGCAATTTTAAGGTCATTGTAAAATCTACGTTTTCTGTTATATTAGGTAGATAAGAAATAGAGTGTAGTGATAAAGTATTTGATTTAAAATATAGCATTGTGGTATCCTATAAGGTTATTTAATCTAGTTTTCGAAACCTCCAGTTGGTTGTTTCATACATGTCTGTCCAGGAGTTAAAGTTTCAGCACATGTAAAGAGGCCAAAAAACAGGTTTTTATAGTGCTTTCTGTCACTTTGTTCGAACACGTAGCCCATCTCCGTTTAAAATCGATCACACTATCACACACAATTATCTTTTAACAAGATCCCAATATCTCTAAACTGGCCTTAGCTTCAGGCAGTTTGAAGGATTTGTCTCTCTTGGTACAAATTATACGTTATTGTTCTTTTATCACTCAAGACCGTGCTTACCATAGTGACAGGATGCCAAATCTGGCAAAAAATAAATGGACACATTACTTGATATAAATATCGGTATTTATTAGCTCTTTTTTTGCCGCAACTGCATTTTGCTTGTCATGGCAAGAACTTTTTGGGAAAATTTTCTGCTTTTGGGTCTTTAATTTTATAACAACATTCTTTCGAGCATCAGCAACATAAAAATATTGACCCGGAAGCTGTGAAAAATTTTCCACGACATACGTTTCGTCATCCATTATGGAGCAGGTATATTGACTGCAATTTCCAGGGACTGGCCTCTAAATTTCTAGCAGAGTTCCTGTCAGGAACTTTTTGAGCCTTGTATGTTTTTAAACCTGCATTAGCTTTAACTTTTCGTACCAAATAGTCCGAGAACTGAGCTAACCGGGCTGCTTTCCTACCGGATGTGTTTAGAGCTCTTTTGAAAATGCTTTCTATATTGTTGGCTTTAGAAACATCATATCGACCATTCCTTCTACCTGAACCAGGTTTTCTATCAACGGAAAAGTTCTCCCGAACCTGTTTAATAACATTGAAATCAGTTTGACGGCAGACCTTTGATTGTTTGTCCAACTTTTTGTAGGACCAAGTTGGGTTTTGTTGAAAATATTTAATAATTTTGCTACGCACTTTTTTCTCGTCACTCATTTTAATCAGATGAACAACAAATGAATATAATTGACATTAAACATAAAAACTGACATACTTTTCAAAGGCAACTTGATAAAAAAAAAATCAAATAAAAGTTTCAAGGAAAATCGTGTGTTAAATTCTTAACACACGCTTTTCATTAAAACTTTTAACCCAAGTATTATTTGATTTTTGTTTGATCAAGTTACCTTTGTAAAGCATGTTAGTTATTATGTTTAATATCAATTATGTTCATTTGTTGTTAATCTGATTAAAATAAGTGACCAGAAAAAATTGCGTAATAAAATTATTAAATATTTTCAACAAAACCCAAATTGGTCCTACAAGTGGTCCAAAGTTGGCCACACAATCAAAGGTCTACTGTCAAACTGTTTCCAATGTTATGCAACACTACCGGCAGAACTTATTCATTGATAAAAATCCCGGTTCAGGTAGAAGGAATGGTTCACATGATGTTTATTAAGCCAAAAAAATAGAAAGCATTTTCAAAAAGAGATCCCAACACATCCGGTAGGAAAGCAGCCCGGTTAGCTCAGTACTCGGACTATTTGGTACGAAAAGTTAAAGCCAATGCAGGTTTAAAAACATACAAGGCTCAAAAAGTTCCTGACAGGAACGCTGCTAAAAATTTAGAGGCCAAAAACAGAGCACGAAAATTTAAGTCAAAAATATTACTGCTGCATAATGGATGACGAAACTTATGTTCTGGCAGATTTTTCGCAGCTTCCGTGTCAAAATTTTGATGTTGCTGATGCTCGAAGGAATGTTAAAGAAAAGTTTAGGACCCAAAAGCACACAAAATTTCCCAAAAAGTTCTTGGTATGGCAAGCAATATGCAGTTGCGGCAAAAAAGTCAAACATTTGTTACAAAGGGCTCTATAAATACCGAAAATTACATCAAGGAATGTTTACAAAAGAGGATGCTTCCAATCATAAGACTACTTAATGTGTCCACTTATTTTTAACCTGATTTGGCAACCTGTCACTATGGTAAGAAAGGTCTTGAGTGGTATTTGTACCAAGAGAGGCAAATTATCGAAACTGCCTGGAGCTAAGGCCAGTGGAGAGATATTGGGCTCGTGTTAAAAGAGAATTGAAGGGCACAAAAAAGGTGTCCAAGAGTGTGGTAGATTTTAAACGGAGTTTTCGAACAAAGTGACAGAAATCACTATGAAAACCATAATGGAAGGGTTTTCGAAAAAGGTTCAAAATTTCATCACTAGTGATTAGAACTATAAAAATATTTTTTTTTTTTTGTAAATTGTAATAATAATTTCAATCAAATAAAAAAAAAAAAAATCAAAACTGTAAGTTTAGTGGTTTCATTTTTATTAACATTTGTTATGTTATGAATTTTTCAACCTCAGTCCTTAGAAGTGTAATGGGTCTTTTCGGTTTATAGGGGGGTTAGGGGTGGTTAACAATCATTAGATTCACTAATATCAATTAACCCTATCTATACCTAATGGTCACTTCCTGGAACGGTACGCACGCGCTTGCTAGCTAGCTAGTTCGGGAGATGTGGGCTGGGTTTTTGTTCCCTGAAAGTACCTAATCCGTACAATTAAAAATATTCACGTGCGTATCTCTAAAAGCCCTTAAATTTGTAAAAATAAACGAAACCAAAACAATAATCTACTAGATTTAAACATATACATCTCCTAAAGCAAAGGTGTTCTTGCTTTACGCCTTTTCACCCACCCGTCCTATGGTTTTTCCTGTGGCAAAATCTTTAATGAAAAACCCCTAAAGCACATTACCATACCATTGATCGGAGAGAAGTTTTATATAAAAGATTGATCTATTCCATTATGAATTCAAATTTTACATTTATTCAATAAGAAAAGAAATTAACTAAAATTATCATTTAGAATTATTATAAATTTACATTATAAACAAAAATTATTAAATCTTTACGGTCGCAAAAGGGTTAATTTCAAAAACATATCAAAAGAAATCGAAATAATATATAAAAAAAATATAAACAAAAGAACTTAATAAGAATAAACAAATGTAAAAAGATATGCAAACTTGTTGTACGTAAGCAACAACAAAATTACATATTTACATATGTCTGTTAATAAATGCAAACTTAACAGAGTTTTTATGACAATTGATATTTAAAATTATCACTCAAAGAGAGTATTATGATTTCTGTTGCATGCGATAAAATCTCTGTTTACTTACTTACTAAAAATGAGTATAATAAGAAAATAACAAAAATAAGAGAACTTACAAATTTCAAAAGTTTCCAACGATGCTGAAGGCCTTCTGCATTACCATTGGTGTTTTAGGGTTTTCGATGATAATTTTTGCATTTCGGTGAATATGTGTATGTTTTAGTATAAGAATTAATGTTAGGGATTTTGATAAATTTTCAATTAGAATTTACTGTTTACTTAGAAAAATTGATTAGTGTTAATTATAAGCAAAATTTTGAATATGATCTGTGATATAAATGTAATTTTTGACTGTGATAGAATTTTAGTTTAATTTGTAATATAAATGGACTGTGATATTAATTTAGTTTATCTGTGATATTAATATAATTTAAACTGTGATATAAATTTAGCAAATAAGTAGATAAACAGATTGAATAAGTAGTGAATAGTGTAGGATTATAATGTATTTAATAGATTACGTGGAAATAGGTAAAATTTTGTTAGAGATTTAGAAAATTATATAGTAAACTGATGCCAAATTCTGATTAATTATGAAGAATGTGAGATAATGTTTTAAAAATAGTTTTAGCTTTAGTTATTAAATATTCAAAATATAGGTTTTTGTTGTTAAATATGATATAATTTAAATAATAGTTTTCATTTTGAAATGTTTAGTTAAACCGATTTAGATTAAATATAATTATGTAATTTCGAGGATTAATATTAGTAGTATATATTAAAATATAGCTGCATGTTAAATTTGAGGTTAAAGACGAACGTGATGTCAAATTCTTCGCAATTTCGGTCTATTTTTACACCAAATCTTAGATGATAATATCGCCAATAAATTCTTTAGATCGCTATTGACTTGATTATAGGTTTTTCGAGACTTCCTCAAAGCGATTAGTCCCTCGGGTCAATAAACGTGTTTTGTGATCTTCGGATCCAAACCCGTGAGTATACCCGAGAGACACTATAACACCAAATATTGCAATGTTCAATAACGTTTCCTAATAGAAAGAAGTTGTCTAATTTAAACTTGTTCCGGGAGATTTATGTTCAAATTACCATACCTTGGCCTCAATCCTCGAAAGGTTTATCCTTACTTGGTCCATGTTGTTAGAACTGGTCGATGTAGAATAAAAATTTGAATACCACACAACTTATATGGCTGTGAAACTTAAAGTTTTCAAATAATTCCCACTAATTAAAAATATTTATTTGAATTGTAAAACTCCACTTAATCGATAGTTTATGTTTTGGATTGAAATATTCTTTAACTAGGGATAATTTCTATAATTTCACTGATTAATAGATCTCACTCTTATATGGTTCCATTTCAAAAGAACGTGGTCAATCAAAATCATTTATCTTGAAACCTTTCTAGAACATTTTTTTCTTAAATAAAAGCTTTTCTTTTTATTTTTTTTTTATTTTTACAAAAAAAATTATTCTTCTCTTTTCCACACACTCAATTTTAAAACAAATCATCTTTAATACGATTATAGTGTATAAGTAAAGAATAGAGATAAAAAACGGTCAATCAATGGTGATAATGTAGAGATCGAAAATCGATACTATTAGCGATTTAAATCAGTGATGGGTATAATAGTGATGAGTAATAGAGGGAAATTTAAGGGAAATTTTATTATTGGTATTATAAAATACAACTAGAAATAACTAAATTGGAAAAATAGGAAATTTATACAAAATTTACTGTAACAACTTTAATGTTAAATACAAAAATAGAATTTTAAAAGAGTTCTAATTTGTTTTAACAGAATGTTAACAAAATTAGTAAATAATAACAACATTATCTTCCTATGAAATGGTAACACAGTTCAAGTTTCTTAACAAATATTAACAGTATTTATAGTGGTGATAAATTGAAAACAACAAAAAAAAAATAATAATCTAAAAACTAAAGAAGTTATTTTTCGGTTCTTTCGAAATTTTGAAAATTTTCTTCGCTATAATCTGTTTTCTCTGCATCCAAAAACATCAACCATTACAGAAGTGATCACATATAATTATCCATTCTCCAATTAAACAACTATTTAATGACTTATAGGTACATTTAAGTTTATGTTAATTTTCATGAATGTGAATGTGTTCCATTGGCTTCAACGTGGGAGAGATGGTTTGTTCGGTTCAGAAGTGGTGATTTGACACAAAAGACTTAGATCGCCCATGTCAGCCAAAAAAGTTTGAAGACCGAAGAATTGGAGGTATTACTTCATGAAGATTGTTGTCAAACTCAATAAGAGCTTGCAAAATCATTTGGAGTTACTAAAGCATCAATTTCAAAACGTTTGCGAGCAGCAGAAAAATTGTTCTATATAAAATGAGCTACTGAAACCTTGTCAGGCCATCATATTGAACCTGTACCAAATCTAACTAATTCGTTTGAAGCGAGCATTTGCCGATAATATGTGGCCAGACATGAAACCGTAATATTCCATCATGGCAACGCTACACAGAGAAAACAGATTCGTAGTAGCAACCGAATTTGTTGCCAATCGAATGATTCTATCTTAGTGACCGAATTTAACAGTTGTGGCTACAACATTTTAGAACGCGTAATTCTTCTTTATCAACTGACTTTCTAAAAATTCTGTATGTGCACAGAGTTCATTCGATTGGCAGAAAATTCAGTTGCTACTACAAATCTGTTTTTTTTTGTGTAGGTCACATATTGCAACCTGTTAAAAATAATTTAGAATGAAGTGGTTGGGAAATTTTTCTCTCACCCACCTTATAGTCCAGACCAAGCCCCATCCGAATACTATTTGTTTCGATTGATGTTGAACGCTCTCTCTCCTGGATACGCTTCACTCTGAAGGAGAGTAACCGACATTAGCTTGATTCGTTCTTGGACTAAAAAAATGAGCAGTTCTTTTGGCTCAGAATCCATATGATGTCAGAAAGATAGGAAAAGGTCATTGCTAATAATGACTAATAAATCTATATTGTACAAATGTTTCAAAATAAAAGATACAAATTTGCAAAAATCCGTAATTTTTAAGTCATAAAACCAATAATTCAAATCGTCTTTAAATCAAGTGTCCCTCTGTGAGTCAGTGAACCATTCTTGAAGAAGCGAAAATCTTTATTTTTTTCGACTATGTGTGCTACCTCGTAGACTACAAAATATCTTGAGTCAGTAGCTTTCAGCTGTCTGTCTAAAAGCGAATCAGCTTTAACTTTGTAATCTCTCAAGTCGCTGACCTATCGGTTTTTTGTACTGGCTGTGATTACAACAAGTTTATTCCGTTTGAGGCGGTACTGTTAAAGAACGAATTTAACCTGTTGTGTGCTGTGCGACACACTGGTCAATAAATAGCAAAATAATGAGTTCCTACAAAGTTTATTTATGTCAGCAGAATATTTTTCATTGTAGCATTTATAGAAGAGTGAATTACAATGAATGTGAATCACAACGAGGATGAATCCATTGAATCAATAGAGTTCGTTATCCTATTGTCATATAAGTTTATCATGACAAAAATTTATTAGGTTACACATAGGGATAACAAACGATTGACTGCGACATAGGAAATTGACAATCTAGAGTTTCATATTGTTAGACACAGTGGAGTTCGTGATATCATTGATCAGGAAGGAATGAACATCAGTATTGGCAAAGGTGTTGTATTCAGTGAATAACTCAATATATTGTCCATCAGTATTTAGTATTGAGCAATTAAATAAGGAGATTAGGCGATAGGGGATCATCTAGGAGTTCTGTTATACAATAACTAAACAAAGATAATTACTATTAGACACTAGTCCTCTATAACCACCCATTAACTATTCAAGTTCTTGGCATTATACACAATTAACTTAACATTACAAGTGGAGGTGCCTCAGTAGTTTAGCACAAACTAAGTATCACTATTACAAATAATATCTGTATTTTAATATATCGATTTAAAACTTACTGTAGAGTATTTTGAAATCCTTCCTTTAATAACCACACTATTGTTTCAGGTGTTAACAATTATTTTTATTAACTTTTCAGAACTCATTTAATTTGTTTCTCATTTTATAAAACAACAGCGAAAAAACCGACATAAAAAAATTGTAACCACAATATTATTGTACTTGTATCATTGTTATTGTTGCTAATAATGCTGCTGTAACATGTTAAACCGGAAATTAGTAAATTTGTCACACAGTTAGTTTTTATGTCATAGTTTGTCTTTCAACTTTTAGAACAAGGTGTGTAAGTACGAGTATTTATGCTGCAGGGGAGCAACAACAACAGCCACTAACATATTAAATGTTTTTCATCACAATATTTTGTCGTGTTTTTTTTTTTTTTAGAGTTCAAAGAAGTTTTCCATCTTCTACGGGAAACATTAAACAGTAACATGGATAAAAAACACACAAGCGCACACACACCCACATGAAACCACATTAACATCAAGTACAGTGTCGGTTAAAACATGTTGGACAAAATACGCGTTATAACTGTTTTTTGCCAATTTTATTTTAAAGCATACTTATTTCAGTTAATTTTTAGGTGTATCACCTTGTGATGTACTCGATTAATATTGTTTTTCATCTTGAACTGAACAATTTGTTTGAGGGAACAGAGAACAGTTTTTAAAGGATGCTTGGATATATTACAATAAAATATATATGTTTTGTATTCTTTTAATTATATTCAAAACTAGCTGATCCTGCGACAGGTCTTCTGTCCAAATTAGAAAAAAAAATTTGTGTTTGATTTGTGAATTTGTTAGAAGCCTTTTGAAATGTGTAAAAATAGTTAAAAAGAGATAGAAAACGTATTTTTGAATGATAATTTGAATTCATATATATATGTAGGTTTGGGTAATGTTTGATTTACATTTGATTTGAAGATATGTACAATGAATCTTCTATTTACATTTTGTTTGAAATATGGATGTTCATCTAACCAATTAAAATAAAGAAAATCATTTTATCGATTGCTTGGCTGTGATTTCATAATTCCATTCATTGCAATGCTCTATTATACACGACAAATAATGCTGATGGTGTTCCGACACGGGAACAGGCAACATACACACATACACTTGACCATGCGAGAAGCATAGATTTTCAAGATTAATGCCGCAAACACGCCGGTTATTCAGATTTGTTAACTGTCATTGCGAAAGCAGGACCTACCGGAAACTGCAAACGTTTAAAATTGAATGGCATGTCGGTCGGAGCTTTTGGGATCCGTGCTATTAAAACGTCTTCTCCTTTGTACTTTCCTTTAAGTATTGTTGCTTCGATGACGTTATTCATTAGGATTTTTACTGCAAGCCGGGTACCATTACAAAGATGTTATTGGTTTCGTAATATTATGATTGCCGATTTGACTTTCAATTGGTGATTGTGATGTGGTAATCCGGGTAATTCAAGGGAGTTTTACAACTCAGTTGAATAGTTGACGACATCATCTTGGGAAGCCATGGAATCCACCGAATTGTACGTCATAATTTCTACAGCAATTTCAATTTGAATCTTAATATTCAATCATGATTATTGTAATTTTGTGCAATGTTTGGGAAAACCTTTTGAATGAGTTCCGATTTTGATTTGGTGAACTGGCAAAAAGCAACGGGAAATTGAATGCAGCCGGTCAAAATGTCAACCTGGTTTTTGCCTTTGTCGATGTTCATCAATTGTTTTGAAATCACTTATCCAGATTAATGGTTCCGCAGCTCGACACACATGTTGACAGCCAATTTGAGTTTCTTGACGTGTTTCCACAAAATGGACTACTTCAAACATGCATTAAGTTCATCGGCTGGCGTTGGCCGTGGAATCAATGACAATGTTTGCCGAAAATCACCTGCGAACAGAATTATCACATCACCAAATCGGCTTTGATTGTTCCATCCCAAAAGATGTTCTTGGAAATGTTGCATGTTGGATTTTCATTGATTTGCATATTCAATGACAACTCGAGTGCTGAATGAGCACGACAGCCTTCCAACAAAGTATATTCAATTCCTTATGAAGCAAGTGCAATATCAATCTGCGAGTGTATAGTTGCCAAAATCAACGCGATTAAAAAAGTTTTTCCAGTTCAACCGAGAGCGTCAAAAAATACCACTCTTGTTCCATTTTTCACAACTTTCATAAGATGGTCGTACGTATATTTTTGTTGTCGGTTCAACAGTGGAACGCTTATTTGAACTGATTCCCTCAAGGCATCAATCATATTGTTTTTCGCATCCCAACTCTTGATTAAATGCGTCGTGCATCGGATAATACCTTGTTGGACATCAACAAGCACTTATCCTCAATTAATATCAAAGCCTCGTTGTAAATTTCCCTTTAGTTGCAAATTTAGATTTGATGTTCTAATACGCATCTGATGCAAAATATCATCACATATGGCATCTTTGTATTTGCGCCACAAATCAGTCGGTTTGGATGGGAAGCATGTTGAGATAATTATCGAAAACAGCACATCCGAAAGCACAGCATTCCCAATGAGCGTCATTTTCTAACAATCGCAAGTGTTTCTGGTCAATGTTGTAAATGGCGGTAGACCAACTCGTTGTAATACATTCTCTTCACTAAAGTACACTCTTTGTCCATTTTCCAGATGTCCGGCTAAATAAAACAACTTTTGCATGTCTTTCATGAATTGCAAATAAAAAAATGCGCCGAATAACTTCGTACGCTAACATAGCGGCCCATTTGAAATTGAGTGATGCCATGTCATCGCCTTTGGTTACAGGTTTGCAGATGTATTTGATAAGTGGGCGTGGAGTATTTTTCTTTCTGTAAAAAAAGTTTGTGGACTATTGTGAACATTTTCCAGACGTGCTGCAATTGTAAATACATCGAAGAAAAGTGGGCGTAATAGTGGAAATGGTAAATTTTTCATTCAGTAAAAACTTAATTTGGATTACTACGAACATTTAAAAAAATTAGCCAAATCGAAAAAAGTGGGCGTCAAAGTAGGAGTGGGCAATACTTCTTTCAGTAGATACTTAAACTGGATTACTACAAACGTTTAAACAATAAATTAGCCATATCGGTGGAGCAGTTTTTCGATTTTAGATAAATCTAAAAAAGTGGGCGTGGTCAATTTTTCTTTCTGTAAAAACCTAAGTGGGACTATGACGAACATTTAAAAAAAAGTTGTTCCATAATCCTCTTCAACAATCATGTTGAAATATTGCAGCATCTTTTACTGCAATTTATTTTGATACACATGTTTGTCCAATTATGTGTAAAGGTTCTTAGATTTGATCAGAAAAGTAACCCCACAACATAACATGTCCGCCTCCATGCTTAACTGTTCTAGTACAGTATTCACGATTAAGTCAGTTATTGATAGGCATCATTCCATCTGAATCCATAAAGTAAATTTTATACTCATCGGAAAATAAAACGGTATTTCATTGTGCAACAGACCAGCTGACGTGTTGTCGAGCAAACTTAAGTCAAGCTTTAAGATTTTTCTATTATGTAAATGGCTTCTTTGCAGTTCTATATATTTGAGCTCAGCTGAAACTGTTCTTCTTTGTAAAGTCGATACACTTAAGTCTAGATATAGATAATTTATTACTTTAGAAGCTGACGTGTATGTCTATTTTCTGAACTCTCTTACAATCCGTGCATCTTCCTTAGCTGTTGTGCATTTTGGTCGAACACTTCAGTGAATAGTTATACAGTTTTTGTTTTTTATTCCCTTCACCATGAGTGGCAACGGTTTATATCATTTTGACATGCCGTTTTTAATTTCCATATTTTTCATTTGCGACCTCATATGTTTGTTGAAATCAACTTTCTAAAGCACCAAATCACTTACAAATATGATTGACAGTAAAATCCCGATTCGGCTGCTATTTAAAATCGAGAAATCGGCCTGAAACTTTTCGTACCAAATATTTGTTGTTGGTGGCGGTATTGTGTAGTGGCTAAAGTGCTTGTCTACAAAACCAAGCACCCAATGTTCGATCCCTGGTAGAGGACGACAAACATTTATCATGTGTTTCGAGTTTTTAAAAATTAGCCCACCTCTAAACAATACATACAAGAAGACCGGTGACCACCCCTCCCCCTGGAAAAGAGGATAACATCATGACAAAGGTAAGGCAGCCCGCCACCCCCTGGGAAAAAGTAGGAATCAAAGATTAGCGAGGATCCCCAACACTACACCAAATTCACAGAGGGCGACAGATAGCAGCCCCATTATCCTAGACCAGCTGCAGCAAACCAATCATCTACTTAGCTGGAACAACAACCGATTAGCGAAACTGAAACAGCAATAATAACAACAGACTGGATATTATGCCAACATCGTACATGTATCATAGGACCCGCTACAGCAGACCAAGAAGTTTTTTGTTTTAAAAAACAAGCAAATTTTTCTTCCCTTTAGAAATTGTAAAGAACATATTATGACCGACACTGTATATACAATATATACTTATACAAGTGTTAGTACATGTATGTTTTAAAGAAACTGAAACATGAGCTACAACATCAAAGCAAAACGGAAGTGCAGCCATGTTTATTATACTGCGTATGACATTTTCACCCCGTGTGTTTATTTCATAATGTATGTTGCTGTAAATATAAATGTACAAGTATTCATATGTATGTATGTTTTAATGTGAGTGTGCGTTTGTAATGAAAGTATTAAGATGTATGCTGAAATTTGACAAACTTTTATTTTACCAACTTTTCATGATAAATTACAGCTTGTATTTTTCTTCATGCAGGGAAGAGGGCGGTTGAGAATTAGGTTTGTGGTAGACAGAAAAGTTTATGTCTCGTTTTGTATGAGCGGCTGCAGCAGGTTGCAAAATTCTTGATACAAATATAAAAATATATTAGGTATATGTGTAGTTGTATGTTGGCATCAGTTGATTACTTTATTTTGTTAGAGAAACATTTTTCTAACCTGTTTTTGGTAAGGTTTTTTCTCTTACAACTTTTCTTAGAAATTGGCTTACTTCTTGTTTTCTTTCCATCATGTGATTGTTATTGAGTTGTAGTTTGTCATCATAAAGGCAAAAAACTTTTATTAAGTTTTGCAAAACTCGTGCATACTTAGTGATTATGATTTTCGTATTTTTTTCATATTTTTTTTTTTTTTTGTGAATTTTTGCAGCTTTGTATGCCATCAAGTCAGTGTTGTTAGATATTTTTTGGTGCGACTTTATGTTATGAATTATGCATAATATTTTGGGAATTGCAAAATGATTTGTTTAATGTTTGTGGTAAAATATTTAAGAGAAAAAAGAGAAGTTAATAAGAAACTCAAACCTGTTGATGATATAAGTACATATATGACTTGTTTTATAATTCTTAGTTTGTGTACAGTCAGGCATGATAATCCGTTATTACTGTTTTTAACATCTACTCCTACTGAAAGTTTGAAGTAAGTCCTTCAAATGCAACGAATAAGATCTTAAGAAGGCACGAAGAAAATTGAGAAAAACATATGAATATCATTGGCTAATAAAACAACAAAATCTTACAATTTTCTTAAATTTAATACATATGTAAACGCAACATAAATTTGGTATTCAATTAAATCTTCCTAGATATGCATATGCTGAAGATGTCTTTTTGATAATTAATGACAAATTTCGGGATAATCTAAATGGAATAATTGAATGTGCTCTCAGACAATCAGGGGACCACCATAATATATTTTCTTGTCAGGTATTAAGAGGTATAAAGAGGGGATTTAATGGATATAAACAGTAATAATAAGGTATATCTACGCATATCGCGGAACAGGTAAATAGTGGCTTAGAGTATTATAGTAGATCCAAGATAAACATCTACAAAATACTGAATTTGTACTGACGTGTTTTCCACCTTATGCCGGGGTAGAGCTCGCGGCTCCCAGGTTTCGTTAAAAACATTTATTTTTTAAGCCAGGGGATTAAAAGACAGTTTTTTTTTCTTACAATGTTATAAATCGTACTTTATTTGTATTTAAATATTAACCCAACACTTTACCACGACGTTAGCCACCGACTGACGGGGAGTAGAGCGGCTCTTAGCACAGTCTTAAGGAAAGAGGCACGGTAATGATGGGGAAAGGCTTCCCGTAGTACATTCTCACGGAGGGAGGCACGGCGATGACGGTGAAAGGCTTCACGAATATACTCTCACGGAGAGAAGCACGGCGATGACAGGGAAAGGATTCCCGTATATACTCTCTACACATCTGAAGCCGCAGTGTTTTTCTCCGTTGACCGCGGCACCACCACAGGCATCAACAAGAGGAAGTACCGGAGTGGGAAGACGATTGAGAAGGCTGGGAACGGGTATAACCGCAGAATCCCACGAATACTCAGTTTTATTAGGTGACAGAGCTTAACCCCTTCTCCGACTAATAAAACCTTTAGTAAATCTTTACCAGAAAGAAAAATGGCAAACTAAGAGAATGGGTATAACCTCTATTCTCTGAATAACCCCTACACAGCACAGTGGGGCAGAATCAAAATTTTTTGGAAATAAATCTGGCATTTCTAAACGGCTGGTTCGATCGGGATAAAATTTGACACGGGCGTAGCCAAGGATTTGAGTTTATGTTATTAAAATGGACCCTACAAATGCTCTACGCGCGGCGCTATGGGAGTTCAAAGTAGGGTAATTTCGACATGTAAAATTTTTAAACACGTACCATTTTTTTGTTTCCCATCCAATTTCAAAGATTTTAAATTTTTGGGAAGCGCTCGGCTAGATCTTGAAAAAACATGCATACATGTGCTATTTATCTCTTATAATTTCCGAGTTATAGGCATTTCAAAATTGAAATGTTGAAATTTTTCCATACCTTGGTCCGCATTTTTACAAATATAGGGCGTAATTTTGAACCAAATAGACTCAAATTGGTTCTATTAGTTAGATAACTAAATTTAAAGATTCAAAAAATAGTAGATTTTTGCTGTTTTTTGGGCAAACATGGGACTTAACTCGTTTCTTTAAGACCATATAACAGTTTTATGTTTTTCTGTAAGATATCTTTACGGAAAATATTTTGGTATAAAAAACATGTCATATTTTTCGAATATGTTGCCCCTACGCCCTTTTGAATTTGT
Source organism: Calliphora vomitoria (assembly GCA_942486065.2). NCBI lineage: Eukaryota > Metazoa > Arthropoda > Insecta > Diptera > Calliphoridae > Calliphora > Calliphora vomitoria. Next base: position 73,500,404 of record OW818032.2, read on the forward strand.
ACTATTTTTTATCAAAATTTTAACTTTGGACCACTTGTTCTAAAATCTCAAAGCTGGGATCAGAAAACGGAAAGCAGTTTTAGAAACCTTGATGTAATTTCTATTCATTTTTAAAGCATTTTCCTAGCCCCAAAGAAAATGTGGACGTTATGGGCAAAATTTTAAAAATACCATTTTTGGGATTTTTGCTCCAATTTTTGGGAGTTGCGGGATTCCCTTTGACCTTTTGACAAGTTTTTTTACACTTTGTTATTTGGAATGAGAATTTTGAAAAACCCTGCAAATTTCGTTTAGTTTTGTTAATAAATAAAGATTTTATTACTTATTACATATTTATTGAGCTCTAAAACTAACATTTTTATCAAAATTATGATAGGATTGCAAATATTAGGAACAATTTGGTCCACATTTTTGTTTAGATAAGTTAATTTCCGATATTACAAAAAAAATTTCAAGTCAATATCTCAATTATATTCAAAAATATGCCACTTTAAAACTGCGTCCTTCAAAAATATTGCTCTTTTTCATATTTGAATGTGACTATGTAAAAACCATTGACTTGTTGTTGAATAAAATATTAAACAAATTTAAAAAAATTTTTTAGGTTGAAAAAGTGAGATATTTTTGAAGGACGGAATTTTAAAGTGGCATATTTTTGAATATAATTGAGATATTGACTTGAAATTTTTTTGTAATATCAGAAATTAACTTATTTTAACAAAAAATTGGTTCGGAAAAAATGTTGACCAAATTGTTCCTAATATTTGCAATCCTATCAAAATTTTGATAAAAATTTTAGTTTTAGAGCTCAGTTAATATGTAATATGTAATAAAATCATTATTTATTAACAAAACTAAACGAAATTTGCAGGGTTTTTTAAAATTCTCATTCCAAATAACAAAGTGTAAAAAAACAAAAAGTCAAAGGGAATCCCGCAATTTCTAAAAATTGGAGCGAAAATCCCCAAAATGGTATTTTTCACTTATTAAAACCTTTTTCATAATAATCTACATAGTATAAGGAACCTCCGGTTAATACGGGTTTGAAGCTGGGGTAATGCTCAGTCTAGTCCAGGGTCCTTTACATAAAATTTAAAATACTTTTCTTGGTTCTTTTCTCACTTTTACAGTTTATTTTGTTTTAATAGCTTAATTATTTATTTAGCCACACTGCAAATTTACGATCTTTAATGATAACAATTTACTACTGCTCCCTGAACTATAAGGTGACTCGTAGCAGTGCCCTACCACTCCTGCCTTGTAGTTCCTAATGTGTGACGTTATCTTACCTCGTCAAACGTCTTATTCGTTCACTTGCACAACACAAAAGAGGTCGATTGTTCCGTTACATTCGCTTATATCATATTGTTTTCTACAACTATTGTAAATTTACAAAAAATGTTCGATCCGATAGCGGTTTCAGTTAAAATTATCTCAGTTGTTTGATCCTCATCAGCTGTTTGTTTTTTGTTGATCTGTGGGTATGGTACTGTGTTTGTGATGTTGAATGGTTGTGTGTGTTGTATTGCTGGTTGTTATTGTGTTTGTTGTATTCTTGACTACTTCCTTCTTTATCTTGTGTCCTCCTCAATAGTGCTGAATATCATCTATGGTGATTTTCTCTGTTGATTACCCCCTGCTGATACACTCTTTTGACTCTCTTCTGCTGACACTCTCTGTGTTGACTTCTCTCTGCTGACACTCTCTGCTGTTGATACTCTACTGATGCTAATTTGCTGTAGACAAAATCTGCTGTTTACTTTCGCAGCCAGTGTTGAATCCACCACCTGTCCTTGATTGTACCTCCTTTACCGCATCGTCCTCCGGATATCTGAAATCAAATAATCCCAAATATTGACGGATGTACGAATCAAGCCAATATCGGATACTCTGTTCCAAAGTGAAGCATATCCCAGAGAGAGCGTTCTGCATCGGTTAAAATAAATAGTAGTAGGAGGGGCCAAAGTCTGAAATATAAAGCAGGTGAGGCAAAACTTCCAACCATTTCATTTGAAATACTTTGTAACAGGTATTGCAACATGTGGCTGAGCGTTGTCATGATGGAATATTACGGTTTCAGGTCTTGCCGTATATTCTGGGAGTTTTTCGGCCAGTGCTCGCTCAAAATGAATAATTTGCATTCGGTACAGGTACCATGTGATTTCAGTAGGTTATAATGGTCCCACCAAATACAGAGCAGCTTGGATATTTGGCTCTGGTGACGTTTCGTCTAGTTGGTTGTTCTTCAGGTTATCTATTACTATCCATTTTTCGTCGAAAGCAATGATTCGGTGCAAAAACGATTTTCTTTTATAGCGTTCAAGCAGCATTTCAGACATGCATAATCGTCTTTCAAGGTCTCTCGGCTTCAATTCGTATGGTAGCATATTATCCTACTTTTGGATGAAACCTGCAGCTCGCAAATGTTTTCAAATTGCTGCTTGAGAAACTCCCAATGATTTTGCAAAGCTCTTGTTGAGTTCAACAACAATTTTCATGGATTAATGCTTCCAATGCTTGGTCTTCAAACTTTTTCGGCAGGCGATCTTTGTATTCCGTGTCAAAATCACCACTTCTGAACCAAACAAATCTTCAAATATTTAAAAATAAAAGCTAAACATTTGAAAAAATCCCGCACTTTTAAGTCATGCTAATAGTTCATAAAATGTCTATATCTGTAGTATTTTAGAAACTAGAATTAATACTTGAAAAGATTTTCCGTTTTGTATTTTTATTTAAAATTTATTTATTAAAATTTATTATAAATGTTTGTTATAAAATTTTTCCACAAATAAATTTAAAAAATAAAATTATATTTAAATTAAAAAAAATAAAAATTTTAAAAATTTTTCCCATAAAATTTGTTTCGGTAATAAATTAAAAAAAAAATTTTATGGGAAAAATTTAAAATTTTTTTTTTTAATTTAAAAAAATTTTTATTTTTTAAATTTTTTTTAACGAAAAAAAATTCCTTGTGAAAAATATTTTTCCCGATTTTGACCAATTGTAGGTCCGACTTACTTTGGCCTTATCCTTTGTTGCAAAGGTCTTTAAAATATTTATTATTGGATATCCCGATACATTAATGTATGAATCATGTATGTAAATTATTTGGGGGCTACGGAAAGTTGATTTCAACATACTGACGGACAGACGGACAGACGGACATGGCTATATCAACTTCACTATCTATAACGATCCAGAATATATATACTTTGTAGGGTCGCAAATGAAAAATGTAGAAATTACAAACGGAATGAAAAACTTATATTTATCCTTGCCACTCATGATGATGGGTATAAAAATACTAGTGACACACTGTGAGTATGATTAATATTGATTATTCTCATAACAACCATACGTCAGCATAATTTTCGGAGTAGTGATGAATTGTAAATTATAAAGTGCAAATAATTTTTAATATGTTAATTAAAAATGATTGTCCAAAAAGTAATGTAAACATTGTTTTACTTTTTTTGACTTTCTTGTTGGTTAAAAGAACATCACAACTATTTACTTTGTGTTACATTTGTTACTTATCAATTACAATGAACAAAATATATACAAACTAAGCAAAGAAAACTATTTAAGTTTTAGTTTTCTTTGCTTTATTGTTAAATAAATAGAGGTAAAAATACGAACTATTTATAATTACTGCTTCATTTACACAAGTAAACAACAGAACTACACAGAGTATATACAAAAGTACTTGGTTCTATTAACAACAGTGTAAAAAGGAAAAAAAATATCGTAATTTATACAGCATTAGAAAACCTTTTAAATATTTACATTTCCCTTTTATTAGTGGAAAATTTTGTGAAATATAACCACCCTCATCAAAATAGAAATAAATAACATAGACAAAATTAAATAAAATACATTTTAAGAAAGCAATGGTTGGTCGGTTGTTTAAAATGTATGCCCTCTAAAATATATTTTGAAGGTGTAGAAATCTGAGTTTCTAGTATAAGTAATTATGTAATGAAATCTGAACTTACTAAGTATTGTGCGAAATTTAAATGATTATGCTGGATTATATGTTAAAGTGTATGAATGATGTATTGCATGGTAGTGTTAAAACAATTGATATTGACTCACTATGGTTGTGTCTTCCTCCATAAATACAGTATTTTCGTTTGGTTTGTATCAGTCGCTATGATTTAAACAAATATGTACGCAACAATGTAAAACCACCAGGTTTTGTTCATTTTATAGAACTAAATTCATGCTTGGCATAGTGGGTTTAAGGTACCATAAGCTTGTTTACATTTTGCTTTGATATTTAATTAAAAAAAATAATTTAGATCACGAATCATGATTATAAAATGAAATCCTGAATTCATAAATTTTGTAATAAATAAAACCTTAAATAAAGAAATAAAATAAACACTATTTTTTTACTATTCATGTCACTGTACCGTGTTACCTTCTATTAGGGTAGCCCTTATTTTGTAATTTTTATGTTCCCAAAGTCATCTAAAAACCAAATGCTGAACATTTGTGCAAAATCGAATTAAACGTTAGCAATATTTTCGAAAAAATTAAACGTTTATTCACAGATGTTTATGGATTAAAGATAAAACTTTTCTGACCTTGTAATACCTAACATAGAGTATACATATGAGTGTAAACCGTTTTCTTTAAAATTTTAAATTTTAGATGTTGTCATGCATCACATTGGCGAATAGATATACAGATTTTAGGGAGCGGCTTTTGCCATTATTTCAGAAATAATCACGATTTAATGTCCGTTTCACCGATTTAAAATTTTTTGTGGTTTTGCTCATATATTTCTAACAATATCCGTTTTAGACTCTGACACCATCAACCGATTAGCTCAAAACTAGTTTCATTAGAAAGGCAATTTTGTGAAGATGGTTTTAGACACCTAAAACACTGAAATTGATCCATTCGTGAAGCCGATTTTCGAATTTTCCCATGTAAAATTTGTTTCTCAATTTTGAAAATTATTGTGTGCCTTGAACATTTTTATATAGATCTACTAAGATGGAATGTTTAGATCCATTCAGAATGGATTTTTTAGAAATTTTAATTTGAAGGGGGAAAAATGGGGAAAATCTGTATCTCTATCTCCGAAATTAATTAATAATATTCAACATAATCTGAATTTATGCAAAAAATAAGTGGAGAGGTGTGTGGTACTTTTTGAAGTTTGTAGTTTAAGATAATAAAACAAAGAAAAACCGAAAAATATCAAATTTTCACTTTTTGACATTTGAACGTATAAGGGGTCAAATTGATCACTCTTTTTGGTGATTCTTTAGTATCGTCTATAGTCGCATTTAGTATACTTTATAGTCTTTTTTATAGTCTCATTTATAGTCTACTTTATAGTCTCGTCTATAGACTCTTCTATAATCTCATTTATAGTATCGTCTATAGTCTCATTTATTGTCTCGTCTACAGTCTCGTCTATAGTCTCATTTATAGTATCGTCTATAGTCTCAATTATTGTCTCGTCTATTGTCTCGTCTATAGACTCATTTATAGTATCGTCTATAGTCTCATTTATTGTCTCATCTATAGTCCCATTTTTTAGTCTCTTCTATATTCTCATTTATAGTCTCATCTATAGTCTCATTTATAGTCTCTTCTATAGTCTCGTCTATTGTGCCATTTATAGTCTCTTCCATAGTCTCGCCTATAGTCTCTGCTATAGTCTCATTTATAGTATCGTCTATAGTCACATTTAGTATACTTTATAGTCTCTTCTATAGTCTCGTTTAAAATATCCTTTATAATCTCGTCTATAGTCTCTTCTACTGTCTCCTTTATAGTCTCGTCTATAGTCTCTTCTATAGTCTCATTTATAGTATTGTCTATAGTCTCGTCTAAATTCTCTTGTATAGTCCCATTTATAGTCTCTTCTCTAGTCTCATGTATATTATCGTCTATAGTCTCATTTATTGTCTTGTCTATAGTCTAATTTATTGTCTCGTTCGTCTATAGTCGCTTCTATAGTCTCATTTATAGTCTTGTCTATAGTCTAATTTATTGTCTCGTCTATAGTCTCGTCTATAGTCTCTTCTATAGTCTCATTTATAGTCTCGTGTATAGTCTCGTCTATATTCTCTTCTATAGTCCCATTTATAGTCTCTTCTCTAGTCTCATGTATATTATCGTCTATAGTCTCATTTATTGTCTTGTCTATAGTCTAATTTATTGTCTCGTCTATATTCTCTTCTATAGTCTCATTTATAGTCTTGTCTATAGTCTAATTTATTGTCTCGTCTATAGTCTCGTCTATAGTCTCTTCTATAGTCTAATTTATAGTCTCGTGTATAGTCTCGTCTATATTCTCTTCTATAGTCTCATTTATAGTCTCTTCTCTAGTCTCATGTATAGTATCGTCTATAGTCTCATTTATTATCTCGTCTACAGTCCCATTTATAGTCTCTTCTATAGTCTCATTTACAGTCTCGTCTACAGTCTCATCTATAGTCTCATTTATAGTATCGTCTATGGTCTCAAATATTGTCTCGTCTATAGTCTCTTCTATAGTCTCATTTATAGTATCGTCTATAGTCTCATTTATAATCTCGTCTACAGTCTCATTTATAGTCTCGTCTATAGTCCCATTTATAGTATCGTCTATAGTCTCTTCTATAGTCTCATTTATAGTCTCGTCTATACTCTCGTCTATATTCTCTTCTATAGTCTCATTTATAGTCTCTTCTACAGTCTCATTTATAGTCTCGTCTACAGTCTCATTTATAGTCTCGTCTATAGTCCCATTTATAGTCTCTTCTATAGTCTCATTTATAGTATCGTCTATGGTCTCAACTATTGTCTCGTCTATAGTCTCATTAGTTTTTTTTTTAAATGTATTGGTGTTTGCTCTTCCATAAGGAACTTTTGGGCACCCCTGGTCTATAGTCTCATTTATAGTCTCGTCTATAGTCTCTTCTATAGAGTCATTTATAGTATTGGCTATAGTCTCGTCTATATTCTCTTCTATAGTCTCATTCTAGTATCGTCTATAGTCTCATTTATTGTCTCGTCTACAGTCACATTTATAGTCTCGTCTATAGTCCCATTTATAGTTTCTTCTATGGTCTCGTCTATAGTCCCATTTATAGTCTCTTCTATGGTCTCATTTCTTGTATTGTCTATAGTCTCGTCTATATTCTCTTCTATAGTCTCATTTATTGTTTCGTCTACAGTCTCATTTATAGTCTCGTCTATACTCTCGTATATAGACTCATTTATTGTCGCATTTATAGTCTAGGGTATATTCTCTTCTATAGTCTCATTATATTATCGTAAGTTACATTTTCTCATTATTTTTTGTTTTAATTCTGAAATTGAAATTGTAGAATATCCAAATTGTTAATAGCTTTAAAAAAATGGGAGGTAAGATTCCATAGTAAGTGAATGTTTACATTTTACACTAAAGGAATTTTATCGTGAACGAAACACAGTGGTATAGAAAAAAGAAAGAGAGATATAAATCTGTAACTTTTAAATGGTTAGTCTGGTTGGAATGAAATTTCACATACGCAAAGAAGAAGTGTTATCGGGTTTTTATTTGTTGTAAAATGGAACTCATGAGCTCACCAGGGCCTCGGATAGGGGTCACAAAAGTAGCACACTTCGGGAATGTTAAATTTTTAAAACGATCCTATTTCTTTGTTTGTGTTCCGATTTAAATAAAACTATATATCTCCACGTCAAGTACTACAAAAAACTCGTCGTAACTATCAATTATCTCTTATAGCTTAGGAGATATTCGCATTTGAAAATTAAATTTTCAAAATTTTTACCCACCCTACTCCAATTGTTTTGATAACAGCGGGTCAAAATATTTCCAGATTTTAATTTTGTCCTTTATTGAACTACCAAAAAATCTATGTATTAAATAAAAGAAGAATTGTTTAAAAATACTGACCTAGTTCAAAGTTAAGTATATTCATTTGAATTTAAAAAATTCACAAAAGTAGATTTTTCGCTAGTTTTTTGAAAAAAAAACTTTTTCTTTTTAAGTTATCTAAAAAAATTCTAAGAAGATGTATAAGGAATTTATACATTTTGAAAAGCTAACTTTACATAAAATATTTTATTTGATGAATACCGAAAAACGCATATTTTTTATGTAAAATTCAATTTTAGGAAAAAAAATATAGTATTCCGTTTTAGATATTTAAATATGTTCTTAATTATTTTGCAAATGCTTCGGTTAACTCCAACACTGGTACACAGAGAAAACAGATTTGTGATAGCAACCGAATTTGTTGCCAATCGAATGATTCGGTTGCACACGTAGAATTTTTCGGTTCTATCAACAGAAAGTCAGTTGACAAAGAAGAATTTCGGTTGAAGCAACCAAACTTTTGTTACCCATTCTAATGTTTTGTAGCCACAACTGTAAAATTCGGTTACTAGAGTAGAATCATTCGATTGGCAACAAATTCGGTTGCTATCACGAATCTGTTTTCTCTGTGTATGTATATTATAGCCAAAAAACTAAAAACCTCATTTTTGGAATTTTTCAAAACTTTTTTGAGAATTTCGGGATTTTTAGATGAGGGAAAAAAATTTAGATCTTGGGAGCATCGAAAATCAAAAAAGTGTAAAATTAAGGGCCATCCTAATATACATAATAATATCTAAACATACAAAAATATACAACCAAAAATAATAAAAAAAACTTAATTAGTTTTGTGTTTAAAGTGTGGCTTTCATTGTATTGTAGGTTTAAAGTGTGTACGTTTCTTGTGCAACTTGCTGCTGTGTATTTTGGGAATATAATAAGAGGAGGTAAATACAGTACCACTGTACATAGTGTTAATATTGCTGTATGTACGTTTCTGTGCCTCTGAGTAGTTATTATACATCCTTAAAACAACTTACAACAAACAATAGTTTATACCAAGTACTTAGGCTAAAAATGTTGCACAACATAACAAATTGTGGCAGCAGCAACAACAGCAACAGCATTATTAACACAACAATATAAACTTAAACAAAACTAACTAAAACTACTGCTAAACACTATCATCAACAACAATATAGTAGAGTGTAAAATACGCTTATAAGATTTTCAATTTAACACTCATCTCTATTCACAAAACCACAAAATGTCTTATTTTGTTGCACAATACAGGTGAATTACTGCATATTAATAGTGAGTCGGTGCATGTTTCTAAGAGCGTTTGTAAGGTGAATAGAACTTTTGAAAATTTTTAATAATTTATACAAAGTTTATTTATTATTTGCCACACAATTATGCGATATTGTGCATTATGATTACAGTTGTGCAGTTGATTAATAGTTGTTGTTAGGAAACTTTAAGAATAGATTTTAAGGAACAACAAAACTAATATCTATCTGCGATATAGTTTTAATGCAGTTTTAAATTTTTTGTATACTTATTTCTTTAAACAATAGTCAAGAAAATAAAATAACTTTACAAATTTAAAATTTACACTCAACATAATTAATATTTATCTTACTACAAGTAATAGTTTAGTTAATTAAGTATTTATTACATAGATTTCATAATTGAAGCATTATTTTTAGTTTTAGATATACATTAAGGTTTAGGCTTGAATTAATTAATTTTTAATAATAAATATTGTAAAACATAATTAAATGAATTCAAGGGTTATGCCACAATTCAAATAACAGCTCTAGTTGAGCAAGTCATAGTTACGTTATTAATATATCTTAGAAGTCCTTAAAATTTAAGCTTTCAAATCAAATTAAAAAGTTATGTATGGGTAAAAATTCTAAAATTTTTTTTGGAAAAATTTTTATTTCTGACTTTGACTCAAATTTTCTTTGTAAGTTTGTTAGCAATTACATATATTTTTTTATACTTAATTATACACTAATCTGTTTATTATAGAATTTATTTTAAATTGTCGCTTTAGCTTTGAAACTGTAAAAGTTATTGAAATTTAAGTAAATTTACTTTTTAATTAATATTTATCATACGTCATGATGTACTTTTTTTCTAAGTTTGTTAAATACTTGCACAGTTTTATAACTACACTTAATATTTCTCTATTGTTAGATAGATATTGAACATAAGGCTTAAATAAAATGATTTGTAATGGAAATACTGATGTCCGGATTGTATTTGACCTAATTGGAACCAAACCAATAGCTTACGGAATCGGCAATATATGAAAAAAAAACTGGCAGAACTCTACTGACATTGTATGGAGAAGTCCAACCCAGGGCTGCATTCAATGACATCCAAGAACCCTGTAAGGAAGTCATGTAATAACCATAAAGCTTAATTGGCCAATAAAACATTGGAGTTATCCACGGAATGCAGCAATGCAGGCGATCATGAATAAAAATGTTGTTGAAGTAGAAAAGTTTCTCGGGGTAGCAGAAGTGGAGAAGGAAGATCAAGAAGTAAAACAGCGATGATGAAGCTGATGAAGAAGATACCGTCTAAAGGAAAACATTTTGAAATCCCCTCAACTGCACCAGCAAATAAAATTGTTCATGTTACAAAATTAACCAAAAAATGCAAACAAATTGAATTGGAATCCGAGGTATACAATTCATTTAATAAGAAAATATTCATTTATATAACTAATTTACCCAAAGAGTACACTGAAGAAAATTTTACAAAATGCATCTCCAGAGCCGGTGAAATCTTGAATATCATTTGTAAAGTTACGCTTTCATTTGTTTTGTCGACTACGATGATTATTGTAAATAATTTTTAACATGAAAAAAATGATTTTTTTCGAACCCAATTTATACGTAAGAAGGCTGCAATGAAGTCCACCGTTATAATACAAAGGATATTCTTAACCTAAATAATTAAACCCGCACTCAGAAGATCAGTTAATGCTTTAAGGCCATACGGAGTTAAGGTCTCATCTGACTTGTATGGGGCTGATAATGGGGCAATAACTCCCAAAGTTATTTTATTTATATTTGTAGTTATTTTATCCAAAGCATCGCCCAATAAACAATTGTTTGGATTGTCGGCCTCAGAAGCAGACAGCGGCTTCGCTCAGTAAAGATTTCTTTCATTTTTGGCATTTGACCGGGCTCAAAGTTTTTATCCTCTGAGATGTATCAAAAAATTGCTTCGCTTATTAAACATTTCTTGCATTGCCAGGATTTCTGAAGTATTTAGAAACATATCTACAGTAAATTAAATTTGTATTTACTGTGCGAAGTTGGTTTTACGTACAGCACATAGGATAAAATCTTTACACATGACCAAAAGCCGGCAATGCAAGAAATCTTTGCTGAGCGAAGCCCATTTTTATATTCCCCAGAGGATAAAAGGCCCGCGATGGAAGAAATCTTTGCTGACTGAAGCATATTTTTATATTACCCAGAGGATAAAACCGTTAGCGTTTTTGTAGGCATTAAAAAATACCATTTTTTTATACCCTACATTACCCTACATGTGGGAAGATTATTATGCGTTTGTGCTTAGTCTAACAACCTTAAAGTATAACGATCGACTCCATCTGGCTGGCTGGCTGTCCATGTAAACCTGTGCTCAAAGTACAGGTCGCAATTCCAAAACTAGTTCAAAAAGATTTGTCACACGTATTCTATTCGTCCCAAGTACGAAGATTATTGCAAGTGGTGAAAATTGGTCCACCTTTCGCTCTTGTTTAAGTAGTGCTGTAAATCTACGAAGGTATTCAGCAAATGATGAAACAAAGTAGCGTTAAATGATGAAACAAAGTAGCGGCGAAACGGTAGAACTTATACGACGATGAAACGGCGGAGTCGGTACACAAGTTGATTGGTGAAGCGTTGGGGTGCTAGTAACCCGATGGTGAAAAACGGTTGATCATCAGCTTAGTAAGAAGAGAAAACAAACAAGAGTAAGTATGTAGTGGGGTATGAAAAATAGTTTTTATTGTTTAGCAGCCTAATATCTCTAATTACACAGAAATTAACTATATACTTGATTATTAACACAAACTGCAAATGTAAAAAATATTCTGTAGTCCTAACAATCGGTTAAGCTACAAAGAAGTAAAGAAGAATTCGGAAGTTCATGCAATCATCAAAGAATGCTAAAATTCGAATGTAAGAAAAATTCGGGAGTTCTTAAAGCCGAACTACTTACATTGAATTCAATACGAATTAGGAAGTTCTTGAAAAATAAACTACTTGAGAATTATATCAACACACATCAAGCTGTGACTACATAAGCAAAAATAAAATAATCTGTATACGAATTCTATCAGCACAATCTGTACAAATCCAGTTTGTACGTACAAGGTGGCGCAAAAGTAATCCTCCTATCAGAAAATGATATAAACTTTGCGATTGACCCCTAAAGTCAGTTCATTGTGTGACATTTGTGTAGTAAACACATGCGAAATACACGTTAATAAACAATGTTACGCTACACTGCTCCAGAACGCGGAATATTGCTGACTATTTATTTGACCAATAATCGGTCGGTGACTTTGGCACAACGTGAATTTCGTCGCAGATTTCCTGGCCGTTTAGCCGCTCGCCTCGAAGAGACTGGCACAACACGAGATACTGCCAGGAGTAGCCGTTCTGCAGAGAATATTGCTGCTGTAGCCGAGGATGTCATGGAAGCGCCGTCGACATCGACCAGACGACGTGCCACGCAAATGGGTATCAGTCGACGGTCTTTACAGCGAATTTTGGTACAAGATTTGAAGATGTTTCCGTACAAAGTCTAGACGGTGCATCAGCTGTTAGCTGCTGACCCCCAATCGCGTCTAACATACGCTTAAGCTATCCTTAATCACTACCAAGAGGAAGATGATTTTTCATCAAAAATAACCATGAGTGGTGAGGCCCATTTCCATCTTAGCGGGTACGTAAATAAGCAAAATTTACGCTTCCGGGGCACTGGAAATCCGTAACCCACGAAGAGTCATTACACCCGCTGTTTTTGCTGGAGGAGTCATCGGACCTTTTTTCTTCGAAGACGTCGCGGGCCAAACGGTTACTGTGAATGGTGAGCGCTACAGAGCAATGATCAACGAGTTCTTTTTGCCGCAACTTGATGAATTGGGATTGGAAAACATGTGGTTCCAATAGGACGGTGCAACGGCACACACTGCACGTGCCACAACCGATATGCTGAAGGATGCATTTCCCGGGCGCCTAATCTCCCGTTTTGGCGATTTGCACTGGCCGGCAAGATCGCCTGATTTGACCGCTCCAGACTTCTTTTTGTGGGGCTTTTTGAAGTCGCGGGTTTATGTCAACAAGCCTCAGACTCTTGCAGCTCTTAAAGACAATATCCGTTAAGAATGTGAGGACCTATCGCCGGAAGTTTTGGCCAAAGTGATGGAAAATGCCATAAAAAGGGCTCAAATGACAATCAACTGTAGCAGCGGCCATTTACATGACATCATATTCTCGACTTGATGTAAAAAAAATTAAAAGACCAAATAAAAATAAATCCACAAGAAGAATCAAAGTTTTTAAAACATCGGAAGTTTACTTCTGCGCCACCTTGTATTACTCACAGCTAGAGTGATTTTATTATTTTTGTTTCAATAAAAAAAAAAAAATTATTGAAATTTTAAGGGGAAAAAGGTTTTTGCTCATTTTATCAGTGTAGGGTATCATATGGTCGGGCTTGACCTAATATACTTTGTTACTTGTTATTATTTTAAAACTGCCATTTATTATGAGTAATTATATATTCGAATTTGAGAGGATACCAATCATTTGAACATTTCCATTTTTATTTATTTTAATTTGGAAAAGCTCATGGTCTTTTTCGTTGTGGGTAACAAAATCACTTTTTCCTGTGAGTCTGTCTAATGTATTCATATAAGTATATAAATTAAGTTGCATTTATAATTTACAAGTACAAAACCATTTGGTACGACAATAAAAAAACATTACACCATTAAAGCTTCCATTGTTCCATACAATTCCAGCATGCACTCAACTTTTTTACACCTTTCTTATATGAATTCAACATTTAAAGTTATATGAAAATAATAATTTTTCATTTTATGCTCATTACACGCAATATTTGCTCAATATACTGACAATAAAAGTATTTGCATTGTTTAGTTACGTGTCAAAGCATAAGTAAATATATGTACATTGTACATACATATGTATAAGTATTATTATTATTACACTTTTAAAAAACTGGTTAAATTATAAAGTTGTAGAAAATTTTATTTTCAAGAATTATGACTTTTAGCTTTATAAACGACTTGTATTTTGTAAATTAATGTTCATTCATTAGAACATAAAATTTATTTTATGTTAAAGTAAAAAAAAGACACACAACTTTTTAATGAATTTACTTTTGTTGTTTTTATTTAGTTTTTGTGTGTGTATGTATGAGTGAATTTTGTTGCACAAGAAATATGGAAAACTATTCTTTAACCGTAACATTTGCTAACGTCCCAACATACACTTGCATACATTTACTCCCGCTTTTATACACTTTCCTACATACATATGTATACACAATTGCAAGTATACATGCAAATCATTAAATATGCAGAAGCGTAAGTATGTGTGTGTGTGTGCAAGTTAATACCCAGCGGGAACAATTCTAGGGCTTCACTTTGTAGGCCTTCTAAAAGATTTGTTTACACATTCTATAAGATTCGATACTCATTCCACTCTACTTCTCGCAGAAGATGTTCTAGAGGGTTTTTGATTCTTCTTTTAAAAAATTCCATACACATGCAAAATTGCTTTGGAAAATTTGGTTTAACAAGTGTTTATTTAAAATTCAAACATGATTGGTTTTGCAATTACTCTCCTCTGTTGTCTCTCTATAATACAATTTATTTGGCTTTCTCTATTATAAACCTTTACATGAAACCAGAAGACTACTCGTATAAAACTAAGACCTTCTATGAGACCTCTAACAGAGGCGAGTATGCAAGGTATTGGCTCCCAACGATGCACTTTTTTTGCATAAAACTTATTCTATCCAAACAAAAGTTTTAAAATTTGGTACATACTTTTTCCCATGAAAGCTTCAACACTTTCAAGAGGGAAACCAAACGGGCAAAGAAGGAATCTTGGAAACATTTCTGTGCGGAACTGGAGAGTACCACTGAGGCATCGCGTCTACGTAAAGTACTATCCAAGGACCCTGATACGCCGGAATTCCTGATGAAACCGCATGGTAACTTTACTGAAAGTAGTACCGAAACTTTGGAACTGCTTATGGAGACACACTTTCCGGGTTGGAGAAAAACCGTTGCGACGTATTCTTCAATTTGTTAACTATACAATGGTCAAATAATCAATTGCCAATCCAAAAAATCATATGGTTTTGTTTTTTATTCAATTTTTTCCGTCAATTTTTAATAAATTGTTGTTATATACAATATTCAATAAATACCTGCCATAAAAATATGCAATAGTTTTTTTTTGGCAAAAATTCTATGACAAGTTTCGTGACTTTTACCAGAAATTTTAAGATTTCATCCTGTTCCGAAAACTTCCGAAAACTATATATTTCTTTAATTGAAACAAGACACTCCCACCTTTCATTTTATTAAAAAAACAGCTTGGGGGAAAGTGGGGCTACATTTTCTTTTTTCCATGGAAAATCAAAAATAAAATAGTTTTTAGAGACTTATAGATTTGGGCATATCTTCTTAACGGTTTATGATATCCCCATAATTTTTTCTTTTATTTATGGAGAAATGTTATATTTTTGAAATATGTTAAAGGTAAATGGTATTATTAGGAAAATTATACATATATAAACTGAATTGCGTGAAAATAGTAAATTTTTGCTTAAAACACTTGCATGCATTTTACTTCAATTTTTTAAAAATAAAATAAAATTTTTCTTAAAACTATAAGTGTACATTTCATCGCTAAACATTTCTCTACAAAACTGCATCATTTGATTTTTAAAATTGAGTGTTTGAAAAATTGACTTTTTAACACCAAAATCGCTCTTTGCGATGTAAGGTACGACCTTATGGTGTTTGCTTAAATATTATATTTAATTATTCATAAACAAATTTTCGATCACATAATATAAGTTGATTTTAAATTTCACAATTTGTTACAATACCAGTTAAATAAAAATGTGTGTACATTTTACATAATATGAATATTTACATTTGGGTTATTTTGATTATAATTGTTAACTATAATTATATTTTTTATGCTTTAGATATTATAAAATTAAGAAACAAAATACCACAGGTATTTGGCATTAAATTATCTATGATCTGGTAAACTTTAATCCATCAAAATGTACATCGACGCATGAGATCGCATGTCGACGCATCACAACGCACTCTTGCTGAAACAGGGTTAGTTAACAATTAATCTTTCTTCCCGATAAATTATCGAATTTGTTGCTTAAAACAACTTTTTTAAGCTTTCATAATGGCGTTTGGAAATTCTTTTTTATCGAACTTTGCACGAGGTCTCCAATTCTTGTAGCCAAATATTAAAAAAATTAAAGCTCAGATTTTTCTAATAAAATTTTAAAGCTACGATTATTTTATTGCCCTTTGGCAAATAATTATATAATAAATAAACAGGAACAAATTTGCACAAAATTAAGAGGTATATAAAAATATTACATGATATTTTTACCAATAAATATGAATTTTCTTTTTCTTAGACATATTTTTATAATTTTCCTAATATCTTTTGCTGGAGCAACTAGTATACGCGGTTAAGTGGCATTTATTTTGGTAATTTTTTATAAATAACAGGAAAGGTAAGGTCGTATAATGCCAAACAGCAAAATTACAAATTGTTAGCCATCATATTTCTTTTATCATAGATCTTTTTTTTATCTGCAAAAAAATCAATAAATTTCTTTAAAAAAAGTGGTGGACTCATGTAATGAGCTACCACTGTAACCTTTTTTCTCACAAGATCAGATTACATACGCATTAATCTATGATTTCGATTAAAAAATTGGAGTAAAAGAAGGAGATGAAAGAATACCAAAATCACATTTTTGGTATTATCACATTTTTTTGCAACAATTAAGACTAACGACGGAAAGTTTGAGTGCTTAATAAATAAATTGAATCCAAAATAAGTAAATTGAATACAGTCTTAAAAACAATTTTATACAAATAAAAATACACGATAAGAAAAATGTCTAAAGAATATCGAAGCCAAGTCCGAAAGTCTTGGTCTACCCCAATTACTCTTGGTCATCACATTCACAGTGTTGCGTCCATTTCGGAAAGAAGTTATCCATATCTAATAATTCTTTATATTTTGTGTATCGTTGGTAAGCTAAATTAATCATGTTAAAATAAATTTTTTGTGCTTATTTAGTGAAAATCAAATATTGGTTGCGGAAAAATCCCGAGAAAAATCTTTTTAAACACTAAATAATCACCGATAGTAAATATTTACAATATTAAATTAATATTTAAATTAATATATCCTCAACTATATAAAACTTATAAGTGACTATAAATAACTAAAATTATAAGTGATTAAAATCTTATTAAATATCACAGGAAAGTTACTTTGACTTAAATTTAATATTGCAAAAAGTAAAAAAAATAATATTGCACATTTAATAGAAAATGGTTGCCACAAACATATACTTGTTTACTGTAACTGTTGATACAATCATGTGAATCGTAAATTTACCATATTATTGTTACCACAATCATATAAATAGTTACTGTGACTATAATATTGTTAAACAACTTATAAAAATGTTGAAATGGTTGCAATAAACATGTAGGTAAGGCTTTTAGGAAAGGCCTCTTTACTGCATCTTTTCACCGCTGGGTATGTATGTATGTTTGTGTGAATGTATGTGTCTGCAGAACGATATATGTGTGTATGTATGTATGTAGAATTAATATGGCATTTGCAATTGTAACTTTGTGTAAACCACAATTTCCGTATTGGAGTTTTACGCAACAATGTCCTGTGCCAACATTCATTCAAACTCACATACACATTTATATACTTGTGCATACAATGTGTGTGTGTGTGTGTGTATGGGTGTGTTTGTGTGCTAAGTTTTTCTTTATTTTTGTCGAACAATGTTCTAGTGGCAGCAAATGAATGAACGTACAAATGTACAACACACATGTTAAAGACATGTGTTGAATAGTAGTGAGATTTTGAAATGGCTACAGTGATTTAAAGGTATAAATTTCTTAATTTTTGTATTTAAAATTAAAAATATAACTTAATAATTTTCAATTACCGATTATGCATAATATTCAAATCTTTCAAAGTAAGAGGAAGATACTTTGTGCTTCAACCAATCCGTATCGTTCACTTTGAATTGGCCCTGCTGGCTGAGGTGGACAGTTCCAATCTTTCTACCAGCACAGATCTGATGGGTCTTAACGCAACGCTCGGTGGAGCAACTGCTTTAACAGCAAAATCAAGAGCCGAAGACTAAATGTCCGAAGCAAGAAGCTCGTGTGGTAAGAAGGACGTATAGAGAGGTTGATTGCAATCCACTGGTAAGAGCCATTATCGACAGGAGTGAAGAAGACGGGGCCTTCTCCCAGGATAAATTGTTGAAGATCCGTCAGGGTATGCTAGGGATATACTGGAAGTTTCTCAAAGATAATCCCGTTCCATCCCCGCAAAATGATGATGCTGGCTGGTATCAAGGCCATGTTAAACTGCTAGCGTGTACTAGTGAGCGCTCAGCTTTATTGCTAAAACTAGCAATTACGTCCCTAGGGGAATTGTGGTCTGGCGCTCCCGGTAAGCGAGATACCTCGCAGACCGAAATCAGTCGCAGTTATTCCGGCGGAACCACATGAACCTGACGAGATTCTGGCATACATTCAGACCGGCAATCTTAAGACGCACAGGTAAATTATGATCTTGTATTTTGGCTAAGAACCATCTTAATATCTTCATTCTTCCTGACTATAGCGAAGAAGATACAGTAGATGCTGCTGGGGTGACAGGCGCAGGTAAGGTGTGGCTGCTCTCAAGTTATATGGCGCACGACCAGATTGAACCTCCACCAAACAACCTGGTATCAACTATGATGTGTGCTACAAACCAGGCCAGTACTCCGGTGATAATCGGAGCTGATGATAACGCTCACCACTCAATCTGGGGTACCTCAGACGTCAATGAACGAGGTGAGTACATTTTAGACTTCATATTATACATTAATCTGGTAGTTGTTGACCTTCGTGGTGGCAAACAGGCAGGAAGTTCTCAATAGAATTAGAAGTTGAAAAGGGAACACCTTTTATAAATAGGAAAAAAACCAAATGGGATGATCATAAGCGGATCCTTCATGGTTTACTTCCCCACCACCTCTGATAGGTAACACTAGGGATATTGAAAGCGCTATGGAAAAGCTCACACTTGCTCTTAGTGAGGCCACTAGACGTACTCCCTCTGCACACAGAGGAAAGGTAAGGCATCCGTGGTGGTATAGGTATATTAGATATAACGAACACTAGGCGTAGTTGTCGTAAACTATTCAACGAAGCGAAAAGATCAGGTAAGTGGTCACCGTATAAGTCTATGTTGAACAAATTTAAGAATCAGGTTAGAGCCGCAAAACGTAGGTCCTGGAGGAATTTCTGCAGCGGCGTCGAAAGTTTCTCTGAAACCAATCGTTTGCACAAGATCCTGTCGAAAACACCAACTGTTCAAGGTTATATTCAAAAACAGGATGGTAGGTGGACCACTGATGGACGTGAAACACTAGAAGTACCCATGGACACAGATTTTCCGGGGAACTTGCCACTAGATATGGATAGTGGGATTCCAACCGAATAATCGGACAACTCCGTCTATTATATTTGACGAGCATATGATAAAATGGGTCATTCAGAATTTAGACTCTTAGAAGTCTCCGGGCCCGGATGACATAATACCTGATGATCTACAAAATAATATAGATCTCGTTACTCCTTGGCTGAAAGCTATTTATCATGACTGTCTTGTATGGTCGTACATACAAAAAAAGTGGATCGAATGCACTGTGATATTCATTCCGAAAGGATGGTAAGCGTCACACACTATAGCAAAATATTTCAGATCAATACGTCTATCATCATTCTTGCTGAAAACCCTTGAAAAAATCATCGATATCTACATACGGGCGTCTTTAGAACAAGGATCATTATCTCCTTATGAACACGCCTACATGAAAGGCAAATCTGTTGAGACAGCACTTCACTCCTTAGTGGGATATATTGAGAAATCCCTTGAATCTTCATAGTGAGGAATTTTGATTTCTCAATTCCGCATAACACGGACCGCAATGGATGGACCTTTACATAACACAACGGGTCTCCAGTCTATACGGACGGTACTAGGAATGGAGATCAAGTTGGGGTAAGGTGTCTACATTCAGGAATTCGAATGGTTAATTCGATTACCAAAGTTAGTGTACAAAATATCGATTATGCATCATCCTATTCAAACAGTAAACCGTACATATTTGTATCTTGTATTTCAGCCGTCTGTAAGTCGATAATTTGCAGCAATTATAGTTGTATGGAATGGCATTTAGATGTTTCTAGATTGAGTCGTAGACTCTCTACTACATTAGCCATTTGCCACCAGATATGTTTTCTCCATAATCAAGTCATTCTCATTAGCCTTTTTATAAAAAAAGATGTAATTTATTTGCTCAAAGTGCACTTTTGAGCATATTTACATTGGGGGTCAATAGCAGCAATTTTTTACAAATTTTATTTTCTAACGGCTTCGTAATCCTTTTTACTTTTACACACTTCAATATGTGTCATAAAATTTTAATATTAATATTTGATAACTAACAACAATACAATAGAAAATCAATTGGAAGTTAATGATCGTCAGGCAATGTCTACACAGTGCCATTAGAGCAATATACAACCGTCAAATTGTATAACTGAAATGGCCACATTTTTAGTATAAAATGTTAAAAATCATTCTGCTGGTGTTGCAATTAAAGGTTACGCAAAAACTCCTTACTTTACAGCTCTGTTTTTAATGCATGTAAAGCGTGAATAATAAAATGAAAGAGTTTAAAATATTTGTAGAAAATGTATGTGAATAACTGCAAACATACACAAATATATGGAGAAGTAAAAAAAAAGAAGAAAGACCTAAAGAAAAAAATTACACTAGAAAAATAAACCAACTAAATGCACATAATGAAACTAACGACAGCCATGTCGTACTCGTACTTGTGAACATTAGAAAATATATAAAAAGGAAGCAAAAACAACAACGGCAACAAATTCTAACAACTAAACGCAAAATGTGGCACTCAATGACACCTGCTGGAGATGTTGTTGCACTGCCACTGCCACGGCTTTTGAATGGTTTTAGTGCGAATGAAAATGAAACATACAAATTTATGTGAATTTCTGTATATTTATGTGAATGTATATGTACGTATGTGTGTGTGTATGTGTTTATAATAAAAATATGTATTAGGGTGGTACGGAAAATAGTTTGAAATGTTTCCAAAATAAATTGAAGCTTGTATTTGAAATAATGTTGTTTTCTACAAAAAGGTCACTTCTTAAAGGTTTTGTGATTTTTCTCATAACTACTTGCATATTATTCTTTAAAAAAATCTAACAGATAAATCAGAAATCCCTGATAAAGGACTTACATTCTTGCAAATTGCATTTTTAAATAAACTAAACTTTCATTTTAGTTTGCAACATTGACATCTTATTTTGGCTCCCTGCCCATGGGACCAACCTATTGTGCATATATGAATGACGATGAGTGCATGTGTGTGTCTGAGTATTTGTTATGTGAAAGCAACAGCAAGAAAAAACCTCAAGCTTAGTTGGCAGGAAAGAAGCGACAACCAAAAGTGAATCACGGAAATTGTTTTAGTTGCAATTCAACTAGAGATTTACGTGCCGCATGTTACACTCATTCATACATACATAAGCATTTTATATGAAACTGCTACAAAAACATCACTGTTTTATGGTCTTCTATTTTTGCCACTTTTTTTTGTTCGTTGTTACCGAAAGTTGGGGGAAGGAGCATTGATTTTTGTCAAGCTGTTTGTAACAAATCGTAATATATGTCCCAGATCCCGGGTTATCAGTTGCATAGTACGTTTTTCGTTAAAAGATGGTCACATCAACTTGGCTACCCTAGATGTGTCTAAATTACGCCATCTATTCTCAGCCTTTGAAAGAAAGTGTCTGAAGATAATGCCTTTGATAGTCCCCAGTGGAATTGCTACTGAGACCGCATTGGAGGTGTTTAAGGCAGATCCCATTCTGGCTAGTTCGTCTGCCTGTTCATTACCGTAGTGGTCTTTGTGCGCAGGGACCCAATCCAAAGTAATGACAGGTATAGTAGGCCACCGTTGTCTTCTTCACCCTGTGTTGAGTATTCAGTTTCCATGACAATTTAGAGTCTAGTATAATACCTATATATTTTGCATTATTTGAAAAGGGGATTTCGCAGTTTTTCAACCGTGGAAGTTTGAAGCTTGGAATCTTGGTCTTTGTCCGCAAAAGTATAAGTTCAGTTTTGCTTGGATTCACCCCAAAGACCACTTACCGTGGCCTAGTTGTCGAGCAACCCTAAAGCATTGAACATAATATCACTGATCACGTCCGTAAACAGTCCTGATACGAGTATCACCACATCGTCCGCATAAGCGACAACTTTTATCCCTTTTCTGTCTAGATCAATGAGAATAGAGTTAATAACGATAACCCATAGTAGTGGAGAGATTACCCCACCCTGAGGTGTACCTCTTTCAACTTGCTTGTACTTAACGCTATTACAAAGATTTGCTGTAACTATTCTTGACTTCAGCATTGTTACTAACCAGTCATTGATATGTTCTTCAACGTCTAGGTTAGTAAGAGCTTGCTGAATTGCAAGAGTAGTTACATTATTGAATGCTCTCTCTATATCCAGGAAGGCTGCCATAATTCTTACGACCTCATGCAGAGCTGTCTCTGTAGAGCGACCCTTAAAGTAGGCGTGCTGACTATTAGAGAGTCATGTTGTACCCTCAAGTCGATGCCTTATATGAGCGTCAATGAGTCTTTCCAACGTTTTAAGCTGGAAAGAAGAAAGACTAATTGGACGAAAGTCCTTCGCCTTCTCATGAATTCTTTTGGCAATTTTGGGAATAAAAACGACCTTGGCCCTCCTCCAGTTAACCGGAACATGGTTGAGAGAGGCAGAGCGTAAATAATCTATGAAGCCAAGCCGGCCCAGGTGACCTGAATGGTGAGAAACTGTCAATCGCCCATGATATCCTGTCATAGGAGACGATGTTACTGTCGATATTGGATAGAGTCCTACCTTCAATCGCAGTATCCGTAGAAACATCCTTGCAGCCTGGGAAGTGGGTATCTAGTAGGATGTTAAGTGACTCTGCTGAGGATTCGGACCAGGAGTCATCCCCTTGGCTAGAATTCTGCTGAGTCTTGCAGAGTCCTTTGTGTTATCTATAGATTCGCAGAAGCATCTCCATGAGTTTCTTTTTGTGACTAATATAGCTTGGAGGCTTTTAATTGATCACGATATGGTTGTCATGATTTACTATTATAGCTAATGTTGAAGGTTCCAAATTCCACCATGGGCGGACGCTTTTCTTAGTCTTAGTGAATGGACAGGAAACTTTGAAAGCTTTAACAACAGTTTTACTATACGCCCTATATTTTTAAAAAAGCGTACCATGGTATGGCAAAATTTAAAAATTTGAAAATTTCAATTTTTAAAAGGTTATAACTCGAAAATTATAAGAGATAAATAGCACACTCAAGCATGGTTTTGCAAGACCTAGCCGAGCGCTTCCCAAAAATTTAAAAATCTTTGAAATCGGATGGTAAACAAAAACATGGGACGTGTTTAAAACTTTTACATGTCGAAGGTACCCTACTTTGAGCCCCCATAGCGCCGCGCCTATAGCATTTGTAGGGTCCATTTTAATAACTTAAACTCAAATACTCCTTGGCTACGTCCATGTCAAATTTTATTCCGAGCGGACCAGCCGTTTAGAAATGCCAGATTTATTTCCAAAAAATTTTGATTCTGCCCCACTGTGCCATGTGAGATATCTCGGTATCCATTTTGATTGCCGTTTAACATGGACCCATCATATTGAAGCAAAGGCTACACAAACAGAATTAAAGTCAGTTCAATTGCACTGGCTAATTGGACCACGGTCCGCTCTAGACTTAGAGTACAAAGAGCTTTTGTACAAAACAGTAAGAAAACCGATATGACTACAAGGCCTCCTCATCTAACGTTGAAAAATTGCAAAGAAAGCAGTCATGCTCTCCAAGATACATTAGAATAACTCTTCAGTTCAGTACCTGTCAAAACTATTGGATCACCCAAATCCCCTTGTGAGGGAGTTGCAGTCATTTGTGGGTCATGGAAGACTGAGGCGACTGGAAACACTGAACGAGCACTTATGTTGGACACTTCAGAAGCAATAACAACATCAGTTTTAGTTCAGGTTAAGATTTTAATACTTATTATAAATTTCTTAAAAGAAAGATTCAACAAACGAGCTCTACAAAGCTTTGCAGACTATAGTTGTTCAACTTTGACACCCTGTATCTCATCTTGCATTCTAATGTGTGGTCACAAAGTTAATTATATGAAGTCTTAGATCCTCCTGTACCATTCTTTTATACATAATTTTTGCAATCAGACCAGTAGTTTAGATTTGATAGATTTATTTCCACTTTCCTCTAATCTTCTTACTATGCTGGATTATAATGGAGTTATCCGGGCTTTTGGGCCCAATTTTTTTGTTATTTTAATTGGGTGTATGACTTAAAAATGTAGGATTTTTAAGGTATCTCGGCTTCAATTCGTATGGTACCGAATTTCCTTGCATTTGGATAAAGCTTGCTGCTCACAAAGGTCACTGATTTTGCAAGCTCTTGTTATGTTTGACAACAATCTTCCTGGAATAATGCCTAAAATTGGAAAATAAATTAGAATATATTGTTTTAGCTAATGTTTTCCAGAGTTCTTAGTGGCCCTCTGGAATGTTTTTATGGACCCCTATTTGAGAAGACAAAATAAATATCAATTGTACTTTTTTCTCTACAAAATGCCAGGAGCTTTCAACTTCATGCAGATTACAGTTGAAGCGTATTCCATGGTCGACCTTGTCCAATTTTCCATTTTTAGTTTAAAATTCTGCATCTATTGTGGTTAAAATATCCTTAGCACAAGAGCTGGCTAAGTGTTGCTCACACAAACGGAAAACATGGACACAATTCTTAGGCTTACATCTAAACGTCCTTAAAAGTAGGCAACACATATTTTTTGGGTTTATTCTTATTTCCAACTGTATGATTGTTTTGAGTATTCTATTGTTTTTGCATCAAAACAACGGACTCTATATATTAACAGCTGTTTTGTGGCATTTAACTTTCAGCTCTGGTTCTAGATTTGCTGCAACTTCATTGTGTGTGTGTGTGTTGACGTGAGTGTGTATGTGCAAGAAAGCGGAAAGCACAGCCTGAATAACGTACATATCTCAAGTTCATTTCGTTGTAAGAAAAACAAAACGTTCATGCATATGAATGTATGTAGGTTTGTATGAAATTCTTGTTGTTTTTAGGCCATTTGTTTGTTTCACGTTCTCGATGTTCTATTTGCCTCAACGAAAATTTACAAATAGATAGAATCAATATGTATTTTGGAAATGTTTGAGTGTTTTCCTAAGTAAATTACGTATACGTGATTATTTATCTTTACGTGTTTGTTTCTTAACGTTTGGTAGTTAAAACATCTTAAGAAGAAAGTTGCTACGAATGGTTTAGTTATTATATTCTAATTTAATGGGAATAAGTATGTGTTCTTAAATTATGTTCTTATTAGCTGAGTGGTGGGTGAATGAAATTTAAAATTTGGGGAAATAAATTAAATCACAAATAGGCTAATAGCTACTATAGTTAATAGTGCACATGCATATGGTTTATTAAAAGTCTCTAAAGTTTACTTGAAAGTACGAAATATATTTTATGTGATGCTGGATTCACATGTATACTTATGATACCATAAGTTTTCTTTGGAGGTCATATATATTTCTTAGGACTTCTTAAAACTGAGATGACTTTTTTGTTCAAACCAGTTAAATACTCTAGTTAAGATATAGAATTCAGATAAACATTATGTGATCCTGTGTTATAATAATTTTTCTAGCTCCTGTTTTGTCAGCTTTCCGCAAGTTCAGCATATGAAAAATTAAATGTATGAATTATATGTGTCACTCTGTATGCTAGCGAATATGTGGTGGTGTTCATGTATGTGTGTTTTATATGCTGTGTGTTTGTATAAGAGTAATTGTGATTTCATTGCGTTTCTTGTTTACTCTTCATTACCATAAGAAAATTTATGATTTTCCTTGCTGCAACATTTCTAATTTGTTTACCACAAGATTTTACCAAGAAATGTTTTTATATTCATACGTAAACACACACAGAGACTCACCAAAAATATGAACACTAGGGTGCTTCTTATTCTAAAATTGTTCTCTCTCATTGAAAGTCCGAATTTTAGCAAAATTAGATAACGTTTAGAGGTTGAAATCAAGTAGGGATTGAGAATCAGTTTTAATCGTAATCGCACATTAAATATTAAATAAGTGAAAGACCGAGTGATTGATTCGGAAGATAATAAAGATGCAACAAAGTTAATAAATAAGCTAATATTAAAAAAAATACACTTTTTAAAAAATCTTCCATAAGGAATACGATTTTTCTATTAATCCTCTAATGCTTTAGCATGCCCCAGTCAATAAATGCAAATACAACTGATTTTTCCTTTCTTTTGCTAAAAAACTTACTTAAATATTTTAAAAAGCTTTCAAAGTTTTTGAAATTAAAAATCAGATATATTTGCATTTATTGTCTTTTTTTCGATGAGTGCCTTGAGGCATGCTTAAGCATTAGAGGGTTAAATGATATAAGGGGGGGTCAAGAAGTCCGCAATTTTTTTAATTTCCTGGCTCTTATCTGAAAAGGCAACATTGTTCCTGTCAACAGGCATACGCCAGTTGACTCCTGTCAATATTTGAACAAGCTGCGTCAGTTAGTTTGTGTTTGACAGCCATTGATAACAGACTACCTCGTGACTTGAGGAGAAATTGGAAAAAAGTAAATTTTGTCTGCTAATTTAGCATTATTTTTTGTAGAAAAAACCATCACTCAACAAAAGGCTAAGCTTGACAAATACTATGGGAACTCATTTCAACAGGCATCTCAAAAGGATCAGTGGTTTAAATTTTGAATGATCACTTGGGCATGGAAAATCTTTCCCCAGGATGGCTGCCGCGTTTGCTCACAATCGAGTTCACAAAAGGGTACATACATTTGCTGTTTCCATGGAAAACATCCGTGAATTAGGCTATGAAATGCTCCCTCTTCCACACTATTCTTCGGATATAGACCCAAGTGACTATTTCTTGTTTCCAAAACTGAAGCAATGTCTCGGCAAACAGAAATGAAATCATTTTCATGACCTCGACAAATCTTATTTTTTAGAAGAGATATTAAAAATGGAAAAACGATAGAGCATAGTAAAAGAATTACTGAATTTCGTTGTGGTCGTACAAGCACGGAAGATGTCAAACATTCTGGAGGCACAGTTGAGGCCTCTACACCCGAAACAATTCAAAAAAGTTACGATATGGGGTTGGCCGATCGGATATTGAAAGTACGAGAGATTACGGATCTCACATGGCTCAATGGTTTAAATTTGAATGGTCAGTTGGGTATGAGAAAGCTTTCCGCAAGATGGTTGTCGCGTTTGCTCAAAAACGTTGGATAAAGTGCATAGAGATCAAAGGAGACTAAACTATGTTGAAAAACAAAATAATTTGTTATCAAAAAACCTGAGATTTATTCAAAAAGTCACGGAATTATTGACCGACTCTAGTATATTCTGGATTCTTATAGAATACAAAGGTGATCTAGCTATGACCGTCCGTGTATTCGTCTGTTGTTGGAACGATTGCATTTCGAGGGAAGTACGTACAGGGATGACATTTTCCCAAATAGTCATTGTTGAACAGAACTGTTTGGTATTGAAAATGGGCAAAATCGGTCAATTTGAATTAGAGTTAGGGAACAAAATGTTAGACATCCTAAAAAAAAATTTAAATGTTTAGCTATTTTCTTTAAATATATTGCAGGTAATATCATGGAATTTTGAATGCATTGTTCTTTTGATAAAAAGACTAGCTCTGTAAAAGTGGTAAGGATTGGTCCATGATTTCTTACACTCCCCATATAAATGTCTTCCCAGAATAGGATTCTATGTAACATAAATGCTTATATAATAGCACTATCCACACAAAATTCAGTAAACATTAATTCTGTAAAACGATATTTTGTTTGGATCTGCCCTCTTCCTAAAATTACTCAAATACACATAAATCTTTTACAAATATTGATATCGGGTTGAAATTTTTTATAAATAAAATACATTATCCCTTATTCAGCATTTAATGCTCACGAATAACAATGTTACACCTTGGAAAAATGTGCAAAATAAGAGCCACCCTAATGAACACACATATATTTACTTGTATTCTCTATTAAGGTTGTTGAGTGTATAAGATTCTATTCTTAGGAGGGAAAAATTGCAAGTGGTACTATTTAAGGGCCTTTTTGCAAGTCTGCTTTCAAAGCACTCAGCTTCCACTTCCAAAAGATCCATTACAAATTCATATTTTTCTCTTAAAAGTCTTCGCAACAAGGCCTTCTTAAAACCTTACAATATATAAGCAAGTTTTTACTCTCAAATATAAGCCCGATAAATAACTATAAAAAATTCTTGTGTCTTCCATATAAGGCCTTTTGAATAGGCCTCTTCTCTGCTTCTTTTTCTCGTTTCAGTAAGCATGAATGTTTGCTTGTGTTTGCGCTCGTATCTAGCTGCATACTAAGTTGCACTTATTATGATTTACAACATTGTTTGCATCAGTAGATGGAATATTAAAGAAGTTTTTGTTCGTGTTTGTACTTTGTAAATCAAATTTAAATTTACAAGTTTTTTTTTTTAAGACTTATTAAACGAACTCATTTTGTTTTTGGCAATATTTTAAGTAGTTTCAAAGATTGTTTGTTGTTTGGTCAGGAAATTAATCAATAGAATATTTAAATATGTTTACTTTATATACTAAGTATGCATAAGTAATATAACTGTGAATTTTTATAGCAACTTTTATCGATATCAAAATATAGATCCTTGCTATCAGTTCTCTAAGGAACATAGTACAATTTTGGATGCTAAATTCAGCTCGTTCTTGTGATGTCTGATCATATTAACTAAGAAAAGGTTTGGTAAACACACATTCTTCATTAAAACTTTTAACCCAAGTATTATTTGATTTTTTTTTAATCCAGTTACCTTTGTAAAGCATGTCAGTTATTATGTTTAATGTCAGTTATGTTCATTTGTTGTTAATCTGATTAAAATGAGTGACGAGAAAAAAGTGCGTACTAAAACTATTAAATAATTTCAATAAAACCCAACTTGGTCCTACAAAAAGTTGGCCAAAAAATCAAAGGTCTGTCATCAAACTGATTCGTTGATAGAAAACCTGGTTCATGTAGAAGGAATGGTCCACATGATGTTTCTAAAGACAATAAATGTAAAGCATTTTCCCAACACATCCGGTGTTGGCAGACGTTTTTTTCCAATTTCTCCTCAAGTCACGAGGGATTAATGGATGTCAAACACAAACTAAACGACGCAGTTTGTTAAAATTTTGACAGGAGTCAACTGACAGATATCTACAGGAGAGGTGTTGCCCTTTCAGTTAAGAGCCGGGAAATTCAAAAAGTCGCGGACTAGTTGAGAGTTTCAATTTGTATTTTCTTAGTATTAATTTGTTATTCTGAATTTCTATTATTTCTTTTCAATACTAACTTGGATTTCAGAATTACAATTTCCATTTTATCAATTCTTTCACTTATATTAAATTTGAGTGGCAAAAATTTAATTCCGCTTAATTTTTTCTTTAAAAATATAAACTAAACTGATTTGAAGCAAAGACATACACCTTAAATACTACTTTATTATGTACCTACATAAAATATTGTACAAAAGTTATAAACTATTGCTTTCTAACATTAACTCTTGCCACACTGCACACAATAGTAGCTGAAAGGGAAACTAACTTATGGAGCACAAAAAGACATTCATATCCTTAAAACTCTGGCCGTCAGTCAAAAACACACACAATGCCAAAGAAATTTCTTTATACAAAAGACAGTTTAAATGAAAGAGACTGACTGACGGACTGACTGACTGTATAAGGGACTGAGTTAAAAAGAGAAACGAACAAAAAGATTTTGGTTGCATTGTTGAATGATTGCCAATGTTACAAATAAATAGTTGCATTCAACACACTAGAGTTGCAGACAGTGCACATATAAAAATGAACATTAGAATACAGTGATGTCTGGAGAGGAAAGTTAAAAATAAATTTTGAAGTTATGTCAACAAGTTTCTAAAGAGACTTAGTCAAAGTACAAGGTGGGGAAAAAGTAATCACCCTATTGAAAAACGCTATAACTTTTGCAAATGGAGCCAAATGTCAATTTGGTTTTGTGAAGTAAACAAACGTAGAATACAAATCGACAAGCCGTGAATCAAATTACTCTGCAAGAACGCGGAATAATTGTTTCCATTTTTTTGCGCAACAATTCCTCGGTTTTGTAGCGTGAATTTCGATGCAGATTTCCTGGCCGTCGGACAAACACTCGTCTTGAAGAGACTGGGACAACATGAGATTTTCCCAAGGCTGGCCGGCCCCGTAGCAGCCCTTCTGCTGAGAATATCGCTGCTGTTGAACAAGATGTCACGCAATTGGGCGTTAGCCAGCAGTCTCTTCGCACAATTTTGGAGAAATATTTGAAGATGTTTGCTTACAAAATGCAGATAGTGCATCAACTGTTAGCTGTTGACCGCCAAACGCGTCTAAACTACGCTCATGAGATTACTTTGCCCCACCTTGTATTGGGTTGTAAATATACTTTCAAGTCTATTAATATTAAACTATAATCTTGTCAAGAGATTGTGGGTGACAAACCCACCATCACGACTCGGCGGCTCGGCTTAACCGACTCTTAGGCATTCGGCGTTGGTCTCTGCTGGTTCGTTAAGATAACACAATAAACATAGCGTAGAAAGTAGTATTATTTTAGGGCAGTTTTTGCTTGAAAAACAATAAAAACCATTGTGAAATATTAGGACATTATGACAGTATGACATGATAAGATACCTTGTGAATTTACCAAATATTCCTTTAAATATATTTAACTACATCCA
The DNA here is from genome assembly GCA_942486065.2 of Calliphora vomitoria. Lineage (NCBI taxonomy): Eukaryota > Metazoa > Arthropoda > Insecta > Diptera > Calliphoridae > Calliphora > Calliphora vomitoria. Next base: position 73,531,622 of record OW818032.2, read on the forward strand.
TCTCCTTCAAATATATTGGAGGTCTCTTGTAAATAATTTTGAAGAAAAATGAGCAATTAAATTCACTCATAACTGAGAAGAACCATATTATTATAGTCTCTTTATTGACTACTTTTAATAATTTTCTTAAATTACATTACATAAAATCTTTATAAGTATTTATTCAAAATACTTAGTTTCGTGCTATTCCTTCACTTAGAGTTTTACTGTCCTTTTGTATATAGAGTTTGCTCACACACATAGCGGAAGAATTATTAAGACACATCTTTGTATGTATGCTTATGTCGGCTAAAAGAAAATTCTATTGGCCAAGGCCAAGGATTATACCAAAGATCTAACTTGGAAATGTCAAAAACAAAATTTTACAAATATTTTGGTTGTAGAGTTTAGGGAGTCTTTTTACAGCTTTTGCTATTTAAACGTGTGTTTGGTGTCTTGAATACACACATACAAATAGTGGTTTACCAAAGGAATGTGTATGTATTTATAGATGTATGTACATATATTCCAAAGACATTCATATAACCTCACCCTCATACATATACATAAAATAAATACATTTAATACTTGTACTGATGTATTTACACAAAATAAGTACAGCCAGAGATAAATGTTTTGCTTTTTATATTAAAATAAAATAATGATGTGGTAATATTGGCTACTGGACAGGGAGCGGACATGACTCTCTACATACACATGTATTCTGTGGTACGTGTGAGTTTAGGTGCGGTTTCCAAATAGATGATGATGGTGATGATGTCCTTTCTTGTTTCATTTCTCTTTAACTAGTCTTCTGCTGCTGCTGTTTTTACTGTTGGTTCACCTTTTTAACCACAAGCACAAAATGTATGTATGTACATATAATTTTGGAATGACCATGTTATAAAGCAGCCAAGAAATGTTAGCATAAAAAAAGAGAAATGGAAAAAGAAAAGTGAACATGGCATTAAGAACATGATGGTCATATTAAATTTCAAAGTAATATACTCTAACGTCACAGCATTCATTTACAATATAGTTTTGTTTTCTTCTACTCTTAATTTCTGTTTGATACGCCACCTACCACAATGTTCCAGTTGCCTGCCTGACCTCTATTTAGTCAATTCATTTCTACAATAACGCTATCATTACATTGAGTCCAATGTCAAATGAGTGAGAATGAGAAGGAAGTATAAAATGTGACTAGAAATAGTTCCTGCAAAAGCGTTGAGGATTATGATGCATTCAGTAGAGGACTGTTGAATCAGTTACATGAGCTTTCTCATTTGTTCGTGCTTAATAATTCTATTTTTAGGGTTATATCCTTCTTGGGTTCCAGGAGTAAATGCCAGATCATTACACATGTTAGGATATTTAATATCCTCTGTACTAGAATTTGTCTGTCCCGTTTAGTAAATTGCTTTTTCCTTTTGAAGTGATCTGCCTCTAATGATACTTTTATTTCGGCATCGTTTCAAATTTTTAACGTGAGAAGGTTAGGTTATCGTGCAGCCGTCCAAATTATTCGTTTGTACAGCTCACTTGGGTCCAATAAACGTTCCCTTTGTGGTACCTGAAAGAAGATGAAAAAAAAAACACAGAGAGGAAAGAAATAGAAGTAGATGAAAGATATTCTATAGATTTATTAAGCAAGAGGAGAAAATTTAAAGAAATTGGAGGAGTAAGAGGAGAAGGTGTTGAGAGTCAAGTAACGCAGACCATCATGGGACATTTGTCGAGTCGCCATGAGGTGCAATTTGCAAGTCCGGTCTTATCAACCACCTGTTTTCCCTAATAAAGGCGTCTATGCACCTTAATTCCTTAACTGGTAGCCCGGAGAGGGTACCAAGGGATCTCTCACCTAAAAGTCTGGCCAGTAGATCACAAAGTACCAGACAATTACAAAAGAAGTGTAGAATAGTTTCTTCCTTTTCCTCATTCTGACAACTTCTACAGAAGTCGTTATAAGGTAACCCAAGCATGGGGACCGAATGTGCAATGTCCGGTGATCATCGCCTCCATATTGCTGAGTCGTATTCGTTGTAGTCGAAGTAGATATGACTTGCATGTGCAGTCCAGCGCAGGCCATATCATCCTCGTAATAGCACAGGTGGATTCATTACCCCACCTCGTTTGGGCAAGTTCGTAATATATGTCATGTATACGTTTCTTGCAAGTTGACAGCGGAATTCCGCAGAGAAAGTCTATATCGTCTTCCGGCAGAAAGACTCCTAATCCTGCCAAGTGATCGGCAATACAATTGCCTTCATTGTCCCTGTGTCCACGTACCCATGTGAGTACAACTGTCGAATGTCTCGCCATCTCATTTAAGGATGCCCGGCATTCCTGGACCATATTGGATGTTGTATAAACACCAATAAGGGACTTAATTGCGGCTTTACTGTCGGTATATATACGAATATTCCTACCAGATACACTGTAATATCTGAGCCAGTTGGCCACTCTTTTATTAGCAGATACTTCGGCCTGAAGAATGTTACATCCATCTGCAAGTCAAAAAGACATTCTTACTCCAAATTCAGGGATGTATACACCACCGCCCACTTAGACCCATCCGTATAGATGAATAGCCTCATCTCATCAGCAGGGAGACCTCCTCCGAGCGTTGCCGTTTAAGCCCGACAGATGCGGCTTCGTACGCTGCATCTGTGCTTGTAGGAGGATCCGAACTGTCCAGCTTAGTCAGCAGGGCCTTAGCCCAGCTCAATTTCGACAATTCGTCGCTAGTTTGTTAAAATTTTGACAGGAGTCAACTGACAGATATCTACAGGAGAGGTGTTGCCCTTTCAGTTAAGAGCCGGGAAATTCAAAAAGTCGCGGACTAGTTGAGAGTTTCAATTTGTATTTTCTTAGTATTAATTTGTTATTCTGAATTTCTATTATTTCTTTTCAATACTAACTTGGATTTCAGAATTACAATTTCCATTTTATCAATTCTTTCACTTATATTAAATTTGAGTGGCAAAAATTTAATTCCGCTTAATTTTTTCTTTAAAAATATAAACTAAACTGACAAACACTCGTCTTGAAGAGACTGGGACAACATGAGATTTTCCCAAGGCTGGCCGGCCCCGTAGCAGCCCTTCTGCTGAGAATATCGCTGCTGTTGAACAAGATGTCACGCAATTGGGCGTTAGCCAGCAGTCTCTTCGCACAATTTTGGAGAAATATTTGAAGATGTTTGCTTACAAAATGCAGATAGTGCATCAACTGTTAGCTGTTGACCGCCAAACGCGTCTAAACTACGCTCATGAGATTACTTTGCCCCACCTTGTATTGGGTTGTAAATATACTTTCAAGTCTATTAATATTAAACTATAATCTTGTCAAGAGATTGTGGGTGACAAACCCACCATCACGACTCGGCGGCTCGGCTTAACCGACTCTTAGGCATTCGGCGTTGGTCTCTGCTGGTTCGTTAAGATAACACAATAAACATAGCGTAGAAAGTAGTATTATTTTAGGGCAGTTTTTGCTTGAAAAACAATAAAAACCATTGTGAAATATTAGGACATTATGACAGTATGACATGATAAGATACCTTGTGAATTTACCAAATATTCCTTTAAATATATTTAACTACATCCATCTCCTTCAAATATATTGGAGGTCTCTTGTAAATAATTTTGAAGAAAAATGAGCAATTAAATTCACTCATAACTGAGAAGAACCATATTATTATAGTCTCTTTATTGACTACTTTTAATAATTTTCTTAAATTACATTACATAAAATCTTTATAAGTATTTATTCAAAATACTTAGTTTCGTGCTATTCCTTCACTTAGAGTTTTACTGTCCTTTTGTATATAGAGTTTGCTCACACACATAGCGGAAGAATTATTAAGACACATCTTTGTATGTATGCTTATGTCGGCTAAAAGAAAATTCTATTGGCCAAGGCCAAGGATTATACCAAAGATCTAACTTGGAAATGTCAAAAACAAAATTTTACAAATATTTTGGTTGTAGAGTTTAGGGAGTCTTTTTACAGCTTTTGCTATTTAAACGTGTGTTTGGTGTCTTGAATACACACATACAAATAGTGGTTTACCAAAGGAATGTGTATGTATTTATAGATGTATGTACATATATTCCAAAGACATTCATATAACCTCACCCTCATACATATACATAAAATAAATACATTTAATACTTGTACTGATGTATTTACACAAAATAAGTACAGCCAGAGATAAATGTTTTGCTTTTTATATTAAAATAAAATAATGATGTGGTAATATTGGCTACTGGACAGGGAGCGGACATGACTCTCTACATACACATGTATTCTGTGGTACGTGTGAGTTTAGGTGCGGTTTCCAAATAGATGATGATGGTGATGATGTCCTTTCTTGTTTCATTTCTCTTTAACTAGTCTTCTGCTGCTGCTGTTTTTACTGTTGGTTCACCTTTTTAACCACAAGCACAAAATGTATGTATGTACATATAATTTTGGAATGACCATGTTATAAAGCAGCCAAGAAATGTTAGCATAAAAAAAGAGAAATGGAAAAAGAAAAGTGAACATGGCATTAAGAACATGATGGTCATATTAAATTTCAAAGTAATATACTCTAACGTCACAGCATTCATTTACAATATAGTTTTGTTTTCTTCTACTCTTAATTTCTGTTTGATACGCCACCTACCACAATGTTCCAGTTGCCTGCCTGACCTCTATTTAGTCAATTCATTTCTACAATAACGCTATCATTACATTGAGTCCAATGTCAAATGAGTGAGAATGAGAAGGAAGTATAAAATGTGACTAGAAATAGTTCCTGCAAAAGCGTTGAGGATTATGATGCATTCAGTAGAGGACTGTTGAATCAGTTACATGAGCTTTCTCATTTGTTCGTGCTTAATAATTCTATTTTTAGGGTTATATCCTTCTTGGGTTCCAGGAGTAAATGCCAGATCATTACACATGTTAGGATATTTAATATCCTCTGTACTAGAATTTGTCTGTCCCGTTTAGTAAATTGCTTTTTCCTTTTGAAGTGATCTGCCTCTAATGATACTTTTATTTCGGCATCGTTTCAAATTTTTAACGTGAGAAGGTTAGGTTATCGTGCAGCCGTCCAAATTATTCGTTTGTACAGCTCACTTGGGTCCAATAAACGTTCCCTTTGTGGTACCTGAAAGAAGATGAAAAAAAAAACACAGAGAGGAAAGAAATAGAAGTAGATGAAAGATATTCTATAGATTTATTAAGCAAGAGGAGAAAATTTAAAGAAATTGGAGGAGTAAGAGGAGAAGGTGTTGAGAGTCAAGTAACGCAGACCATCATGGGACATTTGTCGAGTCGCCATGAGGTGCAATTTGCAAGTCCGGTCTTATCAACCACCTGTTTTCCCTAATAAAGGCGTCTATGCACCTTAATTCCTTAACTGGTAGCCCGGAGAGGGTACCAAGGGATCTCTCACCTAAAAGTCTGGCCAGTAGATCACAAAGTACCAGACAATTACAAAAGAAGTGTAGAATAGTTTCTTCCTTTTCCTCATTCTGACAACTTCTACAGAAGTCGTTATAAGGTAACCCAAGCATGGGGACCGAATGTGCAATGTCCGGTGATCATCGCCTCCATATTGCTGAGTCGTATTCGTTGTAGTCGAAGTAGATATGACTTGCATGTGCAGTCCAGCGCAGGCCATATCATCCTCGTAATAGCACAGGTGGATTCATTACCCCACCTCGTTTGGGCAAGTTCGTAATATATGTCATGTATACGTTTCTTGCAAGTTGACAGCGGAATTCCGCAGAGAAAGTCTATATCGTCTTCCGGCAGAAAGACTCCTAATCCTGCCAAGTGATCGGCAATACAATTGCCTTCATTGTCCCTGTGTCCACGTACCCATGTGAGTACAACTGTCGAATGTCTCGCCATCTCATTTAAGGATGCCCGGCATTCCTGGACCATATTGGATGTTGTATAAACACCAATAAGGGACTTAATTGCGGCTTTACTGTCGGTATATATACGAATATTCCTACCAGATACACTGTAATATCTGAGCCAGTTGGCCACTCTTTTATTAGCAGATACTTCGGCCTGAAGAATGTTACATCCATCTGCAAGTCAAAAAGACATTCTTACTCCAAATTCAGGGATGTATACACCACCGCCCACTTAGACCCATCCGTATAGATGAATAGCCTCATCTCATCAGCAGGGAGACCTCCTCCGAGCGTTGCCGTTTAAGCCCGACAGATGCGGCTTCGTACGCTGCATCTGTGCTTGTAGGAGGATCCGAACTGTCCAGCTTAGTCAGCAGGGCCTTAGCCCAGCTCAATTTCGACAATTCGTCGCTAGTTAGCGCATTGACCGACTTGGAACCATGTCTGTCGATAATGCGCAAGGCGGCACGAACGAAAGCCCTCCTAGATGTTTTTTTTTTTCGAGTGTGGGCGTTCGAAGCTGCCACAATGGCGGGTGAGGTTACAGAGATTGGACCCGACTTGTAACATTGTCGCATAGACAGCTGTCTTATCGACAGTGCCCGAAGCAAGGATTGTTGCCGGTGCATTACCAGCGTGGACTAGTGCAGCTTTGGAGGTGCTTGGCTTGAAGTCCAAGGCTACCTCACTGCTTTTGATCAGACTGTCACCTGAAGGTTGGACAGCTGATTTTTTTGCATTCAGCCAGCACAGGTTTACCCTGCTGACTTCCTGCTGTTGTTTTTGTTTGTATTGTTGTTGTTTTTAGTGTTCATTTTGTTCCCACGAGTATGCGCGTAAGGGTATGGACCATCCATGCAGGGACGGCGTACATGGACTGGGAAAAAACTGTATTACAATCGACCCGTACCCTGGCGTCGGAGGGGAGCTGTTAGCGACTAGTCTTCTTTAACCACTAACTAGCCATTTAGGTCTTCAGCACTGCTACCACCACTTTGACCATACAAGTGGGGGGAAAGAGAAAGAAGGAGAGAGGAAAGAACAGTTTTAGTCCGCGGGTCGTAATACTAGGAAAGAGAAATAATGTGCTATCACTAGGTGACCATTTGTTATTAAATGTATCGTCAGTTATAGCATTATCATTATACCAAAATTACATCCTACTGTGACCATTTGTTGTAAAATGCATCACTATATTATGATAGTTGGCTATCGCAATTCTGTCTACAAAACCTAGCTATGTCAAGAAATTTTGACCATTTGTTAGAAAATGTATCTCTATATACTGATATCGCTCGAGCAATTGTCAGGAGCAGTGACCTATTGTAGAAAACAGAATCACTAGACTAGGCAATTGTTCCCCCTATCCGCCACCTGGGACGCGTCCCATGGGAGACAGATAACTCCACACGGAGTTCTCAGCCTCCCATCCTGAATAATTGCCTTTAAAGTCGAATATAAATCAACCAATACACGAATATTCCTGCCAGTGGGGCATTTTCCTCTAATGTTCCCTGATTCAGTCAACCCGGCTTACAATTTCAGGCAGCATTTTAATGTTTTTTTGAGTCTTTTTCAGCTACACTATTTTTTATAGGAGAGCCTTTTGATTAAGCTTCATCTTGTTATAAGGATGATATCGCTTTCGGCATATATGTACCAACAAACTACCGAAGTGATCGTGGTAGAAATAAATACCAAAAACTGATGCTATACCAGTGACTGAATAAAATACCGAAGAAATATCCTTCAAATACAACATAATAACTATGCTACTTAGATGTACAATTGGATAACAATCTTAGCTTTAAACAACACGTGCTGTATATCCAAACTAGACATATAAATTGGTACAATATTTGTCCATCATACAGAATGAGAAAAATCTCTGAAATACATGGGAATTGTGTGAAGAATTCATTAACACATTAATGAAAGAGTGGTGCTCAGCAGTTGATAGCGCGTCAAAAGGAAATCCAATTAATAGTCTAGTTAATAGTCTAGTCATTAATCTAGTCAAAAGACTAGGCAATAATTTTGTCAATAGTCTAGTTAATAGCCAAGTCAATAGCCTAGACAATTGTCTAGTCAATAGTCTAGTTTATAGTCTAGTCAATAGTATAGTCAATAGTACTTATAGTCAAAAGTAAAGTCAATAGTCTAGTCATTTTTATCCTTGTACAAGCTGAACCCGGTCCGCAAAAAACATCTGTTTTATATTGGATCTCGATCTCGATTTTAATAACAGTGTCGGACAATGTCACTGATCCAACCTTCAATATTAATACATGTGGTGGAATTAAAGCTGATTCCAATGAATTCAAAAAATTCAGTAGGATAATTGAGTTGTTGGCTTGTTCTTCGTTCATTACAGTGTCAATCGATTTGTATTTTATTGTTTCGCCAGGAATTTTCAATTGAATTTTGTCATTGAGCTTGTTAACATCATAATTTTTTGGTGCCAAAATTGCATGTTCCCACAGCAAATCCGATTTTTTAAAGTTGGTTGTAAGACATGGAAATACCTTGTCGACAACGTGTTAAATATTTATTTGCATTTGGCAGAAGTTCGAGAAAGAAATCTAATTTGTGGCAGGATCAATTGGAATTTTTTCAATTTCCGATGTCCAACAATTGTTTTGAGAATGTTTCGGCAGTAGGGTAGTGCAGCAAATGCACACGGATGTTCTTTAACAGCGTTCGGCTTCTGTAACTTCATTTCCAGTGAAATAAAATTGAAGGAACTTCGCATCATCATTGGGAAGCGGGAGCATTAATCCAATTTTGTGGTACATTTGGCCTTGAGTTTTAAATGTGGGCATGAAGCCGACGTCATTTGAAAGCATGAGTTGCACTTTTGGATATTTTCAAGGAAGTGGTTGGAAATAGGATTGGCGCCGAAAATGTAACTTAGAAGCAGCTCAGGCAGCTCCATAATTGATGGATGAATAACTTTATCGTTCGAGCAGCACATTCCCGGGAATTCCTTAGGGAACTTCAAAACGCTACAATGTAGGCAATGCTTATTCATTGCATCAATCAATACGTCCTTGTGATTCCTGTAGTCATCATACGAATTGTAATAAAATGCCGGCAACCTTAAATCGATTCTTTCTCTTGATCGAGCCATTGGGGAGCTATTGGCTTCTAGTTTTTCGATATGCTGTTGAGGTGTCTCTTCCGCTCTCGATGAAGATACAAGTACATTGACATTGTCCGTAGGCCGCTGTAGAAAAACATACGAAAATATTGCGTTTAAAATCTGAAAATATAGTCGTTTTTCAAGCTTCCGCTCTAGATAGTCATATTCAGCTCAGACTCTTTACTATGCATAGTAAAGATCATTCGATACCGTTATAGTTTGTAGTCAGAATCCTTCAGAAATTGCTGCTTGTCTTCGTGAGGGTTAAGGTTGGATTAGCTGACCGTTGATGAAATGTAAGCGTAATGTTGATTTTACGTAAGACTTTGGTGCGATTATATGTATAACATTAAAAATGTGTAACACGAATTTTGCATAAAAATCCAAACAAATAATTATGAAAATTGTGTTTAGGTCAAATAAAAAAATGTAAAACAATAATTTTGGATACTGTGAAATAATACAATTTTTCACACTAATTGGGACTTAATTCATTAAGAAATAACTCCCAATGCGTTGAAACTTATTTCCAAAGTTTTTATTCCGATCAACCCCATTGTACCGGAATTAAAGCGGAATTATCAGGGGCTTTAAGACCGGCATATGTTAGGAAACTATAGTTGGAGTGTCTTGAGGGAGATACATGAAAATATTTAGAAAAACATAAATAACACTGTTCATTTTAATTTGTAGTTCCAATTTTAATATTATTTTTAGTATTCTAATTCTTTTATTTCCAACATTTGTTTCCCAAATTTTAAAGCAATTATTTTGCACGAACTACTACGTAGTACACTGTTAGCTAAGCTAAAGCAAATAAATTAATTCTTTTGGTTGAGTTGGCAGTCTGAATTCCTCTAAATAAATGTCCTTCCATATTTGACATAACATTCACCATTCATCCATTTATTCAGTAAAAATATTTCTCTACATACAAAATTGCTCTTCCTTTTTACATATAATATTGCTATATTTGCTGGTGTTGTTGTTGTTGTTATTGCTGTCAATATATTATACACTTGATGTCTCGTTGCTGTAGATGGCTGCTAATGTTGCTGTAGTTGTTGTTGTAGTTGTTGATTAGTGGTTCAAGTTCAGAATGATACTGTTGTGTCATTTAGACCACGTAACAACAAATTGAAAGTAATTGAATGCTTTAAACCATCAAACGTTTGTTAACATCTGATGACGACGACTACATTGACGATGATGATGATGATGATGGTAATGATGATGACGCTGCTGATGAGCATGATTTTGCAGCCAAAACCATTCATGATATTGGCAATGGCTTGTCAAACGTAACACATAATAGAGGAACGCCAGCAAAATGATTTAAAACTCTACAGTTGACTAACAATTTATTGTGTTTTCAATTAAGGCCTTATTTTTTTTTTCAACTCGTGGTTGGTTTGAGTGTGTGCATTTGGTGTGGTAGGTGTTTTTTTTTTTTTTTTTACTTCAAATAACGTTAATTTTCTGGACTGATTGGAAAATGGTTAATTAAATATGGGAAAAAAGAGAAACATTAAAAAATTGCTTTAGCCTTCATTTAATCAGTCGTTAATGAGTGTCATAGTAAAGAGTTAAATTACTTTGTGTAGCATTCGCTATGGGTGGTAAAGGTATATACATAAACATTTGTAATTTCTATAATATGCATGTGTGTCATTATACACTATACCTACATAAATCGATTGAAGCTTACTTTCCGAAGATCTCTTACGGTTGTTTATTGTGAACGCTTTCGACAATTTGATATTAATAATAGGTAAAATAATTCGTGTTGGAAGAACCAAAAAACTCTATGTATGCAACCGAATCATTCGATTGTCAACAAATTTGGTTGTTCCTATAATGTGCCTCAATGATTGCGCTCCATTATTTCTTGTCTTATGGGAAAGGTTTCAGCTCGTTCATGAGTTGTTTATTTTTTCTGTTTCTATATCCAGCTGACGTCACCAAGTGTGACTTGGATGTTCTTTTCTGCGGTTGCCTTGAGGATTCCACTCAATGGAGTTTCTGGTTATGTTGGATTGTTGTCTTCGTAAGGCATGTTCAATCCATCCCCATTTTCGTCTTCGGATCTATGTTTCGACTGGGTTTGTCTAGTTAGTGCCCAGAGCTGATTGCGTTTGGCCAGAGGATTTTTAGGATTCCACGAAAGCATTGGTTAATGAAAACTTAAATTGCTCTGAGATTGCAACGATCTGCATTCCATGATTCACATCCGTACAGGGCAACTGACTTCACACAACTGTTAAATATATTTAACTTAGTTTGCCCCGATATATATTGTGAGTTCCAGACATGATTTAGTTGACCATAGGCTTGCCAGGCTTTATTGATACGATTTATAACGTCCTCTTCAGAGCCTCAGATGATGTTATATGCAGAAAAAGTAGCAAAATGAATAGAAGTCTTCGATTTCTTGTTGCTGCAGTGTAAAATTATTTGCGTTTGCCGTATTGACTTTCATTGCCTTGGTATTGGATATGTTGATTTTAAGGCCGCATATAGCAGCTTTAGTATTGAATTCAATCAGTTTTAAATACGGGTCATCAAATTTGTGCGAAAACAGACAAATGTCATCCTTATAATCCAGGTCTTCGAGAATGCCATTCAAACGCCATAAAATGCCTCTTGCTGTTGATGTTACATTCACCATGATACTGTCAATGACCATATTAAACAGCGATTGTGGACATCCGCGACGAACTCCAACGTTTACATTAAAAGGGCTGCTTGTAGAATTCTTGTGTAGTACTTATGTGGCATGTACACGCCTTAATGAAAGATATGATATTTCTTGGTATTCCTTTGTTGGGTGTCAAATGCCTTTTCGAAGTCACCGATTTTCAGATACAAGGGTGATCGCCATTTTACTGATTGTTCCGTGATTATTCTTATGCTATTAATATGATCTACACTGGATCTGTTGGGGCGGAAATCAGCCTGTTCCTGTCGACAGTGTCTGTCAGTCGTTTATTCAGTATGTTTACCACCACTTTGTTTATCATGCTGAGCAACGTAGTTCCCTTTCAGTTTTAACATTCCATAAGGTCTCCTTTCTTAGGAATTGTATGAGAATGTTGTGATTCAGATTTTAGATATTATTTAAGTTGTAAACTTTTTTAAAAGTATTTATTGTTTTTGAGTTATGGACAGTTATTTAAAATAAGTCCTAATTAATATTACTCATACGCATAAACTAATATTTTGATAAAATCTTAAATATTAATGGAATATCTTGAAAAAAGTTTACAAAATTATTTAAAATCTTTAAGAAAATAATTCGATCGATCTTCGCAATACAATTCTAATATTTCCAACATTTTACTTTTAAGTAAAGATAAAATTTAAGAAAAAATCTAAGTTTTTTTTTTGAGTTAGGGTTTATTCCTCAAAATTCGTACTAATTAATATTGCTCATACGCAAAACAAATATTTTCATTAAATCAGAAAAATTAAAAATTATTTACAAAATTATGATTAAAAAAAACACAAACGGTAGGGGTCAGTGATCGGCGGGGGTTCTGCTTACCGGGAAAAGTTATATCGGTCAAAAAAAAAGTTATGTATTCCCGCCGTTTCGCTAGGTCAGGTCTACGAATCGAAATATATCGATTTTGAGTTAATAATTATCATATAGGGGATATTGTCTTTTTCATACATTTTGTCCATCTAAATGTCTGAATATATCTAAACGTTATTTAGTAGTAAATAGGGAAACAAAACAAATATCCCTACACTTAAGAGCAACCATGGGACACCGCTGTGTTGTTAGATATGGTATATGTATGTTGATTTGCTCTATAAAAGAAGTTGATCTGCTCTATAGAAGGAGGGCAGTTAATAATAAACAGTCAATCAGCCAGCAGGCGGCGAAGAGGTAAGATCTTATTTAGCTGGATTGGGGTTATACCTAAATAATATCTCAAACTCAGAGAATAGAGGTTATACCCACTCTCTTAGCTTGTTCTTTTTTTCTGGTAAAGATTTATTAACCGCCGCCTAATAAAACTGTGGTAATTGAGTATTGGTGGGATTCTGAGGTTATACCCGTTCCCAGCCTACACAATCGTCTTCCCACTCCGGTACTTCCTCTTGTTGACGCACGTGGTGGTGCCGCGGTCAATGGGGAGAATTCCCGCAGTGCCTCCCTCCGTGAGAGTGTACTACGGGAGGCCTTTCTCCGTTATCACCGTGCTTCACTTCGCAAGAGTGTACTTCGTGATAAAGTATTGTGTTATTGTTTAAATAAAAATTAAGTACGATGTATAACGTTGTAAGCTTAAAAAATAATTTTTTGTACGAACCCTGGGAGCCTTGAGCTCTATCCCGGCATAAGCTGGAAAACACGTCGTTACAATATAGAGTTTAACAAGTCCATTACAAGGAAGGAGCTGTGTTTTTATTTTTAAGGTTATCGTGCCATTTCGCCCACTTCAACTTTTTTAATGAAAGGCAGCGGTGTGAAAATTTCAGGATAATCGGTCCAGTCGTTTCGCCGTCTAGAGGCTTCAAACAACCCACAAATAAAAAATTTACACACAAAAACACACATTCATTCACAAAAAAAAAAAAAAGAAAATGTTTTTCTCAGATTGTTTATATTGATGAAATCTATAAACGTACCAAAATTCATGTCGGTACGGCTTTTCAAAAGCGAATTATGACTTTTTTCCGCCTAGATTGAGCATTTGGGTTACTGTGCGCTGGGACTATATAACATTTTATTTGACAAATATAACTGTTTAGCTGAAAGTCGGGTGAAGAGGGAAAAAGCTGGATAAACTGGAAGAGATATTCAAACTCTCTGAGCCGAAACAAAATCGTTTAGATTTTGTACTCAGAATAATTTAGCAAACAAACGAATGAAAAAACAAAAGGATTAGGAATTTTCTAATTATTTATTTAATTATGTGGAATATGGATTCTTACTAATGACAAGTGGAAGTATACTGCAACACATAGTATTCTGCATTAATATATATTGAGGAAAAATAGGAATTTCAGGAAAATGTGGAAAATTGCTAAATGTTGTTTTTGGCGTAAACAAAAACTTTTCCGGTAAGCAGAACCCCCGCCACTTTGGGTTGTACCGTATTACTCATACGCATAAAAAATAGTTTTATAAAATATTTAATACTGAAAGAATATTTACAAAATTATTTAAAATCTTAAAATAAATAAATAATTAAAATCTCACAATAAATTTGTATGAAATTTTATTTTTAAATCTTTTAATATTTTAAGAATATTTAATATATATTTTAATACAGTTAAATTTTTATTAATAGCACAATAGAGTTAGCTTTTATTTAAGGTATGCAGATTTTTAAAAGCTTTTGTTGTTTTTGAGTTATAGTCAATTGTTCAAAATAAGTCCTAATAAATATTACTCATACGCATGATATTATTTAAGAACAAAAAAAAAAAAAAAAAAAAAAAATATGTTACCAAATTGTTTGAAATATATATAATTGATTTAAAACTCGTAATAGAATTCATATGTTGGAGTTTGATTGTTAAACATGATATGGTATTTGCGGCATGGGTTCTTTTCCCAACCGCTGCCAATCAACAACATCAGTTCATTATAATTACATATTAGTTTATTAATAACTAGTATATATCACAGCACCCTCCTTCCGCTGTATAACATTTTGCTATAAAATTGGTTTTGAATAATGTGACTACTAACCACCAGAGGTACTACAACCTGTACTGATATCAAACAAAACGCGTAATTATAAAGTTGTCAAACAATTTATCCCCTTTTCAAAGAAAGTAACACAATTAATGTATGAGTATTAATCAATGAGTGTTATTTCTTTTTTGGTAAAGGTGTATTGAACTGTTGGGTGAAGCCTCTACCTCGAACAGGCGACCGAAGTCTCTCTGTTGAACAGTTGGCCGAAGACTATGTCTTGAATAGACGACCGAAGTCCCTGTATTGTACAGTTGGCCCAAGTCTCTGTGCTGAACAGACGACCGAAGTATCTGTATTGAACAGTAGACCGAAGACGCTGGTACAATGTATTAATAACTCGAACTAAGTCCGTGTTACGAAAAGAAAATGGGTTGACGATTTGTATCAGTCGACTTGAATCAGTCGATTTGGTAGAAAACTAATGATTTACCAAAATGCTTATCTTGTTACTGTAAAATGTACAATTATTATTATAGTTTTGATTAATTAACTCAACTTTTATAAAACAAATGAAGGCACCATATACATATTAAAATAATTTAAATTACATATTAAAAAACTTTCATTTATTATCCATTCTATACCCATGATATAAACTCGCTCTTCATTAATGTTTTATGATTTTTTAAAACGATTTTCTTTTTTTTTTCTTCTAGTCTTGTCATTTCTTTTAAACATTACTATTGCATTTCCTTGAGAAGTTTGTTTGTCGATAACATTTTCTTTCATTCAATTTATTTATTTAAGTTTGTTCGCTTTACTTTTACTTAAAAGTACGACGAGTATTTTCCTTAAATATTCTATTCAAAAACTTTACAACTTTATATTGCAGTTTCGTTTCGTTTTGTATTTTGTATATATAGTTTTTTTGCTATCTGTTTTTCAAAAACTTTTATGAGTTTTATTTTCAACAACATGACTTTTAAATGCCATCAAAAAATATTATCGCTATAGAGCTTGTTATCATCGTTATAGTACTCAAGCAGCACCAGCACAAATAAAAGTATAAAATAAAACTACTTGCCATGGCACTGTGTGTAGAACTGCAAACACATTTATGCATTTAGCTTGTCTTGCATTTTTAATTAATATTTAATGATTTTAACAATTTAGCACACATTTTGTATATTCATTCCTGTATCTTTTCACTGTTTGTGTGTGTATCTTTTTGCAAAGATGAGAGAAAATGATACAGGATTGAAGTAAAAATGAGCAGGAGTTGTGTATGTGATACCCTACATATCTATGAGTTTTGGAAAATATAAAATGGAGATACATGTAGACAGCACAGATGAAAGTATGGAATGCGATGACAGTGTTGGCGATTGCACTTATCTCCCAAAGAAGAAACACCATTTCCGATAAAACATGCCCAATAATTCGCATAAAAGGGGAATCAAATTGTTTGAGCTTTGTGAATCAAACGGTTTTGCCTAACATTTTTAAATCTACAATTTACTACGATTGAACTGAAACATTAACCTGGTTATAACTCGGTTAATAGTGGTTCAAATGAAAAGAGGATGATAAAAATCGGTTTTTCATATGAAAATTAAATGAAACATAGACATGGCTATAAGTTGGTAACTAATGGTTCAAATGGAAAAAGGACAATAATCTGTGATCACTTTATTTTCAACCAAAAATTATTTTTGAAACATTGCGAGTGCATTAGCATGTGTTCCTAAAAGCATTATTAAAGAAAATTCAGAAGTTACCAAAGCAGAAAGTAAATATTAAGTATTATTATAAAGTCTCTCTTTGTGAATTCTCAGTCATTCAGGATAACATGTTGCCAATTTCAAGTTCAATAGTTCGTTTCAATAGAAAAATCGAAAAGTTCCATTAATATAAAATATTAAGAAAGTATCATTCGAATAAAGAAAATGTACCAATTAATATCTTCCTTGGATTATCATTCACTTAGAACTATATATGCTTAATTTCATGATTCTGGGTTCATTAATATAAACTAACCCCAAGTGCCATTAAGGGTTAATTTACATTTTTGTTCTATTATTATAAATACTGGACTTTATATTATATTTTTCTTAAGTTTCATCAAAATCGGCCTAAAAATAAATAATATTTCGCTATCTTTAAATTGGAAATTCCAAATATTGAAAAAATTTGACATTTGACCTTCACAATTTAAGGTTTAACGTTTTCCAATTTTAGTAAAACTTTCAGAGTATATTTAGAATTATCTGGACTATAATATTCTGAATAGGTTGTACTTAAAATTCATAACAGTAAGGTAATAAAGCTCATTCGCCAAAAAATGGCCAAATAATTTGTTTTTCTCGAAAATTTCAAAATTTAAATCGCAGGTACGGAAAAACTATAAAAGATATTTTCATAATTTTTATTCCATATTACATTTTCAATAAATCCCAATGAGATGATCAAAAAATTCTGAAATTTGTTTAACAAAACTTTTAAAAATTTTAAAATGGAGTTTTGAAACTGCCGTTAAAAAATTTTATTTTTTTGGTCATACCTGCGAATAGGTAAACGGTATCGTACGAATACTAAAACTCATATACTAGTAAAAATGGATATGTTTTACGTAAAAATAAGCTTATATTTTAATATTTCTCAAAATATGTTAATTTTGTTCCTACATTTCTTGTTCTAGTGGCCTGAGGCACGTTAATGGCCTGGGGAATTTTTAATAACTTTAAAATTTTTTGACCAATTTCTGCTTTTTATATCTCATTAGAACGACACTTACGTACACATTTCTATTCTTTTAAATTAAATTGCAAAAGTAATATTTTAATGGCAAAATTTTTACAAAAACTGATTGAGATTTTCGATCATTAGTATCCTGCGTTCCAATGTTGTTTTCTATATTCTTGGGAAAACTGTGACAGCGTGTTCATACTGCAGCAAATATCTGGTCGACAGAATATCGATAAATGATACAAAGAACAAAAAATTTCCTGAAACTTCTTTGTATCTATCCTTTCCCCTTCTCCAGGAATTGTTGGTTCTTTTACAAAATTTAATTTTGGTTGCATTAAAATCTTGCCGTCGACATCGACCAGACGACGTGCCACGCAAATGGGTATCAGTCGACGGTCTTTACAGCGAATTTTCGTACAAGATTTGAAGATTTTTCCGTACAAAGTCCAGACGATGCATCAGCTGTTAGCTGCTGACCACCAATCGCGTCTAACATACGCTCAAGCCATCCTTAATCACCACCAAGAGGAAGATGATTTTTCATCAAAAATAATCATGAGTGGTGAGGCCCATTTCCATCTTAGCGGGTACGTAAATAAGTAAAATTTACGCTTCTGGGGCACTGAAAATCCGCGTGTAACCCACGAAGAGCCATTACACCCGCTCAAAGTCAC
This sequence comes from Calliphora vomitoria, assembly GCA_942486065.2. Taxonomy (NCBI): domain Eukaryota; kingdom Metazoa; phylum Arthropoda; class Insecta; order Diptera; family Calliphoridae; genus Calliphora; species Calliphora vomitoria. The sequence continues at coordinate 73,549,742 of OW818032.2, forward strand.
TGTATGGTGTGCCGTTTTCGCTGAAGGAGTCATCGGACCTTTTTTCTTCGAAGACGTCGCGGGCCAAACGGTTACTGTGAATGGTGAGCGCTACAGAGCAATGATCAACGAGTTCTTTTTGCCGCAACTTGATGAATTGGGATTGGAAAACATGTGGTTCCAACAGGACGGTGCAACGGCACACACTGCACGTGCCACAACCGATATGCTGAAGGATGCATTTCCCGGGCGCCTAATCTCCCGTTTTGGCGATTTGCACTGGCCAGCAAGATCGCCTGATTTTACCGCTCCAGACTTCTTTTTGTTGGGCTTTTTGAAGTCGCGGGTTTATATCAACAAGCCTCAGACTCTTGTTGCTCTTAAAGACAATATCCGTTAAGAATGTGAGGACCTATCGCCGGAAGTTTTGGCCAAAGTGATGGAAAATGCCATAAAAAGGGCTCAAATGACAATCAACTCTGGCGGCGACCATTTACATGACAACATATTCTTGACTTGATGAAACAAAATTAAAAGACAAAATAAAAATAATCCACAAGAAGAATCAAAGTTTTTAATTTTTTTTTAATTACAGCCAAAAAACATCGGAAGTTTACTTTTACGCTACCTTGTATTAAGTTGTCAATGTAATCTGGTTGACAAATAGTTTAAGATTCTGGCTTCTGAACTATTTCTAAGCCTAAGCAATGTTTTGGTTTTTTTATGCCTCGAATTTCAAAATTAGTCTTTAAAAGTTTAATTAAACCTTCAGTGGTATTTTCATTATTACTTGCAAGAATAACATCATCTGCAATAGTGTAGTTGATGAACCTTTGTGTATCGAATAAATGCATTGATCGTACTTTAATTTATTGAGATTATATAATACATCTATCCTCTTGTACCACTGTCGGCTGGTTTGTTTCAAACCGTAAATAGATTTTTTCAATAAACATATTTATTTATTTTTGTTTATGTCGTTTCTATAGCCTTCCGGTTGTATCATCACAATTTCTTCACTTAAATTTCCATTGAGAAAAGCTGTAGGCTACTAAACGTAATGAGTTTGGCTTATAACTGGTGATAATGTACTATTATAGTCAATACCATATCCTTGAGAATACCCATTTATTCTCACTTAGTTATTGAACATTGTAGTGTAAACAACAAAGTTATTTTTAGCTTCGAAAATATCGAATTTCGTGCAATAAAGCGTCATATGCTTTATTTCTTTAATTTGGTGATTCTGACATGGAAGACAAAGATCGTCCAGGCCAGCCAAAAACAACAATTATTCTCTCTACATTTAATTTATTATTAATTTTAAAGTATATACTTAGAAATATCAAAAGTTTATGAAAAATCGAATCTAAAATTGTTTACACGTTTGAAATTGTTTTATTAATACACCAAATGATTTATAAAAGAATTAAAGTGTTAGAAAACTCTTAAAAAGTTTATGTATTTGAAGAGTTATGGCTAGTTATTAAAAATAAGTACTAATTAATATTACTCATACGCATAAAAAAATATTTTTCTAAAATCTTTAAAAACATAAACAAATATATACAACATTATTGAAAATCTTAAAATAAGTATAACTTTTGCAAATCTTTGATATATAAATTATATATAATACAGCTTTTAATTATAATTAACTATCTTTACATGCATCATGCACAATTTAATATACTCGCTGTTTTTGTTAAGGGTCTATCAAACATTTATTTAAAAACTAACAACTGTACATATAGAACTTACAACAAGTAAGCAGTAAGTTTGTTACAAACAGACGACAAACTAAGTAGTACTTTTTATTTCTTGCAATAGCAACACATTTAATGCGTGTACTGGAAGAGTAGGAAAGAACAAACTGTGGCACGTTTTTACAACCTTGTATTTTAAATTATTTAAAAATTAGTTAACTTAAAAAATAAATATCTTACCTCAATTGATTGAGGAGCAATATATGTGGAAATCATAAAGTAAGGTAAACTTTATCTTTTTATACCCTTCACCATGAGTGGAAAGGATATATATAAGTTAGATTTCTGTATAGAAATACAGCCAGTTACTGGCTAGATTTCTGTATAGAAATACAGCCAGTTACTGGCTAGATTTCTGTATAGAAATACAGCCAGTTACTGGCTAGATTTCTGTATAGAAATACAGCCAGTTACTGGCTAGATTTCTGTATAGAAATACAGCCAGTTACTGGCTAGATTTCTGTATAGAAATACAGCCAGTTACTGGCTAGATTTCTGTATAGAAATACAGCCAGTTACTGGCTAGATTTCTGTATAGAAATACAGCCAGTTACTGGCTAGATTTCTGTATAGAAATACAGCCAGTTACTGGCTAGATTTCTGTATAGAAATACAGCCAGTTACTGGCTAGATTTCTGTATAGAAATACAGCCAGTTACTGGCTAGATTTCTGTATAGAAATACAGCCAGTTACTGGCTAGATTTCTGTATAGAAATACAGCCAGTTACTGGCTAGATTTCTGTATAGAAATACAGCCAGTTACTGGCTAGATTTCTGTATAGAAATACAGCCAGTTACTGGCTAGATTTCTGTATAGAAATACAGCCAGTTACTGGCTAGATTTCTGTATAGAAATACAGCCAGTTACTGGCTAGATTTCTGTATAGAAATACAGCCAGTTACTGGCTAGATTTCTGTATAGAAATATAGCCAGTTACTGGCTAGATTTCTGTATAGAAATACAGCCAGTTACTGACTAGATTTCTGTATAGAAATACAGCCAGTTACTGGCTAGATTTCTGTATAGAAATACAGCCAGTTACTGGCTCGATTTCTGTATAGAAATACAGCCAGTTACTGGCTAGATTTCTGTATAGAAATACAGCCAGTTACTGGCTAGATTTCCAGTTACTGGCTAGATTTCTGTATAGAAATACAGCCAGTTACTGGCTAGATTTCTGTATAGAAATACAGCCAGTTACTGGCTAGATTTCTGTATAGAAATACAGCCAGTTACTGGCTAGATTTCTGTATAGAAATACAGCCAGTTACTGGCTAGATTTCTGTATAGAAATACAGCCAGTTACTGGCTAGATTTCTGTATAGAAATACAGCCAGTTACTGGCTAGATTTCTGTATAGAAATACAGCCAGTTACTGGCTAGATTTCCAGTTACTGGCTAGATTTCTGTATAGAAATACAGCCAGTTACTGGCTAGATTTCTGTATAGAAATACAGCCAGTTACTGGCTAGATTTCTGTATAGAAATACAGCCAGTTACTGGCTAGATTTCTGTATAGAAATACAGCCAGTTACTGGCTAGATTTCTGTATAGAAATACAGCCAGTTACTGGCTAGATTTCTGTATAGAAATACAGCCAGTTACTGGCTAGATTTCTGTATAGAAATACAGCCAGTTACTGGCTAGATTTCTGTATAGAAATACAGCCAGTTACTGGCTAGATTTCTGTATAGAAATACAGCCAGTTACTGGCTAGATTTCTGTATAGAAATACAGCCAGTTACTGGCTAGATTTCTGTATAGAAATAGAGCCATTCCGTAATATTCTTCATCGACAGAATATTAGCGTGAAATGAACTGCAGTAGACAGTCAGTATTAGGAGATATTGAAATTCCCTAGAAAATAACCTTCAACTCACCATTAAGGTAAAAATGTTTCATCGCTTAAAATGATTTTGCTCGAAAAACTTTGTTAATTTTTTTAAACTTGCTTAAACTTTCACCTGACAAACTGCTTTCTTTTGGTTGGAAAAACTTTAGTGCACAAACGGCGGCAAATTGAAATAACGTGTGAATTTCGGCACAGTCTTTAGTTAAAGTATCTGCTTTGGGCTTCAGTAAATATTTATATGTATATGAGTATTGATACAACTGCGCCATGCCTGCTGCAAAAAGTTTAATTATTTGTGCAAATGCATGTCTTGGTTGGAAGTAAAGCACATGTTTCATTCTTCCTCTTTTAGTTTGTTGCACATACGGAAAACTATAACTTCCGTTACAGTCACATTTAATGTCAGATTTCTTATTGTTGTAACTCAAATTATGTATCATCACACTAACACATATACTCTCACGCATATAGACAAACACACAACAACAAAAACATTTTTATACACATACTTATATAAGTAATTTTTTTTAAATATTTATGTGTATTTGCAACATTTTTATTTTAGTTTGTTTGATGATGGTGCTGTCTTTCAGTGCAGAGTAGTGCAGTTTTATCCCTACTAGGTTATGGTGTTCACTGTACTGTACAGTTGCTGTTGATGGTAATGATGATGACACGTGTAGTTGTTGATAAACTCATACTACTACATTATAATATTATTTAGTTAGTTGGTGCAAATGTAGAATTTTTTAAGAAAAAAAACAGCAAAATTAGAATACTTTTAGTATTTGTTTGGTACAATTAAAATAACTATTTTTTATGTTACTATGTATGTAGTAACTGCAATAAGATTACACAAATACTGCTGGTATTTTCCAGCATATGCTTGCCTTTAAACTTGATGTAACCTGGAGGAGTGCTGTTTGCTGGTTAGCAGCTGTTGCAGTGCAACAGCAAACTTCGTTCTGACTGGGTTCTAATTAGATTTTTACATTTGGCAAATTAAATATCAAATAGAATTGTTAAAATAAACGGAAATTTTTGTTAAAGAAATTTTGCATAGCATAATAAAAATTTATAAAATGTAGTTTAAGCCAATTGGCTTAAGTTGGCTTTAATTTTGTTGGGAAATTTCTTGTTAAGATAAACTAATTTTTATTAAATTTAAGTGTGTTGGGTTTAAGACAAATCTGGTTATGTCATGCGTTTATTTTGAAAAGAAATTAACACAGTAGACTTCAAAATTCAAACCGTTCAAATGTCAGTATGGATGGCCTTGTTTGATGGTCAAGTACTGACAGTTACTGGTGCTCTAAATTGGATGATATTAATAAGGATGATATGTGATTTCAACGTAATATGTTACACAGCTTGTGAATTTATTTAATTACGTACAATGGGACAGTGTTTCGGAGATCAGGATTGGCTTCTTTGATCATGTTATTTAGGTTAGGTTTCCAGGTAGCCGCGAAGTGAAGGAGAAGTGCAGCTCACGTGGGTCCAGGCATAGGTCCCTTTGTGTTACCTGAAAGTATAGAAGCAAAAAGAGAAGAACAGAGTAGATATGAAAAGAAAGAAGGGGCAGTCAGTTTTTAGTTAGGATTGAAGAGTGAAAGAAGAGATACGAGAGAGAAAGAGAAAGGAGAGTGGATTATCATTGGTCACTCCATGGAGATCCCTATATTAGGTCTGGTTAGCCAATTACTGTTCTTTACAAAGAACAGAGAGACTAATTAGGGAATGATGTCCCAGAAACCTTAAGCGTAGCTTTTCCAATGCCGGGCAGTGACAGAGAAGATGAAAAATTGTCTCATCCTCCTCCTCGTTTTGACAACTTCTACAGAAGTTATAGGGCAAGCCAAGTCTCCTCTCGTGGTTGCCAAAAGTGCAGTGACCGGTAATGACCGCCACCATACCGCTCAATTGTGAGCGATCATGTTATTTAACACCATTGTATTTTTTTATGGAGTTTTTCAAATTAAAGGAGGATATTAAACTTTGTATTAACGAAACTTATTCACATTTATACGAAATGGTCATGGAAAATTTCAACAAATATTTGCGTATGTTCCAGTATTCCATACATAACCTTGTTCTGAATGCCTAATGATTCAATAACTAAATAAAAATCTACAAAATGTGTTTTCTATTTAATTAAAATTATGCGTAAATTTTGGGATACTCTACAAACATGTAAGGTAAAACATACATCACGGTAGACGAAATAGAATTTGGTGACTGGCCGAATGGATATACAATGGGATAGATAGGAACATGTGTACAAATAATTAGTTAGGAAGTTATTGAAACAAAGTTGTTTCATGAATGTTGGAAGTTGATTATTGAAAGGTGTTGCTTATTTTGTTAAAATTGTGTGGAATCCATATAAAAGTACCCAGTATTTAAAACTTATTTGACCACACATTAATCTGTATAGAATTGAGTTACCTTACTAAAATGGCAGCTATAGGTACGGTGTACGATCTTTGCTATTCCGCAAGTTTCTTAGTCGATAGAAACTCTGTCTGTCTCTATAGCTCACTTGGCTCTACTAAGAGCCATCTGTAAAAATGTTGTAGCCCTCCTTTTACCAATTTAGCCAAAGCTTTTGGGTAGTATCAGCGTAGTATAGTAGAATGTACTACTACTCGAAGCTTGGTGTAGCAGTTGTTTGCGCTCGATTTCCAAGATAGAAGTTTCGAGCTTCTCAGCCCCATGGCAATACAGCCATACTGAATGAGCAAATGAAATATATCTGAATTCTAGAGACAATTCTATGCACTTTTCAGCTTGGAAAGCTAGCAACAGTTTATTTTCATGACATTTAATTTGAAAATGAACGCAAGAATGATACTAAGTAATATACATATTGTTATGCTTTTGCCTTTTTGATAATGGTGGTTGATTTCCTTTTAATAAACCGGATTATTTTAAAATTGTTACAACTCTTTATTTTTTAATACACAACAATAGATTTCCAATAGATTTAATACACATCATCTGAAGCAATTATTGTAATACAATTTAAAAAATTTAAACAAATCTTAAGACATTTTTACCGATCAGTGTTTAGAGATATTGGATGAATAATTGGATGAAAAAGCTTGTTTCTCATTTCTAAATTTGGATTTTTTTTTGTGAAAATATATTAAAATTTAAAACCGAAGAATAATTGTCGGTTTCGGTTAAAACCTAATTGGAATCTCTAGTTTAAATAATCACTATGTGTTTTTATAAAATTACACTTTTATAATTTACACACACTTAAATTACGATTTTAGATTCCACTTAAATTATGTATTCGCTAGATGTTGACTCCATCAATATTCCCTATGAACTCAGTTGCTGTTGCTCGTGCTACTAGTATTTATATAACAACCACATCTTCTAGTAGTTTCAAGAATTGTCTAATAGAAAAACGTGACTGGTTTATTGCAAGCTGACGTTACAGACCGTTAAGTTCAAATTAATAATGTAATTTCATAACAATATATATTTTGCTCTGATTGTTTTCGTTGTTGCTCAAATATATGGTTTAAGTAAGTATTAGATATCTGGTAGTTCTTCGTGAATAGAATAAGTTATGTTTTCCATATGTAGGTGTTTATCCCTCTTCTGGGTGGGTGAGTGCTGCAGTGTCTGTGCTCCTTAAGCGAGCGCCATACTTTAAAATATTTGGAGCTAGTGGATTTGAGTGCAGTTCAAGCCTTTTTAAATATTTTACTGCATATTTCGTAATCATAGTTTCTGCTAATGGCACATTGAGATAATTGTGGATATGTGAGTTTTTTACATACCAGGGAGCGGTTGTGATTATTTGAAGAAGTTTATTTTGGCGCCTTTGAATTTTTTCGTATATTTGAAGAGGCGGAGGCCTCTAATAGCACTAGATTGGCTTAAAGATTGAGATGTAAAGTACAAGTTTGCAGTCGAGACTAAGAACAGAATTTCTTCCAATCAGCCAATTAATTTGAATAGCTTTTAGTTTTATTTGAGTTAATTTTGCTTCTATATGCCATTTCCACGTTAATCGCCGATCTAGATGTATACCGAGGTATTTTACATGCAAGTTTTGGGGTACTATTTGATTACTGATTTTAATTAGGGGGCATGTTTCCCGAGGCAATATGAATGTTATATGTACACATTTTTGCTCATTGACCTTTATCTTCCATTTTTTTAACCACTTTTCCAGTTCAAATATATGATCCTGTAATTTTTTGTGTACGCTAAGAAAAGCTTTATCATCAGCAAATGTTGAAGTTTGGGTGTAGTTGTTTGTTGGCATGTCCCAAGTATATATTAAATATAACAGAGGTCCCAGGATGCTGCCCTGTGGGACTCCAGCTTCAATTGGCTGAGGAGAACTTAAAAAATCGCCTACTTTAATAATAAATTTACGACCGACTAAGTACCTTTCTAATAGCTTGTGTATGTTTGCTGGTAAATTTAGCTTCAATTAATGTAATAAACCTTCATGCCAGACTTTATCAAAAGCTTGCGAAACATCGATGAATAGTGCTGAGCAATATTTTTTTTTCTTCAAAAGCTTGTCTTATAACATTTACTATTCTATGAGTTTGTTCAATTGTGCCATGTTTTCTTCTAAAACCGAATAGATAGTTTGGAATAGAGATATTTTCATTTAAAATCGGTATTATTTTGTCACTAATAGTTTCTCAATTAGCTTTGATATATTAGGTAATAAGCTAACGACTCAACTTTTGTATGATCTTTTCCTGGCTTTGGTATCATGGAAGCTAAGAGAACCTTCCATTCTTGAGGATAGTATTTGAGACGTAGCTCCAAATATGCGAGGTAGCTCCAAAAGCATTTTATTACTGATCTTATCGATACCAGGTGCCTTCTTAGTGTTTAAGTCACAAATAGCCTTTTCTATTTCCTTAACCCAAATCTTAGGTGAATAGCTGCTCTGACATTAACAGGAGGTAACTTGACTACGATATTATGAGATATATTTGGGGTAAATACGGTTTTCAAATTATTAACAAACAGTATTCCTTTTTCAATATCGTTTCTTTCCCAAATTCCTTTTAAGTTTCTTAATGGTGGTTTAGAGATAAATGGCCTTTTGATATTTCTAGCTGCACGCCATAATGAGTAGTCTGATTGCGGAGTTGCATCAAGTTTCTTAAGATATTTTTCCAGGTAAGACGTTTTCTGAGACTTCAGTAACTTTCTTAGCCTTTTTGTGCACTCTTTTAATAAATTTTTAATTTGAGTGGATCTGTACAATTGCCACTCTCTTTGAACTCTCCTTTTTTCAGTCAAAAGCCGCTCGACATCCGTAGAATATATTTTATTATTTTTGATTTTTTTTGGGGGTTATGCTTGAATGTTGAGATATCCACATTCTTCGTTGTACCAAGGTGAATATTTTCTGTGCAATGGGTACTGAGATATTTTTTATATTTTAACCAATTTATTTGGCTGACGTTGCTAAGTAATTCTATTTGGGTTCGTTATAGTAACTATTGTAGGTTAGATAATTCTGAGGAAGCTTCTACATGTATCGTTTTATTTGAAAATCCAATATGAATACTGGATTAAGTGGTCGTCGCAATTGCTTAAATGTAACAAAAGTATGGCCCGAAATATCAGAGTTTGTTTGCGGAAAATCTAGTGTGAAACATATACCACTGATAGATGGTTTGGAGAAAAATTTTGTCAAGGCTATGAATAAAGAGGGAGATGGCTTTTTATATTTAAAGACAGTATTTTTCAAGTTTAGTGATGACAAACTCGAAGAAGGAATATTTGTGGGATCACAAATACGAACGTTGATGAAAAGCTCACTAACAAAGAACTTGATGCCTGGTTATCACTGAAAGCAGTTGTAAAAGGGTTTTTAGGGAACAAAAGAGCCAAAAATGTAGAACAGCAACAACGAAAAGTTGGGTTGCAGAATGGCATTGAAAATTACCTCATTTTTCTTTTTTTCCATCTAATCTGGGTGAGATGTTCCACCAGGATGTAAAGAAGGCCATTGTGACACAACTACGCTAGACGATTATTTTTGGCATTTAAAACGAGAAAGCTAAAGTTTCACAATTTTTTGTGATATAGTTTTATAAGATTTTTTTGTGTTTTTTATGAGAGTATTTTGGCCTTTTTATTTTTAATATAATTTGGCATATTCTTACGGAAGAAATATGAGATGTGATAAAAATAAAATTTGTGAATGTTTAAATAGGTACTTATAAATAAAAGCTGGTACTATTTTTTTCATTTGTAAGGCAAAGTAATGTTTAATTATCTAAAAAGTGAGTTATGTGCTCTAAAGTGACAGAATTAACCTCCAAATTTTGTTTCAGTATAACAGGCGATGTTATAGGTGTATACAAAATTGCTATTTTGTAACACAGTGTAATTACTATTTCCTACTCACTTAACTTATATTACAAAAATTTCTGATGACATCTTCCAGCTAGCACAACTAACCAAAAACCTCTCTGAATTTTAAGACTAGTTACAGTTTTTTCCACGAACTGCCAGAAAAATTTAAGATATTACTTTTACCATGGCATTTGCTATTGCTCCTTACGTTAGGCAATACTTTTACTTGCTTACTTCAATATTAATTTAGTACGTGTTGTCTTGCGTGAAAATTCAGTTAGTACAGCCATAGCAGTTCATCTTTTTGTAGATGTATTCACTGACTTTCTAATTAACTTTGTTTGCTTTTGTCTATTCGTTTTGCTTGGCGTGGTACTTTGTCAGCCGTATTTATTGTGGGCTTTAATAAACTTATACCTATTGTGTGTGTGGGTTATTAACATATGTGGGCAGGGCGAAAAGTAATTTTAATCATTGAGTTTTCATTACTGAATAATATTTCAAAAATAATGAAATATTGGTGACAACAGGTTGAGTGTGGATAATGATTGGTAGAGCAAAATAAAGCCTATTTTCACCTGATATCTTTGTTTATTGTCAAAGTTGCTGAATTTGGGTTTCAAAATAGCCACATGTGATTGTCGGAAAACAAATGTATCCACAACGTGTCAACATTAAGTGAGAATTTTGGGCTGAAGACTTCATTGCACTATATTTTTTCTAAAATATCTCGGTATCGCTACCAGATAACGAAGTTATTTTTACATAAATTGGATACTAATATGGATGACATCTGGTTTCAACAAGATGGTACCACAAAGCAAAAGGTCAATATTTTCCTGTTTTTACTCTATATTTGTCTATATGATAAAAACTTTATAAATGCATACTAAATTAAATTATTTTTTTTTATACCCTTCGTCACCATAGTGAGGTGCCGTCCGTCCGTCCGTTTGGCCGGCTGGTTGGCTGTCCATGTAAACCTTGTGCGCAAAGTACAGGTCCCAATTTTGAAGATATTTCGATAAAATTTGACACATACAATTATTTCGGCCCAAGGACGAAGCCTATTGAAACTGGCTGAAATCGGTTCATTTTAACGAGGATAAATCTCTGAAAAATGTTGGTATACACATAAAATTCAACATAAATAACTTTCATATAGACATAAATAACATGACCAAATATCATGGCGATCGGTCCATAATTAGTCATAGCTCCCATATAAGGCACTCTTCCAAAAATCATTCACGAATATGAATTATTGACATTTTAAAAGAAAAATGATTTTGCTCATTTACTTAGTGTAGGGTATTATATGTTCGGGCTTGAGCGACCATACTTTCATACTTGTTTTTATTTATTAAAATTAATAATGCGGTAGATGTTATTACTCATACACAACAGTGGTGTTAAATAAATATAAGTCCTCCAAAAAGTATGCTTTATTTTTTTTTTATAATATATACATATGCATTTTTATTAATTAACTCTTCACTAGACGTATACTTACTATATTTTAATGAAATTACATATTACTCATACTTTGCAGTGGCATGTGGGAACGATAGAACATAATGTATATAAGAATCACAGAGAAGAACTTAAGCTTTAAGAAAATGTATATTTTAAATAAGTTATTGGAATACCGGGTGACATGCAGTCTGTTAAAATTTACCACATCGAATGCAAAAATTCAGCTAAATTTTTACTTTTTTTTTTTAATATATAATAAGATAAGTCAAAAATAAGCTTAAAGTCCAAACCACATAATATCAGTGGCAGACGCAGTTGTCACTAATATAATAGATTATTAAATAGTAATTTTTTAGCGTTTTTCTAAAAAACCACACCAAATTTTTTAAAGATTGGATCTAATTGCTCTTAGTTATTATATAAGGACCACTTCCGAAAAACACATTAGCCTTAATAAAAATCTTATAAATACACAGGTCAACAAAAAAAGAAAAAAAAAAAAAAAACTGGTGCCGAGATAGCAGTAATGGTTTTGTACTAAGTGTGTTTTTTTCCTACATGTATCTTTTTTTTTTTTTTTTTTTAATTTTCATGAATGATTTACTAACAATCACTTCAAATCCAATCTATTCTTTCGCCGATGACAGTAATATCTGTCACTAATATTCATTTGACCATAGGCCAACTCTTTCTGAGATTAAAATCTCAAAAATAGATAGATTCAAAGGTATACGGGAATTGTACGGCTCAGTGAATTTTGAATCTATGTAATAAAGGGAAGTTTAGGACCGGCAGGGATATAGGAAATTGCGGCAACTATGTGGTAATTATACAAGGTGGCGCAAAAGTAAACTTCTGATGTTTTTTGGCTGTAATTAAAAAAAAAATGAAAAACTTTGATTCTTCTTGTGGATTTATTTTTATTTGGTCTTTTAATTTTTTTACATCAATTCGAGAATATGATGTCATGTGAATAGCCGCCTCCACAGTTGATTGTCATTTGAGCCCTTTTTATGGCATTTTCCATCACTTTGGCCAAAACTTCCGGCGATAGGACCTCACATTCTTGACGGATATTGTCTTTAAGAGCTGCAAGAGTCTGAGGCTTGTTGACATAAACCCGCGACGTCAAAAAGCCCCACAAAAAGAAGTCTGGAGCGGTCAAATCAGGCGATCTTGCCGGCCAGTGCAAATCGCCAAAACGGGAGATTAGGCGCCCGGGAAATGCATCCTTCAGCATATCGGTTGTGGCACGTGCATTGTGTGCCGTTGCTCCGTCCTGTTGTAACCACATGTTTTCCAATCTCAATTCATCAAGTTGCGGCAAAAAGAACTCGTTGATCATTGTTCTGTAGCGCTCACCATTCACATTAACCGTTTGGCCCTCGACGTCTTCGAAGAAAAAAGGTCCGATGACTCCTCCAGCGAAAACAGCACACCATACAGTGACTTTGAGCGGGTGTAATGGCTCTTCGTGGGTTACACTCGGATTTTCAGTGCCCCAGAAGCGTAAATTTTGCTAATTTACGTACCCGCTAAGATGGAAATGGGCCTCACCACTCATGATTATTTTTGATGAAAAATCATCTTCCTCTTGGTGGTGATTAAGGATGGCTTGAGCGTATGTTAGACGCGATTGGTGGTCAGCAGCTAACAGCTGATGCACCGTCTGGACTTTGTACGGAAACATCTTCAAATCTTGTACCAAAATTCGCTGTAAAGACCGTCGACTGATACCCATTTGCGTGGCACGTCGTCTAGTCGATGTCGACGGCGCTTCCATGACATCCTCGGCTACAGCAGCAATATTCTCTGCAGAACGGCTACTCCGTGGTCTGCCACGCCTGGCAGCATCTCGTGTTATGCCAGTCTTTTCGAGGCGAGCGGCTAAACGTCGCAGTGTTTCACCAGTAGGCGTTGGACGGCCAGGAAATCTGCGACGAAATTCACGTTGTGCCAAAGTCACCGACCGATTATTGGTCAAATAAATAGTCAGCAATATTCCGCGTTCTGGAACAGTGTAGCGTAACATTGTTAATTAACGTGTATTTCGAATGTGTTTACTACACAAATGTCAAAACAGAACTGACATTAGGGGCCAATCGCAAAATTTATAGCATTTTCTGATAGGAGGATTACTTTTGCTCCACCTTGTATTTGTTAAGAAACCTTTGGGAGAGATGGGATCTCAAACTTGATATTGTACACCAGATATTGTACATGAGAACTATGGAAATCTTTGTAGACAGCGGTGAACATTAAGACACACGACTTTATTCTGAGAAAGGTACCTAGACGATGCTTGATATACATCCATACGATCTCTATATTAATTGAATTTCTGCTAAATGTGTATCCGAACTCTATCCTACAACAGATAAGCTGGTCAAACTTGCGGAAATGAACCGAATTTCGATAACACCTTTATGATCAGAATACCGACTAAGGATGACTAAGCAGCGAACTCTGTCCTTCGGTGCGACGCGATAGCAATCTTTAGTAACGTATGAAATATGAAAATGGGCACTGGTTCCAGAATTTTCTCTTGCGAACTCTTGGTCTCTCTTAGACATCCGCGAGAAGTATTCGGGAATTAAATCTCGAACCTGCAATCATAAATATTTACGTGGCCAGCATTACATACATCAGGACTCTCAAATCAAACGTAATAAGTTCGAAATGTATTCTCTATTGCATTTACTCATTGGTCCAACTTGGAAAACACTTTGTTGAGCTAATTTGCGTTTCAGGTAATGATGGCATCCTGGGAAATGAAATCGCTGATGAAAGCGCAATAAACGGGTCTTACTTGGGTGTAATCCTTGGCCAAAGTGGCTGCAATATGGAATTTGATAGACGAATGGTCGTTGAAAAATGGTGGTCTACTATTACCACATGTATAATATTTAGAATGCTCTGGCCCTTTTCGGTAGGAGAAAGGAGCAAGATTCTCTTGGCTCTTGGAAGCAATTTGATTAGTCGTCATATTGATAAAATTACTGAGCACTGTATATATCGAACTTATTACTGCGTAAGATATATAGATGAAGAAGAGGAGGAATCTGTACAACACTTTATATAGGACTGTCCCGATCTACAGTAGCGTAGACTTAGATATCTTGGTACAGGTCTCTTTCAGGATCTGATTTGTTTCAGAAATGCGCCATTGACGAACTTGAACAAATTTGTCATAAGTAAAGGTTGGCTATGACAGGGACCACAGGATTTACAATATCTTTTGGTTTTAATTTTTTGGTTTAAGACACATATCACTTGTAAAAAAAATCTAAGTGTGTCAAAATGAGCCAAAATGATCTCCGATTGTACTTCCTGATTTTCAAGCAACCGACTTAACTTTACCTGTGTATAATACCACTACATATTTTAATAGCCTATATCTCAGCCTGAAAAATACTACTTCTACATGTAGACACCTTCAACTCGCGTTCCTCTTTTAGAGCCTCTCTCAATGTATTAGAGGAGATACCCTTCTCTTATCCCATGTTATTTCTGATTGCCTGCAATTGTCAATGTAATATATAAAGCCCAGAATACTAACTTGGCCTAGTGATCCATGTTTTCATGTGCCGATCGAATTAAATTAAAACACTGTATACCATGTAACAAATATTTCTTTATAAAACCTTTTTAGTCAAGTATCGTAGCCTACACATTTATGCAGTTAAACACAAATACAATTTCTGTGGTGGCAACATCTATTACCAAAACATAAGCTACTAAACAACATTACCATTATCATTGTCATCATTGTCCTCATTACCATTCATCCTGACCATTAAAATTCTCACGTTTAATACTTGGTGGCTGTTGCACGTTTATTATTTTGGTGATAAAAGTACACTAGCTTGTGTGTTCATATATTTGTGTATCACCATCATGATCATCACTTACCACAAATTATTTTGGTTAAATTTGTTGAATCGTCGCGTTGGTTTTTGCATTATATTTGCGGTAATTTGTTACATGCGTTTTAGTTTTTTTGGGGTTTGCAATTTTGGTATGTTTGGCAGTAGAGCTTTTTCTATTTTATTACATACAAACACACATATTAAGCATATTAGTTACAATACTTCTTCTATTGTACTTAGTACTAGTATGGTACATGTTTAGCATGGAAATGGTCATGAAACATTTTTGAATATTCTTCCTTCACATAAAGCAAAAAGTAATATGGTCTTGTAAGTTGTAAGTTTATTGTGGAATGAGTTTGTCATGCCTACTTTACGGCATTAATCAAATGCTATACACTGTCTTAAAACACAAAACTTTAATAAAAACCAACTTTGACAGAAAGCACTTTCGAGTAGTAAGTATAAACTTCATTATACATATTTTTGGAGAACAATGTATAGCCATTTATATATTCACAAAATTATTTATAATATAAATAGAGGAAAGTTTTTTGTGGCTAAATTGCTTGGTCATTTGGTAAAATTGCATTGGATAATAAATAACCACAATGTTTCAGTGGAACTTTGTTCTTCGACTAATTTAAAAATGTTAATTTTCTATTTCATATAAAATTCATTAAGCAAAAAAAAGGAAAAATACGATGAAAGATAATTATAAAATAATTTCATGCAAAAAAGTTGCATTTTGTACACTTTTCAACACTATCAAATCACTTATACACTAGACGGTTAAAACAGAGGTGTTAAAGAATGTAATTATGCCGAAAATTTATTTTTACATAATATTCGCTAGATGTGATATCGCCATCGTTTTAAGCGTACATTTTTCTCTTGGATAGGATATATTTAGAAAATTTTAAATCGGCGAATTTTTTTTAACATACCAATCAAAAAACCTTAAAATTAATGCGTATAAAAGATCGATTTTTCGAAAAAACTCGTCCGAAACCTCAAGAAATTTGTTTTTTGGAAAAACTGCTATTGCCAGCGTTTTCAGCGTACAATTTTACCTTGGAAGGCAATATCAGCTGATTTTTTTTATTACCTTCTAAAAAACCTTAAAAATAAAAGTTGAGAAAAAACAAAAAAATTGAAATTTGGGCGCCTCAAAGGTGATTTATTTGTCGAAAAATCGATGGCACAATATTGACTGCTAAATCGATTATATGGTCGGGGTTGGCCGATTTATATTGGTTTAAAAATTTTATATTATTAATTTATGGAGCTTTTTATTATTAAATATGTAAAACTATTTTGAATTTTTTAAAAAGCTTTCAGAAAAATTTGAACAATTAAGCCTCCGTCTTCATAACAATTTAGAAATCTTTCAAACTCCTTTAAAAATTTTATTATTTTTTACGACTAGGTGGATTGAGATATTTAATAAATTTATTACTTCAGATATTTGCTAGAAACAAAATAAAATTAAGGCAAAAACCGAAAATTTCAAAAATGAAACTTAAATATCTTTTTAAAGTGTAATAGTAACATCACCTCGGATGCAACTACTAATGACAACGAAATTGAAGCAACAGTTCTGCAGAAAATATCCTAAGAATATCAAGAAGCCCCCCCACTATAAGTGAGATTAAGGAGGCCACCGGGAAGTTAAGAAATAACAAGGGAGCAGGCGAAGATGGAATACCAGTCGAAATTCTTTGGGTTGACATCGAAACCACAGCTGAACTTCTACGACCACACAGCCCATCAGTCTGGGAGGATGAAAGGCTACCTCCAACTTGGAAAAATGGCATCATAGTAAAGTTACCGAAAAGTGGCGACTTGAAAGATTGCAACAACTGGAGAGGAATTACTCTGCTTAACACCATATACAAGATACTAGCAGTCATAATACAGGAAAGGCTTCAAATTAAAATGAAGAACATTCTACGAGATGAACATGCAGGTTTCCAGCCAAACAGGAGCTGCGTAGACTAGACCAACACTCTACGAGTTATAATAGAACAATCCCTAGAATGTCGTACCACCCTGTACCTACTGTTAGTAGATTTCAAGAAATCATCAGAAGGACTGCCATATTAATAGAGGATTTGGATTATGCGGATGATATTTGTCTACTCTCGCATAAGATCTCCAACATGCAAGCAAAGATAGATGACTTGAGATAAATATCATGAAAACCAAAGCTATGAGAATCAACAACGTTAGCATCAATAACATCATGCTACAAGGCCAACGTTAATAACAGGCTTAATAAAGTGAGAGCGGCATTAGGAAGACTACAACTAGTAGTACTCCTTTTCTTTTCAATGCTTTTAATATGCTAAAATTCATCGGAATCTGTCTGCATTTGTATAAGCTATGATTTTTACATCCTGTGTTGTAACCGGGTGATCACAAATTTAATTTTCGTCCTATATCTCCCAATCGTACCAGTATTTTATAAGTTATATATTTATTACTTTTTTTTGGTAGATCCTACAGTATTTTAGCATATACAAAAGACTGGTGCGGTTATACAGAGAAAAGTTTAAGCTTTTCAACGAATTTCGGCCAAACTGTTTTTTTAATCGCGTTTCTAATTTTTGAAATTCCGCCAAACTTCTTAATATATCGTTTATCGTATTAAAATTTAAACTAATAAGTTAATTGTTTTATATGTATTAGATTATTAACCCTCTAACCGGCAAGACCGTACATATTATCCGTTGAAGCCAATAATTTTATTTTCAAGTAGATATAGTCAATAGAACCGTAAGTTTTAATTTTCAGGTTAAAAAAAAAAAACATTCTGAACTAACGCCAGATAAAAAATTGTGAAAACCATCTGTAGAAGATTTTGTGGTTTGCATGTATTATAACACCGCAGGTAAATTTTATATATAAACAAATTTTATTGAGAGAAGGGAGCAAACATAGTTATAATACACATTATTTTCGTTGGCGGTAGTCCCTGAAACAATTTTTATCGAATTGACCGCATAAATGTAAGTAGCATTTGGAACAAACGACTTGGGCGTCAAATTTCTTGCAATGTTTGGACCTTTTTTTGGTTTTTCTCTCCATACAAACAAGAAAATGTTCGTCAGCATCGAACCGAACATCAGCAACTTGATGAGCATCTCTTTTCCCAACACCTGATATGCCAGGCTGTAGTGAGCAGAGATTTGGAGCAGATGGTCATCCTATAGGCGGTATATGTTTTGAAGGAAACAAGTCTAGTAGCTATTTCCTCACAGAAATCTGCAAGCGATAAAAGCGGTTCTTTATCGGACACATTGTTGGAAGCATTGATCTCATCGGTATGCAGGCGTTTGTATAAACTGAATGCATTTGTAGAGACCATGTCCACAAAATTGTTGAACAACCTAATCATAATATTGCAAGTTTTCGCTCAAAAATTGTATCGAACCTTGAGACCATCCATGAGATCTACACCACCCATGTAATCATTGTATTTTCGAATAATTTTAGGGCAGTTGATTTCGATAAATTTCTTCTGGTTTCTATCATACTGGGAAAACTTTGATTGTTCAAAAGCAAATCATGATCAACAAGAAATATGACAAAAACATTAGTTCCTCTCATTGTGCCCAAACCATAAATTCCTCTGGCTCGTAAATAGACTAACAGCGGCTTCAATGTGTAAAAGTTATCAAAATACAAGATGTGATGCAAGAAATTAGGAATCTTCAAACATTTAAGGTAGCTCCAATGTTCGGTGTAACAAGTAAAATGATATTATCTCCGCACCCATTGTAGATTTAAAAACGGTAGGCAAAACCGTTTGAATCACAAAGCACGAATGCGGCTTATTAGGCATGTATTTTCGGAGTTGGTATTTCGTCTTTGGAACATTAGTTGAATAAGCATCAATACTTTCATCTGTGCTGTATACAAAACTCTACAGAATCGATGAATTCGAGAAATTTTTCAGGAGACATTTCCAAATTGAAATTTTTCTTATAAGGACGTTTAGTAAAATCCATCTTTAACACAATGGTAAAATAAAACGATGCAGACAATAGTGTTTTATAAACAAAAGGTGATAACAACATTTTAAGAGAGGGGTACATTTTTGTACACACAAACCGGCTAGAGCGTCTTGAGAAGGCCTTCAGAGTATTCCAGTGCACATTTGTACGGATGCTAGGTGAAATCATGGACCCATACTGTCCGTTTGTAATACCAAACAAACCTTATCAACAGATAGTATTTGTAAAAAATTTCGCTAGCTCCTTTCATTTGGGCCCTATCGTGTTTTAAACTTCAGGCAGACGGACAGACATAGCTAGATCGTCTTAGAATCTTATGAGGACTCAGAATAAAAATATTTGTATGTGTTGCAATATTTTTTGATGGTGGATATAAAAGGGAAAAATAGCAAAAAAGCATTTATGTCTTCACTGGAAATGATGTATGTAGTATATCGAAGGATTTATTCATATATTACCGTCAATAGCCTGACGTATTTTAGAGATTCATTTGAGTAAAGGAAAGGAGACAAATGCGGGATGTCGCTGAAATCTCAGCCATTAAAGAATAATATAGTTATCTTTCAGCAAACATATTTTCGAAATACATTACATTATCAGGCGATTTTAGAAAACGTATACATTAACAACAAGAATTTGCTGACGTTTATAATAAACAACTTTTTCTCTATTATAAAAACTAATTCTTATGAATTCATACCTTTAGGTTTGGCAACAATAAAATAAAAAAAACCAAACGTGATTTGAAAACTTTCCATTTCAAATATTAAATAAGCAAAACTCTAAAGTAATATGTATGTATGTTCTCTGAGGTTGAGGTTTCAATGTACAATAGTTGTGTTCCACTGATGCTTGCACTACAAAATTATATATTACCAAAACAAAAAAATCGAAAAAAACTAAATACTGAAATGTGAAAATTTACAATAAAACAATTGAAAAAGAGCAACAGCACAATGCCAACAACAACCATCAAGGAAAAGTTAAGCAAAGCAGTGGAAAATAATAACTGCAAAACACAACGACGCTGAAGACACAGAGAAGAGAAACAAAACATAAAACTACAACAAATACACTCAAACACATACAAAATACGAAACAACAATCCCAATAGAGTCATTGCACTTGGTTCCCATTACTGTAGAAATGTTTTAATTTTCTATACTTAAATAAAAAAAATTTTAGAGAAAAAAAAAAAAAAAAAACTAAAACAAAACTGTGGAAAAAACTGCATGAAATGAGGACACGGGACAAATACATACACAACAGCACGTATTTGCCAACGCACCACATTTACACACACAAGTACACTTACTGCTAAAATAACAACAACAGCAACAGAAAAAACCCAACTGAAACGTTAAACTGTCAGTGTGTCAGTAAAGCAGGCTGAACACAGCAAAAACAAACTAAATACTTACTTGTACAAATACAAAAACTGCTTAAAGGGCTAAAACTGGTAACGGAGGCTAGCAGTCACACAGACATATACAGACTCATATTCATACATATTGCACACAATTGGAAATGGAATGAAATTAAAAAAAAACGGAAACTAAAATACAACTTTACAAAATAGAATTGAAATGTTAATGTGTGTATTGAAGAGCTCCCAATACACTTAACAAGTTTGGCAGTAACAAAAAATTTAAAAAAAACAATGAATTAAACTTAATTTCAGAAGGAAAAATTAAATAAAATACTATATTTTAATGGTCAGTGATGAGGAGAATAATTTTTAGAATGTCCAGATGACTGGAAATTATAATTCAAAAAATTAGTTTAAAATAGTGTAGGATAGTTTATATTAGATTGCTCCTAAAAATGGAATTAGGATGTTTTACTGTCTAGAATTGTTCCATGGACTGTTCTGTAAAATATTAGAACGATAGGATAATGTTAACTACAAAGGGAAAAATGTGAAGTCAAAGTGTAATCGTGAAGGTCAAATTTAACAATATATAAAAATTTTAAGAAGATATAGAAATATCTTTGGGTTGATTTTTATCAATATTGAGAAAAATATATATTAAAGTCCAACAAAAGTTTTCATTTGAATATTTATCAAAATATGTTAAAATTTTTTCTGTATTTCTTATTCAAGTGGCCTGAGGCCGTTAATGGCCTGGTGAATTTGTAATAAATGTAATGTTTTTTAACCTCTTATATCTCATTAGAACGATAATTACGTACACATTTCGATTCATTTAAGGAGTGAGATCGAAAAATTCTTAACATGCATATATGCTAATAAAAACGAAAGCACTAAACTTACAGTTTGAATTTTTTTTTTTGATTGAAATTATTATTTTGAAACTTTTTCGGAAACCCTTCCATTAACGTTTTTATAGCGCTATCTGTCACTTTGCTCGAACAGATAGTCCATCTCCGTTTAAAATCCGTTTAAACCACACTTTTGGACACCTTTTTTGTGCTCTTCAATTCTTTTTTAACAAGAGCCCAATATCTCTCCACTGGCCTTAGCTTCGGGTAGTTTGGAAGATTTGCCTCTCTTGGTACAAATACCACATTATTGTTCTTGTGCCACTCAAGGGCTTGTTTATCATAGCGACAGGATGCCAAGTCAGATCAAAAATAAGTGGACACATTGTGAAGTCTTATGAATGGAAGCAGTCTTTTTTGTAAACATTCCTTGATGTAAATTTCGGTATTTATAGAGCCCGTTGTAACAAATGATTGGCTTCTTTTGCCGCAACTGGATATTGCTTGCCATACCAAGAACTTTTTGGGAAATTTAGTCTGCTTTTGGGTCCTAAACTTTTCTTCAACATTCCCTCGAGCATCAGCAACATAAAAGTTTTGACCAGGAAGTTGCGAAAAATCTTCCAGAACATACGTTTTGTCATCCAGTATGCAGCAAGAATATTTTTTTTTTATAAAACTTGACCTAACTTAACTTTTCGCACCACATAGTCCGAGCACTGAGCTAACCAGGCTGCTTTCCTACCGGATGTGTTGGGAGCTCTTTTGAAAATGCTTTCTATTTTTTTGGCTTTAGAAACATCATGTGGAACCTTCTATTATAATATTGTTCCTGCCTTTAATGTCTAGGCCTTACAATAAGTAATTAAATCTTATAACTAAACAATTATTGTTCTCTCAGTGGTGAATCATATTTTGTATATTAGATAAGTGGTAAATCAGCTCTACGCAGCCTTGATCTCTCTTGAGTTACTGTAAGTAGTCTTGCGAGCGGCTTCGGATGATGATGTAATTTTAACAAATAAGCTTCACGAGTTTTTTTTAAATTCGTCCTTGACCAATGGCACATCTAAGTCTCTGTGGATGTTCTTATTTCTTATGTACCATGGAGCTCCCGTCATGGTTCTAAGAATTTTGCATTGTGCCCTCTGTATGAGATCTATACTGGTATTGCCTGCTGTTCCCCATAGTTGGATTCCGTATGTCCAGATTGTTTTTAAGACTATCTTATACAGGATGACTTTGCAGTTCAGGCTTAATTTCGATTAGAAGCTTTTAGTTTCATGTGGAGCCGCTTGGCTTCTATGTGCCGACGCCAAGTAAGACGTCTATCTAAATGAATGCCAAGCTACATATGTAACGTGATCAGACTGTGGGATGTTCATACTGTTTAGGGTCACTGGTGGACAACTTCCTCTCTTAAGTGAAATCGTTATGTGCTTGCTTTTGATTCCATTTACTTGTATTCTCCAATTTCTTAACCACGTCTCTACGTGCCTGAGATAATTATCAAGGTTTATAGATGCTACATTTAAGTCCACATGAGAACTAAGAATTGCAGTGTCGTCTGCAAAGGTGGAAATGGTTATTTCTTCGGATTCGGGCAATTCAGAGGTGTATAATAGGTACAGGGTTGGTCCTACAATACTTCCCTGAGGTACACCAGGATTGATCGCATAGTCGCTTGTCACATAATCGCCGCATTTTATCCTAAACAAGCGATCCGATAGGTAAGACTCTAGTATTTTGTGTGTACTAGAAGGCAGTAGGCGTTTTATCTTGTGTATTAGACCTTTATGCCAAACCTTGTCAAACGCCTGGGCAACATCTAGAAATATTGCCGAACAGTACTTTTTTAATTCGAAAGATTTTCGTATTTCTCCAGTTAGGCGGTTAACTTGCTCAATTGTTCCGTGTTCCTTACGGAATCTGAATTGATGTTCTGGAATCCGAATTGATGATCTGGTTCTCCCGGTACTGTTTAATAACATTAGAAACAGTTTGACGGCAGACCTTTGAATACTTGTCCAACATTTTGTAGGACCAAGTTGGATTTTGTTGAAAATATTTAATAATTTTAGTGCGCACGTTTTTCTGGTAACTCATTTTAATCAGATTAACAACAAATTAATATAATTGACATTAAACATAATAACTGACATGTGTTACAAAGGTAACTTGATAAAAAAAAAAATATTAAATAATACTTGGGTTAAAAGTTTTAATGAAAAACGTGTGTTAAGAATTTTATGATCTCAATCCTTACACTGAAATGCAAAAATAACTATTTCGAATCCAACCAATATGGTATTCATCGGGTATATTTAGCCTTTAAAGACATTCGAAATAAGCTACGAGATGTATTTATACCAATAACTGAAAAACAAGAATTGTTGTATTCCTTTGATGAAAGGTTGAAAATGTCTGTTAAACCAATACATTTGGCTGCTAGTTTCCTTGACTATCTAATTACGATGGAGTTTATTTATGATATGGGTACCAATTTCAATATAAATATAATGCAAGACCTAGCAAATTATAAAGCTAGAGAGGATTTGTGGGCTAAAAATTTTGTGTGGAGCTGCATAACAGAAATATCTCCTTCGACATGGTGGAAAAGTATTTGCGCGTGCACAGAATTAAGTAGAATATCGGTTTGTATATTGACTGCTCCATGCACTTCAGCTGTCACTGAACGCTCATTCAGCACTCAAAATGCTATACACTCAAAAAACAAAACAGATTAACTGCAGATAATGCAGGAAAAGTATGTTTTATAATTGGAATCTTGTCATCAAGGATATATGACAAAAGGACACTTCCATAAAAATTGTACCGGCTCATTCATCTTTTAATTATTTTCGGAGTGAAACTGAAAATTGATCATTCAGCGACAGTGAATACCACTACATAATGTAATGTTGCAACAATAAATATAAAATAAATATATATAATAAAGCTATTATCTGAAATTGTTATTTTACAAGTACTCTGTAAGCTTCTCCGTTGTCGAAAATGTATTCTTACAACCAATTAAAAAAATTCGAATTGGCTTTGGAAATGTGCAACAAGCTCAATGAGCAAATTCAATTGAAACTACCTGGCGAAACAATTAAATACATATCGATTGACACAGTAATGAACGAAGAACAAGCCATCAATTATCTTACAGAAATTTTGAATTCATCGGAATTCAGCCGGAATGCCACCACATGTATTAACATTGAAGGTTGGATCACCGATAATGCTTATTCGCAACCCAAACACGCCAAAATTATGCAACGGAACAAGATTAACCATCAAAAAATGGTAACCGAATTAAGTTGAGGCAACAATCATCAGTTGTAGATTAAAATGCGAAGACGTACTGATTCCGATGATTTCCAATAACAAAGCACATGGCCAATCGTTGACTATTGCTGGCTTACATTTGAAAAATTCATGTTTTTCACAAGGTCAATTGTATAAGACTTGCTGCCGAGTTGACACATCAAATAATTTATATATTTTTACTCCATATAAAAAACAAGAAACATTGTATATCCTCTGGCCTTAAGATGAATTCATAAATATAATATCCCATTTGCCTTAAATACGTTCGTTTCTTTTTTTAAGGGCATATAATGTCACTACACTTAAAGATATCTGCTACAACTTTGTTATATGCCCACTTTGGGGGAGTCAGTGCATAAGTTTTGTCCGACACTGTATATTAAAATTGAGATCGAGGTGTAATATTAACAATATGTTTTCTAAGGAACATCAACGCGGACCGGGTTCAGCTAGTGATGAATAAAAGCAAAATAACATACCCTGATTTACCGCCTGATTTACATTTATCAGATTTGTCGGACATAGACATGGTGGAAGTCTTTTCCGATAAACATGACGGCGTTTTTGAAGTGTTGACTTCACACAAGCTGGTATTTGTGATAGTCCACAAAAACGACTTTTAATGAAGGACTGCGATTTCTTACATTCAATGAATTATTTCGAAGCAACAACTTGGAAATCTTCTGTAAACGTTGTAAAATCTTTCTTAGGAAAAGTTATACCCTTTCAATTAGCTTTGAAAATCTTGAAGGTAATATGAGCATAAATCACATATAAGATTCGGCACAGCCGAAGAGAACACTCTTACATGTTTAAGCTAATTTTTGATAAACCTTTAAGTTAGGTTATTGCATCATGTTACTATTTTCTATGTACGTCTTCAAATTTATACAAAATTTTAAACTGTCATCTTGCTTTAGTTCCTCGTATTGTTTTTTAAATGGTTTTGAGGTTATTTAGGGGATTTTAAGCTAATTATTTTCAGCTACACAAACCATTCGTAACGAAATTAAATACATACAACTAAACAACATATTCAACTTCACTTTACTAATTTTCCATTACAAATACATCAACCTACCCAGAAATACCAACGTATATAGAGTGTTTGTAGAGTTTTGGTTGTGGCAGACAAAAATCAGGGATGCCAAATGAAGACCCTAAAACTGTTACAACAAGATGAGACATTTTTGTTATCATTTTTTCACTTTAGAAGTGTCCATTGTAGCCAAGAAGTTCATATTTTACTTATGTGTGTTTAATTACGATTAAACTGTATCAAATATCATTGATATGCCATTGTAATTTTCTATTTTGAATTTTTCCAAAAACTGAAAAATTTTGCCATATCTGGTCTTTATAGTCTTTAGCTGAGTTTAGTTTTTGTAATCTAGTCTCCCCAGTTTTGTCGTAATGACCAAAATGTTTTTTTTTTCAGCTTTTCAGTTGTTGTGTTTGTTTTTAGGGTTTACATCCGTTGCCTTTAGTCTCATCAAATGGTTGGAAAATTAGTGACGACATGTTTTTCCAACTACTTCCGCCAGTGTCTATTTACAGTTCAACAAAATCTCAACTTTTTTTCTACATTTCAACTGATGCTGGTATCATGTTGTTGCTGTTGTTGATGTTTTTGTCTTTGTTTTGCTTGATTAAATACTCTGAGTGCAATGATATTATAACTGTTTACTTGGCTGTCATTTGTAATTGAGGATGCAAATGTTACTCAAGTTACAGTTAAACAAATTTAATAATAACAACTATGTTTTCTATTCTCTTTATTTCTTACTATGATGTACTATGACGATGTGCTGTTATCTCCTATAGAAGAGAGTGAGAGAGGTTGTGTGTGGGTGTGTATGAGAATAGATGCAAGAGGTGTAAACAAGAACAAAATAATGTGTAAGTGAGTGAGTGAATGTGTAGTTGTTTGTTTTGACTTGTACTGCCTGCCTGCCTTCAAAAAGGATGTAAAACAAAAACTAAACAATCTAAAGAGTTCATCACTAAGGAAATAGAAATAAACGGAAATTGTTGAAGAAATAAAAAACTAGACTAGAGAATTGAAATTATTTAAGTATTTAATATATTAAAATAAATAAAATTAATAGCAAAATAATGTATTTTACAAAGTAAACATAAACTCCATAGTATTGCCAGTTGAAA
Source organism: Calliphora vomitoria (assembly GCA_942486065.2). NCBI lineage: Eukaryota > Metazoa > Arthropoda > Insecta > Diptera > Calliphoridae > Calliphora > Calliphora vomitoria. Next base: position 73,576,781 of record OW818032.2, read on the forward strand.
ATACACATACTTTTAATGGAAAATACTGCAGCATTGTGCCAGCAAATATTTTTGAATTTTAATTATGCTCTGAGGAAGCTGTGAAATTGCCAAACAATTTGGAATTGATAAAATTAATGTTATCTTATATATTTTGCTTTGTTTTCAATATACATCAGCTTGAAAACTGTTTCACAATTTTCACATTTTTTTCTTGCCATTATTCCTTTTACCATTAGAATATTTTAAGACACACGTCTGCGTTCTCATACTGCAGTATACTGGCGATTTTTTATAAAATACCATAAATTTCCCATTGAGTAAAATATTCTATAGAATTTGAGATATTTCTTTTACGTAAATGCTCCTACTCTTTAGAATGATTACAAGTTCATTATTTTGGCTTTTAATAGAAAAAATAGAAGATAAAATATTTCAATAACCTTCACATAAATTTTTCAACCCAAATACGAATAATCAAATATTTCACTCATAAACAAGCACTCATATGCATACATTTTCATTATTTTACACACACATAAAAACATATCCAAACCTATCCAAACAACTAGCGATAAGTAAGAAGAGTTAAATGGCCTTTCAAGTGGCCTTTTGTGTATAAGAAATGCCTGCGGGTATTTTTTTTCCAAACAACTTTTCAAAGCTGTTATCTATTGGGTGTATGACTCATAAAATTTTTAGCTTTTATTATGAAACATTTGTAAAATATCTCTTATTTATCGAAGCAATCTAATTTCGGATACTCTGCTTTGAAGCGAAGTGTATCCCAGAAAGAGCTTTCTGAATCGATCGAAACTAATAGTAGTCGAATTGGACAAGGTCTGGACTATATAGCGGGTGAGGCAAAACTTACCAACCACTTCTTTCTAAATAGTTTTTACAGGTTTAGGCATGAAACGCTATGTGGCCTAGCATTGTCATGATGAAATATTATGGTTTTATGTCTTGCCGCATATTTTGTAATGGTCTGGCCAGATTTCAGCAGCTCATAATACATTACCTTATCGTCAAGGATATTTGGCTTTGATATCGATTCGGTTGGTTGGCCGATTTGAATGATTTTGTAAGCACATGTTGAGTTTGACTTGGTCTTCAAACTTTTTTGGCTGGCCTGAATGATCTTTGGCTTCCGTGCTAAATTACCACCTCTGTACGGAACGAACCATCTCTTGCACGTTGACCAATGGTATACATTCAGCTTTGGTGAGCAATCGTTGTGCTTCAGTGGCATGTTTTTCAAGTTAAAGAAGTAAAGCAAAACTTCCCGCAAATGAGGCTTTGTTGGCACAAAATTTTACATAAACTATAATGTTCAATAACAAAGTACGAATAAATGACAGATATGTATGTATATTCAAAGCTCTCCTGTAGCGCTTGCCAATCAATGGGACAGTGTCCAGACACTAGCTAAGAGATATACAACCTGTTTACTATTCAAAACTGGTTACCAGTGGATTTGATGGTGATAGAAATGTCTCTCAACTCCGCTGTGAGACTAAATGCTGGTTGTTCGTGGTCTGGTAAGGACCTTGAACACTCTAGGATACTGAATTACTATGGGCACATACATGGTAATGTCGATCACTGCATCGCAAAACCTTTTTTCGATAGGCATTTCCATATTATGATCCTGAATAGGGATTTATGGCAACGCGGACTCTTTCCCCCTGCTGATGTCATGCGGATATACACTGATGGCTCTAACAGGGGTAATACGGTCGGTGGAGGTTTCTATATTGAAAACTTTGGGATCAAATCCTACTTTAGGCTACCTATCTTCTGTACTGTTCTTCAGGTGGAAATTACAGCCATTAAACGTGCATCCAACTGGCTGAGGTATTGTTGAATATCTGGTGTTATATGTATATTTACTAACAGCAAGGTTGCCGTTAGCGGAATAGCGGGTGTCCTTACGACATCTAGGTTAACCGAGGAATGCTGGATATCCCTAAATGAACTAATGAACCTTCCTGTGCTACAGCGAGGTTGACTTGGCCGGTATATGGTGCCAGCAGGACGAATCTACTTATAGAAATAAGGCTAATTGTCTCCTTTATTACAGTACACTGCTTAATCGGGACACATGCTGGAATAATGGGCCTACGGTACAATCATTACTGTAGAAGCTGCCATAATGAAGACGAGGAAGAGACTGTGTATCACCTTTTCTGCCAATGTCCGGCTCTGATAAACCTGAGGGAACGCATCCTTGGATTTCTATTCCTATCATATTTGGTCGAGCTATCAAGGATGAATCTGAGACGAATCTATTCCTTTATCCGGGAATGTGGTTGGTTTAAGTTGGAGTCAACGGAAGTATTGTAAATACCCTGATTGGACCCAAGTGAATGGACCCAATTGAGCTGCTTGAGGAGCGGCTGTCCATGGAAACTAACCTTACCTAATGGCAATGCTGAGGTAGTTCGTCATATGTTCAGATATGACCACTGTTACCTGGTTTATTGGTCATCAATCTCATATTCACCATTTATTTAGCATTATTCAGAAGTTTAAAATTTCAGATATTAGGTGTATACTCACACAAGTTTGACAAGGTCATCTATCTTGACACTTCGCTATGCACTGGCTCCCAAAGTTCCTTAGTTTAAACAGATCAGTCATCTCATTAACAGATCATCGTCAATCAACTGTTTGTTCTTAGGAAAAAGGATTTCAGGGATAGGAATGTCAGAATTTAGATTTACGAAGACGAAATTCGATCTCCAGCCAGTCCGTAAATTCCTTATTCCCCAGAATATCTGACTGAAAAAGCAGTACAGTTCATTTGGACGCGTTAATTGAGTTCTTTAAGAAATGAGAAAATATGGAGATATAATTGAGGTATAGTTAGCTTTTTAGTGATAAATAAAACAAAGGGAGTCATAAGAAAGGTAGTAATATAACTAAATAAAGAATCAGAGAAATGAAAGAAAATTATCTTTCTCATATCAACGTCTGCTTTTTCAGATAAACTCTCGAAGAATCGTTTTTCCCTAAAGATACTTCGATGATTTTCCAGTGAGAGATGATGAAATATGATCTCCCAATCTTCCTCGTCATTTGATAATAATTCAAGAAATACTGAATTTGTAGTGTTCTTTGATCACAGCTACCATGTTTCTTATCTGTGATCTCTTGTAGTGATCTTTATATTCTTACTAGATCCAAGGTATTGAAACCTGTACAACCTTAGCCAATAGAGCTAGAAATGTTATGCATTTATCCTCTGGAGGAGAATATTATCATTGCATTGTATTCAGGCTGCTGGTGCGATACCACAAACATATCTATGTTCTCGTTTGGCATCATTGCTACTTTAAGTTATCTGTTCTTTTAATAACCAACTGCTGTTTTTGAAGCCATCTGAACATAAGTTTCGATTTTTAGGAGAGTGGCTCCACAAGCCTCGTAATATCCGAGTCGAATATCGAAGACTTCATGAGAAGGATGGTTTTGAAGGTATGTAGTTCTCAGACTATGCAGATTGTTTTGGATACTAGAGTGACTCCACAGTTTGTGGTTTTTTACTACTGTTTTGTTAAGCTTAATCGATATTTTCAGGACCAGCTGCATTGATAATTAGGACTTGAATAAGTAATCTCCATCCACTTCGGTAATTTTACATTCATTGGGGAGTCTAAAGGTAACCTTCTCTCCTTTTGAAGCCATCTGTGAATACGTTTAGATTCTACGGTGCCAAGAGAATTTGCTCCACAAGTCTCGAACTATCTAAGATTGAATGAAGGTTTCTCGAGAAGGATGGTTTTGGGGTACAGAAGACCATATGCTTGATAGATTGTCCCTGAGACGTATGTTATTGCACAGTCTGTAGTTTCCGTTTACAGATATATTCATCTTAATCGCCGTTTTTAATCCCAGTTGTTTCGATAGTTAGGACTATCTTGGTGCAAGATAGTCCTAGCTAGGGCAGGGTATACACATACAGCAGATATCTGCTTTCTACAAGTTCATTGAAGAGAGATGACCAATAGTTTTACCATTCATTGGTACCTAGATGCTGGTTAGTTTAATCGCCACTATTTGAGACTATAATTCCATGTACAGGGTTTTCCAAGAAGAGGTGTTATTTTGGTATTCAAAGAAAAAATTGCATTTTTTGAGATAAATTATCGGATGATTATTTCATAATAAAGAGGAAGGTATGCCATTAATAATGAAAAACAACATCAGCCAAATGGCCACCACGACCACTCTTACAGGACCATATCCTTTTCATGAAATTTTCCATAACCAAATCGCAAAGTGGCTGCCCTATGTCCTGGATAGCCTCACGAATTCTATCTTTAAGGTCTTGAATCGACGCTGGGCTGTTGGCGTAGACCTTATATTTCACGTGGCCCCAAAGGAAGAAATCACAAGGTGTTAAATCACAAGATCTCGGTGGCCAATTGTGATCACTGGTGTCGTCAATGGTTTGTCGTCCGCTGAACTCGCGTTCATGTGGCATTCTTTTGATGGTATATTTTTGGCATGACAACGATTACTAGCAGACTATAGAATCAAAATCTTGCAAATTTAAAACAGAGGAGTTAAAGGTGAAACGTTTGGTTGTCCAGACCTTTAAGATCTATAAATTTATATCAAAGGAAGTGTTAATAAACAAACTACATAGCTTACATGGAATTCAAAAACTAAAGGCCCTGCTATTGTTTTTGTTGGCTATAGAATTGTAACATAAGTCTAAAGTAGATATTTGAGTATGCTTGTGCATTTGTATGGAACACAGTGTTTTATTACTTACTACCAACATTGAAAATTGAGGATATTTTTTGTTCCTTTTTAATAAAACGAACAACAGCATCATAATACCTCAACAACGACAGCAACACCCGTGCATTGTTATTAACGCCTACACCTACACATGCTTAAAAATTTGAATTTTTATTTCTTACTTACGGAGCATATTTTAAGTGGGTAGTTGAGTGTGAGTAGTAGTAGCCTGAAAAAAGGTAAAATTAAGCACTTTTTGGCGTAGGCTAATAGGAGCATAATATAAAGATAAATATAACCTACTTAACATTGGAAGAAAAATAGAATTACATAACATGTATATAAGCTTTAGTAACATATATGGTCCTCACAGGTGTAAAGGAAACAATTATGTATCAGCTTGATATATAAATGGAATAATATTTTGGGAGACTTTTCTTCTTCTGAAGTTCTCCTGAAATTAGATGTCAACTGATTTAACTAGACTTTAAGTTTTAGTAAAACATCAGGCATTCAAATTTACAAAAAGCGAAATTTTGATCAATAACTCTAGATTTCGAGGATTTTATTAAAAGGCTTATAAAGCACTCAGTCAGGTTTAAAACCTACAGCTACTCATTTAAGACCAAATTTAGCATCGAAGGTTGTATATAGAAGTGCAAAAAACTCTTCTCTAAGAACATCCCTGGTTATATGTATCTCCATTCAGCATATTAAATTAAACAGTATGTTAATACTTCATTTATAACCATCCATAGTAAATTTAAATGTTTAATAAATTCTACGCAAGGATGTTGTTATCAAAATACGAATGTGAGTACGGCGGTGTCAGTATGGAAACTTTTAAAAACAATTTTAGACAAAATTTCTACAATAGAACTGGGTCAGCTACAGAAAGAAGCTTAAAAACTTAATGGTGTTTTTTCTCTCTACTTTTCACAACAAATAAACAAACTTAATGGGCATCTTTTGTTTAATTAAAATTAAAGTTTTCTGTTATTGTTGTCCTTCTACTTCTTGTTTTGTAATATTACTGGGACTGTTTTAGAAAATGACAATAAAAAGGGACATTTGAATGCTCTAGAACCGAACGAAAAAAGTTTCTCTTGCATATTTTTCGTTCCCAAAAAATTCTAATGAATGTAAAGCATTTCATATGGTCACCATCTGTATGGAAGGGACAAGATTCCAAACGACAGATGGTCTAATGCTGTATGTCCTATGCTTTCTATGATTGTGTGTGTGAGTGTATGTGAGGGCATAAGGAGAAAAGTATTTTTTGTTATGATTTCCATATGAATAAAACTGAAAAACTGTATTCTAAATACAGCATTAAGATTATGTATGGTTGCAGCATATAAAGTTTATATGTTCTTTTTGTTGGGACAAATGCTGCATTAGTCTTGAAAAACACTAAGTCACACATTCATGTGTATATAAATATGTATAAAAATAAAGTTTATTTGTTGTAATCTTTATGGCAATAATCAACTGGAATTGTTAAGGGAGAGACAATATAAGGCACATACTTTATTATACACATATATGTAGGTATTTTTAAGAATATTTGCTAAAAGTAGTAAACCAAATTTATACTTCAACAAGAAAGTATAGTCGGTCAAGCCGGACTTATAATACCCTTCACTGACTGCAAATCATTATTCTACTAAAATATCAATAAGTTTTATACCCACTATCAAAACAAGATGGGGGTATATTGATTTTGTCATTCCGTTTATAACACATCCAAATATTCTTCGCAGTCCTTATGAAATTCTAAGACGATCTAGCTATGTCTATCCTTTAGTCTGTTTTTTGATAGGGCCCAAGCGAAAGGAGCTATGTATCTAAAAAGTTGATAAAGTTTGTTTGGTATTGATAATAGAAAATGTCGGTTCATGACTTTACCTAGCCCCCATACAAATGTCCCCCCAGAATACTGTTTGAGCAATGATAATTTTGCAAATATTGTTTCTAAACAAATAAAGTGATTTGCGGAAGTGGATTGATCCAAAAAGAAAGTTAAGGTGATTTCTTTTTATATAAAAAACTAATTTGTGGAGAAATTTGTGTGGATACCTATATGAAACAGATATTTTTGACAAAAAAGTCCTATTTTGAGAGGACGTTTGTATAGGGGCCAGGTGAAATAATGAACCCATTTCAGCTAGCTTCAATAGGTTTGGTCCATGGGCTGAAAAAAATGAACAAAATGTTTTTGAAATTGCTACCTGTGCTTTGCGAACAAGGTTTACTTGGACAGCCAGCCAGACGGACGGACGTACATAATTTAACTCTAGCCCTGGCACTATTTACATATGTAGATCTATATAAATAGAAATCGAATGTCGTTCATTGGTAATTGAATCAGTTGAGAACGGCTGGACTGATTTTTACAATTTATTTTATAATGTTCGTCATAGTCCAACTTAGATTTTTGCTTTTTTCAATTTATCTAAAATCAGAAAACGGATGCAATATTCGTAGTAATCCAATTTAAATGTTTACTGAAAGAAAAATTGGCTACGCCTACTTTTACTTCCACCTTTTTCGATATGTCTAATATCGCAGTACGCAAAGGTTTTTACAGAAAAAAAAGTTGTGCACGACCACAAATACGCCCACTTATCAAATACATCAGCAAATATGTGACCAAAGGCAGTAACATTGCTGAGATTGCAGTTAGTGCGGAAAATTCCAATGATGAGGTCACTCAATTTCAAATGGGACGCTATGTTAGCAGTAATGAAGCAATTTGTAGCATTTTTTCTTTTATTATTCATGAAAGATATTAAATTGTTGTTCATTTAGCCGTACATCTGGAAAATGGTGAAAGAGTGTACTTTACTGAGGAGAATGTATTACAATGAGTTGATCGACTGCCATCTATAACATTGACCAGATTTTTTTTAATGGAATCAATCGTCAAAGAAATTTCAACGGTGGAAACAACGAAATCCTGTTCCAGGTTTCACCCATTTCTTTTCCACCTACGCGTCGCTATACATTTACACAGTCCATCCGAGAAACGATGAGTGTCTCTATTTGCGTTTGCTATTAGTTAACATTCCTGGACCAACATCATTCCAAGATTTGCTTTATAGTTCGCAAATCTTGGAATGATGATAAATGACGGTAAATTATGTGACACGTATAGAGAAGCGTGCCAACCTTCGGGATTGTTAGAGAATAACACTCATGGAAATGCATCCTCGGAGAAGCTGTGCTTTCGTCAAATGCTCATTAAATGCGAACATTGTTTTTGATAATTATCTCAACATGCTTTCCATCCAAAACGACTGATTTGTGGAGCAAATACAAAGATGCCATGTGCTATGGAACAAACGTTGCACTACTGAATCGACAACAAAAATATGCTTACGACACTCTTATGAAATTTGTGAAAAATGTAACTGAAGGCACTTTTTTAATGGAACTGGAAAAACTTTTTCGATCGCTATAACATCGCCTTGGCAATGTTATGTTCGCAGAACATCGGGAATTGCATCTATGTTGTTGGAAGGCAGTCGAACTGCTCATTCAGCACTTTGCCATTGAATAAGCAAATTAATAAAAATCCAACATGCAATATTTCCAAGAACAGTGCGATGGCCAAAATTATGCAGCAAAGCAAACTGATCGTTTGGGATGAGCGTACAATGGCGTATAAAAAGTATTTTGAGGCATTAGACAAAACGTTGCAAGATTTACGAAACAATCAAAGCCGTTTTGGTGGTTTAGGCAGGTGATTTTCGGCAAATATTGCCAGTGATTACACGGTCAACCCCAGCCGATGAACTTAATGCATGTTTGAAGTCGTTCGCTTTGTGGTTACATGTCAAGAAACTGCAATTGACTGTGAACATGCACGCAGAAAAAAAATATAGTTGTACATTGTTACTGTAACCATTTCAAATTTGTGCATGGTTACTGTAACAATTTCAAAATTTTTAACAATATTATAGTCACAATAACAATATATATGATTGTGGTTACAATAATATGGTTAATTTACGATTCACATGAATATTTCAACCATATATATGGTTACAGTAACCATGTATATGTTTGTGACAACCATTTATATGATGAATAATTTTATCATAATATGTTGTTCTCAGATTATGATATGAGAGCATCATAATATGGTAAGTCAAGCTGCAGAACAATCAATATGGAGAAGTATTTTCCAAACAGCTGCTGGATATTGCCAACAGAAAAATCCCGGATGACATTTCGACCGGCTGCATTAAATTTCCCCTTGCTTTCTGCCAGTTCACCGAATGAAAATCCGAACTCATCCGAAAGGTGTTTCCAAACAGTGCACAAAATTAAAAAAATCATGATTGGTTAAGCGAACGTGCTAGACGAATTGAATTTTAAGATTCAAAGAGTGGACTCCGTTACTTCCCAAGATAATGTCATCAACTACCCAACAGAGTTTTTAAACTCGCTGGAATTACCTGGATTACCGCCTCACAATCTCTAACTTAAAGTCGCATCGATAGCCATAACGTTACGAAACGTAAACCAACCACGTCTTTGTAATGACACAGACTTGCGATACAAAAAACTGATGAATATTATCATCGAAGCAGCAATACCTAAAGAAAGTACAAGGGAGAAGACGTTTTGATACCACGGATGTCAGTAGCCCCGACCGACGTGCCATTAGATTTTAAACGATTGCAGTTTCCGGTACGGCTTACATTCGCAATAACAAGATGTGTCTAAGATTTACGTGGGTACCTGCCGCATAGGCTTAAATCCACGATGGTCTTAACACCGGATAGAAACAATGCGTCTATCACCGCCATTGAGTGACTTGCTAGGAACACTCAATTGGCAACTTCTTGTACATTCATTGCACAGATCAATCCACAAACCCCTTGCTCGAGAGCTCGGGCTATCTAATCCCTGCCATCCATAGCTAGCTAGTCAACTGACCAGCCCAGGACAATTATCAAAGCTGCAACATCCGGCCTGGTAATCCAGTCCAATGTATGATCTCTGACTTCAAAAGTTCCTAGCCGATAAAAGTCAAAGTGAGTGTACTTTACCACACACTTTTGACCTCGACAGAGAACCAAGTCCAACGACCAATACATCACGAATGCTACTACCTCATTACGTTTCCTGAGCACAAACGCCAGTTGGTATCTGCTACTTTCAATGGCTCTGTTGAGTCAGCAACAGCACCTAGTAAAATACATTTTTTTGGTAGTCCGAAATTTAGCACTAGCCCAAATATCAGTCCTTTAACCAACGCTCTTCTACCCGCTTTGGGTTTCAACTACAACCACTAGCGTTGTACACTAAAGTGACCTCACCAATGATCCTACAGGACCGAAGTCCTGGGGCCATAGAATCCCCGCCATACTAGATAGGACTCTAGTCAGCTGCTAATTAAATAAATTAAATTCTTACTAGGAATGAGGCCCGTGCACTTCGGAGCCCCGGTTTCGCTCCATATTTAACCTTGAGGCATAACATCAAGGTGTGGAACTCAACAAGATGCTTATCCATGCCCCAAAGGGGGATTCGCAATGACAATTAACAGATGTTATTGCGTGTTTGCTCACGCGCCAGACAACAAAACCAAAAAGGCGTGTATCATAGAGCAATTCAATGAACGAAATTATAATATCACAGCAACGCAATCGGAAAAAGTATTTCTTTATTTGAATTGGCTACCTGAACATAGATCTTTCAGCGAAAGTGTAAATAGAACACCATAGGAATAGAGTAAAACTAGAGACGCAACTGAGACTATGTTGAGAGTAAAAATAATTACTCTCTCCCGAATTTTATGTCTGACACAACAACAAAATACATTGATTTACATGTATGTCTCTCATTAACGCATTGTACATATTTTGAAATCAAATGTAAATCAAAGATAACCCAAACCTATATGAATATAAATTATCATTCAAAAATACTTTTTTTTTCTCTTTTTAAATATTTTTTTCTCACATATTTACAAATCGAACACAAAGTTTGTTTTTTAATTTGGACTGGTCTGTCGGCTCAGCTAATATCTGAATATTAAAACATGTAATGTAGGGTGTAACAGTAAAATACAAGCGTATGAGTAATATTTTAATATAAACTAATAATATTGTTACTCATACGTCACCAATATTTTTGTATAGTTTGAGCCTTATGTACCCCATCTGTGAGCCATATTTACTGAAAAGGTTATTTTAATCATTATGAAAAACACTTGTTCTAAAAACTACTTGTTACTTGTAGTTCCTCTTCTTTTAGCTTTAATATTGTATATTTTATATATAAAGGAGTTGAAAAATTTAAATAAAAACCAAGGTTTTAGTTAGGTCATTAAGAAAACAAATAAAGTTGTTCATACATTTATTCAAAAAAACTACATATACATATATAAATTAAGCAGGAATGTATATACCGAACAGCCCCTTACATTTAAAAACTCCACAAAAATTTAATGGGAACAAGGGGTCAATTAAGTAAAACCCGAATAAAAATTAAAATGAAATAATTATGAAGAACAAAAAAATGCAGTAGCACTTACTTTCTCTTGTTGATTTTCATATACCTATACATATATAAAGGATTAAGTGGCACAGAAGTTGTTTAGGAGCTTATTTTTGTTATTATAAGGGAGTTGTAATTTTATTTGGTATTTTCATACTGGAGATCAAACAAATTTTTGTTCATGGTGTTAAGTATATAAAGGGTTTTCCAACAAGAATCCTTATATTGAATTGCCCGGTATTTCGGTAGCTGTCGCTTTTATTGTTTGACATTTGATAAGTAGAAACTACGTCATTACTAAAAATGGAACGATACACGCTTCAACAATGCATTGAAATTATTAAAATTCACTACAAAAATGGTGAAAATCTTGCAGTCACAGTTCGCAAAACTAAAGCATGTTTGGGTCGTCGTAAAGCACCTTGTCGGACCGCAATACAGAAATTGGTGGAATAATTCGAGCTGTTGGGACAAGTTAGTGATGTGAAGAATAAAATCCGTGCACATTGCTCAAGAACAACTGAGAATATTCCTGATGTAGCGCAAAGTTTTGAAGAAAACCCAGGTTTGTCCATTATTCGTCGTTCTTTGGAATTGGGCATTTCACAAACGTCATTACACCGTATTTTGCATAAAGACTTGGGTCTTAAGGCTTATAAAGTTCAGTTAACACAAGAACTCAAGCCGATCTTCAACACCGTCGTGTCTTTGCTAATTGGGTCCTTGAAATGCATGAAAATATTATGTCTTGAAGAGGTGATTACAATTGGCCATCGAGATCTTGTGATTTAACACCTTGCGACTTCTTCCTTGAGGACCACGTGAAAGATAAGGTCTACGCCAACAGTCCAGCGTCGATTCAAGACCTCAAAGAAAGAATTCGTGAGGCTATCGCGGACATAGAGTAGCTACTTTGCGATTTGGTTATTGAAAATTTCATGAAAAGAAAATATGGTCCTGTAAGTGTGATCGTGGTGGCCTTCCTCTTTATTATGAAATAAACATCCGATCATTTATCTCAAAAACTTAAATTTTTCTTTGAATACCAAAATAACACCTCTTGTTGGAAAACCCTGTATATATAATTTACTAATCTTGTTTGTTAGTTTATATTCCACATATTGTAAAATATTTTTATTTTCTTTAAACTTGCCCTACAAAACTTTATGTATAGGAAATTACTGCAAATCATTTTTAATACTAGTTTTCATTTTTATTTCTGTTTTTACTTTTGTTAAGATTATGCATATTTTAGTACTGCTTTAGTTCTGTAGGGGCAAATATGCATTTTGTGTGAAAAGGGGGAGTATAGAAAGTTTGTACAACATAACCCACTTACAAACTACAGTTCGAGTCGGCAAAAAACCAACCAACCAATTTTAGTAAGGAATATAAGAAAAGATGAAATCACTAGCAGTATTCGCAATCTTGTGGAAATGGTCTCGCATCATGCAAATGCAAAATATTACAGTAATCCAATAACAAAGTATATACAAAAACCTATACAATTTTGCATTTGCAATGATGCGATCATTTCCACAAGATTGTGAATACCGCTACTGTTTAGTGTTGGTGTTTTGTTTTAGTTTTGATATTTTTGTAAATAAAGCTTTAGTATCTGTAATTCTCATTCACTCTATAGTTTCATTTCTGTAATATCCATAGGTTTTCTAAAGTCTTTAGGGAAAAGGTTTGCTGATGATCTGGCCAAAGTAACCAGTAAAATGCTCATAGGAACTAGCTTATTCCCCAACAATTAATTTCAGTGAATTTATCAATAATTCAATCGGGAGTTTAGCACATAAAAACTAAGTCTTACAAAAAAATAACTTTTCATTGGTTTTACATTTATTTTCCATTTTCTACAAATTTAGGTATTTCATGTATTTATATCAGATATGGAAAAAGAATTACAATTGTTAGAAGGAGCTCTATCAGCCAGAGTTATACAATAAAATCATACAACTTTCTTCGTTGTTTTTGGGAATTTGGGGAACTTGCTTTCCGCAAAAAAGTGATATTATTGGAGGTAGGACTTAAAAATACGGTATTTTTAAACATTTTAGCTTTCAGTTTAAAACATTTGTACAATATTATTTTATTTAAAGTTTTGGCCACTGTTAGCTATGACCTTTTCCATTATTTTGGTATCATATGGATTCCGAGAAAAAAGAACTGCTCAACTTTTGAGACCAAGAACGAATCACGTCAATAGCGGATACTCTGTTCCAAAGGAAGGCGTATCACAGAGTGAGCGTCCTGCATCGATCGTAATAAATAGTAATCGGACGGGGCACGGTCTGGACTATAAAACGGGTGAGGCAAAACTTCCCAATCACTTCATTCTAAAAACTTTTTAACAGGTATTGCAACATGTGGCTGAGCGTTGTCATGATGGAATATTACGGTTTCATGTCTGCTGACGATTCGACTGCTTGGCCGGGCTTCACATCTCTTATGCTTTGGATTATCGTAGTTGATCCATTTTACAGCGCAAGTAATGATTCGGTGCAAAACTTATGTTTTTATAGCGTTGAAGCAGCATTTCACACATAAGAACTTAATCGTCATTCAATGTAACTCAGTTTCAATTCATATAGTGTCCAATTTCCCTGCATTTGGATGAATCCTGCTGCTTGCAAACATTTTGAAATAGCTGATTGAGTAGCTCCCAATGATTTTGCAAGCTGTTATTAAGTTTGACAACAATCTTCATGGCGTAATGCCTCCAATTCTTTGTCTTTCATTGCTGGTCTAAGTAATTTTTGTCTTCCGTGTCGAAATCACCACAAACCATCTGTATTACGTATCTCGTGCTCTGTTTGTTATGATGAACTGGCTACCGACTGATCTCATGGCGAAACAATTGGCCATAAATTTGGCGGTCAGGCTAAGCACTGTAGGAGCATGGAGGTCTGGTACCTGCCTTGCGTCCATTTTGGGAAATATACCTTATCTTCCTGTTAATATTGACTACTGCACTCCCTTACGCTTTATCGACAGACCCTTCTCTGTATCGTTGGTGGACGAGTTACTCTCTTCTAGGGACACGTTTGTCATCTATACAGATGGCTCAAAGCCTGCGGCTGGGGTGGGTGGTGGCTTCTATATTCCCCATTTTCGGAAAGGGGTGTGCTACAGGCTACAATATCAATGTAGTGTAATTCAAGCTGAAATTTCAGCGATCAAAAGGACGGTACACTGAATGAAGTACTGTAGGCTATTTGGTGTGAATATCCGAATCCTGCTATCTAAGCCTGCTATCAAATCCCTATCTGGTGTCTAGTCGACATCCAGATTGGTACATGAACGTCGGATATCTCTTAACGATATGGCGAGACATTCTAACCTGGAGATATTATAGGTGCCGGGTCACACCGGTGTACCTGACAATGTTATTGCGGATGATATGGGCAAAAGAGTCTCACGTCTAGAAGTTGATGAGATAGATCTCATAATTGGTTTACCGTTATTCTGCTGTAATTCACTCACACAGCGTAACTTATTTGAGTATGCTCAGCTCAGATGAACTAATCTGACAAATTGCTCGATATCGAGGCTCATATGGTCCGTTTTCGACCATCACAGGTCAATGTCCCTCACTGGGCTAGCACGGGCTAGGCTGCGAGCTTTGATATCAGTGCTTACTGGGCACTGCTAGATTAGTGTGCATGTTAGGAGACTTAACGCTCCATACAATGACTTCTGTAGAAGTTGCCATGATGAAGACGAGGAGGAAATGGTTGAAAATCTCCTCTGTCTTTGCCCAGCTATATCTGGTGCTCGGTCTGCTACAATAGGCAGTCTTTTTTTGCATGGCCTAGCGGATCTATCCACTGTGGATGTCAAGAAGAAAGATTAGTTCATTCGTGCGTCAGGTTGGTTCGGCACTGAACCCGACATGTCAAGGATCTCTTGAGGACCTGATCATGATCTTTAGGGTATCACAAAGAAACCAATTTATTGACCCAAGTGAGCTGATTAACACTGGCTGCCTTTATAACCTAACTTGCCCTATCTGTATTATGTTGAAACCCATAGAACAGATTCACCAAAAGCTTTGGTGAACCACCGGTATGCTTCAGCGGCACTTTTTTTCTACTATTTTATTTTCAGAATTAAAAAATCGATTTTGTTATTACGTTTATAACACATCGAAATATTCATCGCTTGCTCACAAAAGTATATATAATCTGTGTCTTTATAAAATACTAGGATGATCTAGGTATGTCCGTCGGTCTGTCTGTTGAAAACACGATAGGGCCTAAACGAAAGGAGCTATTTGTCTGGCATTTTCCACAAATACGCCCCCATACAAATGTCCTCCCAGAATACTGTTTGAGCAGTCATAGCTATGTTGATTATGCGGCAATCATGATACAATTTTGACTGGTATAGCGAAAATTGGACAAAATGTGTCTCTAGTCCCCATACAAAGTCTGAAAATGACTTTAACATTCATAATTGTATTTTAATACATTAATTGACCCCACTCTCCATATAACCCCTATATCAGAAAAATATGTTATCGTCACATACTGATGCTCGCTATACATTTCGGCACAAATGAATATGTTGTTATTATTATAAAATAGTCAATTATTTTACCCTTTGCTAATTGTTTCAATTTTAAAGGTTTGGAAGTACTTAATTTTTGTTGCGACATATAATACTGGGAATTATTTCATTGACAGTTTTTTATAAACGGTACCTATATGTACCCAAGTTATATGGACCTGTCCAGATGATCTATAAGGAATAAATGGGTTTTCGGGGTTTCTATTTCTCCAATTTTCCAGAGCCACTTATTTTCGCTTTTTTAAAATTTTTCTATTTGACGACATCGTCCTATATTACAAGACAAGGCCCTTTATTACAACTACTCTTCTTTTATCTGTCTATGAAAACAGATTTGCGATTCCTCTCATCTGCTCAGAATTTTTCTAAAACGTCTTTTTTTATTGTTCTACGCATCAACGTTAGTGGGTAGATATATCTATGCACTCAATTATTTTATTTTAAATTCTTTTCCATTCTGTTTCATTCAGTTTTATTTGGTTTTTGTTTTCAATATATCTTTTTGTAAAATCAACAGGCTCTTTTTCTCACATTTTTGCATCATATTAATATATTTGTTTTTTTATTTTTATTTAAAATACCACCAACATTTGTTTATCTTTTACTCAAACTATTTTGTATTTCCTTTCTATACACATTTCTTAAAACCCTATTAAATGATAATCAAACCACTAAATTATCTCATTATACACAAATAAAATACTCACTCCGAAACTAAAAAAATATAAGTATGTATGTAAGTTAAAGAACATCTTAAAATCCGCCTGTAATCTGGAGTGGTAATAAATTTGCCAAACGAATATTAAAAACGCAAACATTTCAAAGACACTCCTCGTGCCAAAAGAACAAAATGAAAGAAGACAACAAATAATTCTGCTGCTTTTGGTTATTATAACGATATGAATGGATAAAGTAAACGAAGACAAAATCAAATACATTCATACTTGCAGAAGCGAACAAACCAACATATTAACATGCTTGACACAGGCAGGGGTCAGTCAGATGGTTGGCTGATGGCTGGTCTATAATAGTTTGTTTGTTGTCTTGGTTGGCATGGTCAAAGCCATGAATAAACACAAAACGAACGAACGAATGAATGTATGAACACTCCATCATCTACAACCATGATCTATGTGTGTATGAGTATACTGTGTGTGTGAGTATGCAAATATGTGTGTGTGTGTTTGTGTGTGTACACAAACACTATGGAAAATGTGTTGACATTTGGTAAATAGGATGTTTTCCATGGTAGTGTTTGATGTGTTTTTGTATACATATACATAAATATACTTATGAGTTACAATATAAATGTATGTATGTTTGATGTTAGTTTGTGTTCAGAAAGTGGATGTTATTGTTGTTGTTGGCTGTTGATATGGTGGATTCTTGAAAGAGCGAACTGTGCAAGTTAAAACAATACAAAGACAGATGACAACTTAAACTGACACTTGAACATGGGCATGCATATAGCATACGATAGTTAAGAAATACATAGAATAAGTCTATAACAAAGGTATATACTTAGTGCATACAGAGAAAACTTAATGTGACCAACAATATGTTTTCATAAATATCGGGCGATTTTGCTTAGTAATACTAATATAGATACAAAAACCGCGGTTGTTGCAAAAATCAAGTTAACATAATGAAACAATCCAGAAATTTGTTACTATTAAACAGAATAATTAAATTGTATTAATTAATTTTAGAAAGATGAAGGTCAGTTTGTAAAGATTAATGATAATTGAAACAACCATATATTTGTTATCCTGTTCATGTTCGAATTGATGGTATTGAATTTAGAGTTGAGGATTAACTGACATTTGTGAGGTGCTGTTATCATCAGCTATTATACTTTAAGCTTAGTTTTCGTTTAATACTTTAAGTTTTGTTGTCGTTACCTTGTCATTTTATTGTAAAGTTTATTTTTGTTAATTACGATGTTGTTTGAAAATAAATTTTGTTTATGTCTAGTAATTTTTAGATTTTATTTTGCATTAATTGAAAAAAAAAAAAAAAAAATAGTGAAAAAAATAAAAGAAAAGTGTTTAATTAGTTTGAAGTCCTATGTTTTCTTTGTAGTTTTTTATTGGAGTCAAGTTTATGGTAAATTTACCGTATATACTCTTGATGATTTGGCAGCTGAAAACATCTCAACTAAAATTTTGTTTCCTCTAACTTGGAATAACATTAAAAATATAACTTAATTTGTTAGCTTTCTGTTTTTAGAAATGCGTCATGAGAATCGATTGATTCTTTTCGAAATTTTTTTTACAATTAAGTGAATTCGCACATTTTCACAGAATTTAAATTTTTTGTATGATATAAATAAAATTGAGTAGTTAATGTTCCTCTTTCGATTGAATGAATTTTGAAAACAATTTTCCCATGCTGTTTTCAAATTTTCACATATATATTGCGTTTCATTTGGCTCAGTAGTTTCGGAGTTATAATAACAAATTAAAGCAAAAAATATATTTTTTACGTGAAAATAGCAATTTTTTGTTTTAAAAAAATTATGAAAAATCGAAAACGCCAGAAATTGTTCAGATTTATTGCTTTATCGCAAAGAAACATGTAATGGAAACAAAATGAGTTATCGATCATAAAAATCGATGGATTATTTTCGAATTTATTCACAATTAAGTGAATTCGCTCATTTTCACAAAATTGTATGTGCTTACCAGCGTGTACTTTGAGTGGAAATATAACATGTATTTTGTTTTTGTAACTATGAAACTAGTGAGCCGATTATAACGCAATATATATAAACAGATTAAAGGCTATGCAAATTCAGCTTTTTCTAAGTTAATTTTAATAATATCGGACTAACCGTTTTTGAGTTATTATGAATTTTTTTTTTTAAAATAACCTTTTCATATTTAAAATTTTTACCATATATGTACTTAGGTAGCCATGATGCATCAAATCAATATAGTGGTAATTCAAGACTTTTTTTGCTTTTTTGATAACAAATATAAAATTTGCATCCAAAAAGTATGCTACATTTCTTCAATACTTAGAATGTAATACGTAAAAATGTTCACCGGACGTATACTTATTATTCAATTTTTGAGTAATGCTCATACGCATGTTTTTAACAAACCGTATACTAGAGTTTCCAAAAAAAAAGAAGAATTTCAGAACCGCGGTTTTAAAAAATTGAAAACCGATCGGTTTCGGTTCGGTTTTGTGATAATTTATTAACTATTAAATCAGTTGATAATATAGGAACTGCTAAACAAATTTAAAGTTCAAATTTGACAAGTATTTACGAGGATAAAGGAAAACTGGTACTTTTTCTTTTAATGGCAACTTTTTAATATACTAAATTAGTTAAAGTTGGCTAATATGCTTCTCAGTAAAGAAATAATCAAGAATAGGGTGCTCAATTGTATTATGATATCAAAAATGGAGAACTAAACCAAACTAAGGAGTACTTTTCCGATCTTCAAAATGAATTTACTATAATATTGAACCTAAAATCAGGAAATTCTTTGAAATTTCAAACTTGACAGTGTTTTAAGTGTCGAACATTTTTGCTTTTTCTTCTAATGGTACTTTTATTTATAATAAATTATTTTACTTATTGTATATATATAATAGTTGGCTGATATGCTTCTGGGTAAAGAAAGAACCAAGGGTAGAGGAATTGCGGGTACTTTTTCGAACTAGTAGTACTTTTTGAATATTTCATAACGATTGACCTAGAAACGCGAATTCAAAACGGATAATTAATGTTACTATTTATTTATTGTAAAGGTACTTTTTGAATATTTTATAATAATGAACCTTAAAATTAGGCACAAATGATTCTGAATGAGTTAGAATTCACGAAAGGTGATTATAGTCTTACCTTTCTTTTGTATTTTCTATAATAATGGACACAGAAATATGAAATTAAAAATTCATGATGCTGAGTAGGAGTACAAAATATGGGTCTTTATGGTACTGTTTTTATTCTAATAATTCGTGTAGAATGATCTCCAATCTACATTACAATGAAACAATAAAAACATGAAACTAGAGACATGTTTTCCTGAATTTCTATATTCCAATTGAGGTGGCGAAGTGGACCGGTCAGATGGTACTCCTTTTATCGGATATTTGAAAATAACTAAGACTTTGTTACAAAAATTGTGCATTATTTAGCCTGCGAAATGTAGCCTGCTACATTATCCGATGCAATTATTGTAATACAATTTAAAAAATTTAAACAAATCTTAAGATATTTTTACCGATCTGTGTTTAAAGATATTCGATGAATAATTGGATGGAAAAGTTTGTTTTTCATTTCTAAATTTTGAATTTTTCTAGTGAAAATAGATTAAAAGTGAAAACTGAAGAATAATTGTCGGTTTCGGTTTTAGGTCTTGAAAAACCGCTGATTCACCAAATGATTTTAATATTTATCTTAAAGTAAACTTTGGGGAAGCTTATATATAATTCGGCAATTTTGTTATTAACATTTTCTTAGATTTTTGATTATTTTTGTTAGTATAATATTTTGATTGCCTTGATGAAATACAAAACTATATTCAATAGCATTAGTCGACTTTGCATAGCTAACATATTCCATGGTTTGTTTTGTTAAACACTCATTGATACAAATGGCTTTTAACTCTTCTTTTTTTTAAGTGTTTATTATTATTGCATAAAATTTATTTTTCCAAAATATAATTTGAAGAAATAACTTTTGCTGCTAGCTACTTTTTAGAACAAAAAATATTGCCATAAAAGTGCGTATTAGCAATGAATTCACCAAAGTATCTTTTGAATCAATGCTTCTTACAATAAGTTGTAAATTATTACAACTTCATTTTATGCTTAATAATGAAATGACGTGCAGACATAAGCTGGTCACGCTAAGCATGACAAATTTGCTATAAAATTCAAATTATACCAAGATGATGCTGATAATGCGATAGTAACTAAAAGCTCATTTGTAATCAGTATTGACTGAAAGTAAATTGGAGTAACAGTGTTCTTGAAGTGTATAATATGTATGTATTATTACATAAGTCTTCTACATATTCTCTCATTACCACCAGTTGACCATAAATGAATGTTGGGCTAACAAGAAACCACTTTTATGTTAATACGAAAATAAGTATTTTCGTAATATTAAGTATTTCCTTTCAGACATAAGACGTGTAAGTACTTGTATATATCTCAAATTCTGCTTATATTGTATATGGGCAAATGTGCTTTATTTCTTACACCTAGAAAAAGATTTGTTGAATTTGACAAAATAATTTTGTATTCATAATGATATTAAAAATAAAATTTAAAAAATTTAAGAATACCAGCAGCAAATTATACAGATATGAATCAGCTGGTTTTAGTTATATGGCACTAGGAAGCACACAATAAATATTGACAAAATGTTTGTGTTTTGGAAAGAGGGACACATATATATCACACTCGATTTTTGCACCAATTTTTATTAGTAAAAATATCCTTTATATATATAAAACACTGTGGAAGAAGTGATAGACTTTAAATATTTTTTAAATAATTGTTTGTAAGCGGAAAACGAGATATTTTCATCCGAACACATTTTATGGAAGCTCATCCAACATCTGCAAATTCCAACTCCAAACTCGACTTCAGCTAAATCGAAATAACTTTTAAAACCATTTCTTCTTTTTTAAAATTCGTGTATAGCACGCTTCACATTTTAAGAATGCACGTAATATGTAATAATATAATAATTGTATTTCTTAAAACTAACGTAAATGGCAATAATTTATTGTATTGGGTGTATGACTTAAAAATGCGGGATGTTTTCAAATAAATAGCTTTTATTTTGAAATATTTGTACAATACAAATGTACTCAAAGTATTGGCTATTGTTAGCTATGACGTTTTCCCACATTTCTGGCAACATATCGCTGGCTTACCATACAAATCTCTAAGTCCACTTTTTTTAGAAACTGAGATATTAATGCAGTAATGTAAAATTAGTAAAAATACATTGGCTACAAATAAAAAATTACAGTTATCTCATTTTTTTGTTGTTGGCTTGAGCAAAAGTGCTTTGTCCAATTTATCAGAAGGAAATGCTCTAAGTCCCTATAAAAAGTACAGTTTAACCATTTCTTTTAAATACACTCCAGTAGGTGAACTTAATTTTAAACTTAGATATCCTGATAAATGTAAAAATCACCCCAAAAAATTAATAGAAATGTAGTAGCACTTGAGAGTTCGGATTTACACCAGCTTCGTCAAGAAATAAAAACCAGAAAGTACGAAGACTTACAATTTGCTAATTAAGCGTAAGTATCTTTTTTTTACAATTTTGGTGTCTTTGTTGACTAAAATTTTCCGGCAAAAATTTGGGTAGAATATTTTAATCCTTTTTGAAAGGACTTTTTTGATTTACTCGACCCCTAAAGAGAGGAGTTAGAGGGTTAAGATCTTCCCATAAAAATAACAATAAGAAATCTCTTACACGTTAACTTTCATATTTTTTTCAATTAGTATAATCCTCGCTTCGATCAACAAAATTAAAACTTTGACCCACTGTAAAAAAAAAACTCAAACCTATAAGCAAGCACACGTCGTTAACTGTACAACGAGGCTAAGAGGTTAGGTAACTGGATGGCATACATGTCCGCATTGAATCACTTTAACAACCTTACGAGGAATGCGAAAAGGAAAGCCAAGAGGGACTTCTGTAGCCGATTACGTAAAATTCTGTCGACCTCTCCGGTTGTACCAAACTATATACAGAAAACATGTGGTAGATAGACTCTGAATAGTAAGGAAACACTTGAGGTCCTAATGGACACTCATTTCACAGGCTGCCTCCTTGTCGATGATGAAACTGTTAATGGGGCTGCTGATTCCATTTCTCCGTGTGATAACTCTGTTCCGGTGAACAGGGAAAAAATTCAGTGGGTAATCAAAAGCTTCGACCCGTTTAAATCCCCTGGGCTGGAGGCATGATTCCTGCTGATCTTCAGAAGAATGAAGAAATAGTTGTACCTTGGCTCATCAACATATACACAGCGTGTATCAGATGGACCTATATTCCTACATGGTGGATGAGGTGTAGAGTAGTCTTCATTCCTAAAGGAGGTAAGGCGACTCATACTAAACCAAAGGATTACAGACCAATTAGTCTTGCATCCTTTTAGCTGAAGACCCTAGAAAAGGTGATTGACGTATACTGAATGGAATCAGTCTTGAGATCAGGGATAATGCGAAGTATCTTGGGATCATTCTACATAAGAGATTGGCCTGTAATATGAACATTTAGTACAGGATTAATAAGGCCTATGTGGCCATCTACTCCAGCAAAAAGGCAACTTATACTAACTGGGGTATTATATCGAAAGATATCAAATGTATCTTCAAAGCAGTCGATAAACCCATCTTGTTGTTTGGAGTATTGGTGTAGTGGCAGGGTCTGGATAATGCTACTCACCGGAAGGCCGTTGAACGAGTTCTAAGGACTATCGCGTTACTGATTACAGGCAGAGGAAGTAGACCTTTTTCTAAGGCACCTTTTACCATTCTAAACTCGTTACCAGTGGATTTGATCATGATACAAATAGCTCTTAACTCTGGTGTGAGACTAAATGCTGGTTTTTCGTGGTCTGGTAAGGACCTTGGATACTCTAGGATACTGAATTACTATGGGCACATACATGGTAATGTCGACTACTGCATCGCAAAACCTTTTTTCAATAGACATTTCCATATTATGATCCCGGGATTTATGGTAGCGCGGACTCTTCCCCACAGTTGATGTCATACGGATATGCACTGATGGCTCTAATAGGCAATAGGGTCGGTGAAGGTTTCTATATTGAAAACTTTGGGATAAAATCCTTCTTTAGGCTACCTAACTTCTGCACTGTTCTTCAGACGGAAATTACTGCCATTAAACGTCCATCCAACTGACTGAGGTATTATCGAATATCTGGTGATATATGCATATTTACTGACAGCAAGGCTGCCGTTAACGGAATAGCGGGTATCTTTGCGACATCTAGGTTAACCGAGGAATGCCGTGTATCCCTAAATGAGATAGCGAGACATTCTAAGATAACGCTTATATGGGTACCTGCACACGATGGAAATCAAGGTAATTGTATAGCAGATGATTTGGCCAAAAAGGGAGCGATGATGAGTGAGGAGGCGATCGACCCCTTTTCTGGTATTTCCCTTGTTAAATGCAAGATGGCTGTTCAGCAGAAACTATATGAGCTTGCACAAAACAGGTGGACTAATAAAACTTCCTGTGCTACAGCGAGGTCGACTTGGCCCGTATATGATGCCAGCAGAATGAATCTACTTATAGATTACCGTCGTGAGCAAATAAGGCTAATTGTCTCCTTTATTATAGGACACTGTTTAATCGGGACACATGCTAGAAGAATGGGCCTACGGTACAATGATAACTGTAGTAGAAGCTGCCATAATGAGGAAGAGGAAGAGACTGTGTATCACCTTTTCTGGCAAATCTGAGGGAACGCATTCTCGAATTTCCATTCTTATCGTGTTTGGACGAGCTATCAAGGATGAATCTGGGACGAATCTATTCTTTCATCCGGGAATCTGGTTGGTTTAATTTGAAATCAACGGAAGTGTTGTAAATACCCTGATGACTACCCTTTGTGTATCACTATGTGATCAGATTTTAATGGACCCAAATTAGCTGCTTGAGGAGCGGCAGCTCATGTAGCCTAACCTAACCTGGACTATAAGAATTATAGGGTTGCTATTCCATTCTAATCAAAAGTCTTAATTTGTTGGACAATGTATTGTTATTTATACTTCTGAATAAATTATGTTTCTTTTGTTTTTAAATAATCAAAATAATCTTTACTTTTTTGTGTCAATTGTTTTAAATGAACTAGTCTCCTGATATGTGAGAGACGACAAATCTCTTTACTTGTACAATTTATAAGTTCTCAACTATTTTGTCAATGAATATTAAAGAAATCTGTTAAAAATACTTTAGTAAAGTTGTATTAGCAGTATTAAAATATCAAAAACAGAAGAAATGTTTTTGGTTAGTTCTATGACCTATTACAGAGTGCTTAAAAGGTGCCAATTTACCCCATCTTAGGACATCGCCATCATATAAAGCGTTTGAACTAGAGGGTTTTCCAACAAGACTAAAGCATTTTTGTTGCGTCATCAATCACCTTGTCAGACCGCAATACTGAATTTGGTAGAACAATTTGAGCTGTTGGGATAAGTTAGTGATGTGAAGAATAATACCCGTGCATGTCGCTCAAGAACAACTGGTAATATTGCTGATGTAGCCCAAAGTGTTGAAGAAAACCCAGGTTTGTCCATTCCTCGTCGTTCTTTGGAATTGGGCATTCCACAAACGTCAATACACTGCATTTTGGTCGGAGTTGGATGACACTGATCTGGACAATGTTTGCTTTTAACAAGACGGCTCTACGTGCCACAGAAGCAAAGAAGCCATTGCTCTTTTACGGGAAAAGTTTACGGACCGTGTTATATCTCGAAGAGGTGATCACAATTGATCACCGAGATCTTATGTTTAACTCCTGGCGACTTCTGCATTTGGGGCCACGTGAAATATAAGGTCTACACCAACAGCCCAGCGTCGACAAAGATAGAATTCGTGAGACTATCGAGGACATAGGGCAGCCAATTTGCGATTTGGTTATGGAAAATTTCATGAAAAGGATATGGTCATGTAAGCGAGGTCGTGGTGGATGTTGTTTTTCATTATTAACGGCATACCATTCTCTTTATTATGAAATAAACATCCGATCTTTTATCTCAAAAAATGCCATTTTTGTTTGAATAACAAAATAACACCTTTTGTTGGAAAATGCTGTAGAACTGGTCCCTATCACTGTGGAACTAGTGACGTGACAAGTTTTGTGATAGTTCCAGTTCCCCTAGGGTATTAATAGCTTTTTTTAATAAAAACAAAAAAAAAAAAAAAAAAAGCAAAAAAAGTACAATACCATCAGTACAACTAAGCAAATAGAAAAAGTACAAAAAAGATTTTATATCGACAAATACGTACTTTTTGCTTTCTCGCACAAAGAAAAATTTGAAGACCAATTCTTGACTGGCCTGGCCGATCTTTGTCTTCCGTGTCAAACTCACCACTTCTAATCCAAACAAAGCGTCTCTCACACGTTGAAAAACATTCACCACAAGCTACGGTGAAGGCAGAAAGCAGAATTAAAACAAATCACATCACGCTCTGTTGGCACAAATTTTGATATTTTCGAGGCAAAAAAACTTTGTTGTTTACTTTATAATATGCATTGTCTAAGTAAGAATAAATGACAGATATGTATCCTTCCAAATGAAATTATTAAAAACAAAGATACGCCATCTATTGTAAATCCCGCATTTTTAAGTCATAGAAATAAAAATCTTGAAGCAATTTGCTCAAATTTCAATAAAGTTGTGGTTTTGACCATATATGTAGTAGTTTTTGACTATATTTAGGTGAGTTTAGTTATAATATGAGCATTTGTAAGTTTAAGTATATGTACAGTAGGGCGGGTCAAAAAAAGGAACATCACAATTCATTTTAGAGGTATGGTTCCTTAGGCAAAGATTCATATTTTGATCCCTAGAATACGATTTTCCTAGAATACGATTTTCCGCCCTAATATACAATCAATATTCTTACAGTACTTATTGTATTTAAAAGTGATGGCAGTGTTAAATTGAAATTAATCTTGAGAAACTTCCAAACACTATAATAGTAGATACACATACTGAAGCAAGTACCTACATCCATTAAGGACACTTATACATGCATACATACATACAAATATCATATTGCCTGAGTTTAATTTAATTAAATTACACACACTTAACACCGACACTTAAAATTCTATGCTCCCTGATAATCAGTGTCATTTATTGTATTAAGACCAAATGTTACCACGCACCGCCGACGTCACTTGAAAATTAATATGCTTTTGTGTCTGTGTGTATAAAACAGAAATTGAATAAAGCAGATTGTGGCAGGTTGTTAAGTAAACATACCCTTATATACAGGCGTTTAAAATAACAATTGTTTTTTTTTTGCACCATCACCATTAACATGGGCATCATCGTGCAATTTGTTGAATATACTTGTAAAATTATATGCCTTTTGTGCAATAAATCCCTCTTGACAATGGTCCATTTCTTATAAGTTGTGGCTATTTATCATTTAAATGGCTTAAACATAACAAAAGCCACCTTATTAAGAGCATAATTAATATACATTAATATTTTTTTGCGCGACAATTTAAACTACTTACTGCTACTTTATTTTCAAAGATTTATTAATGGTGAACATATTAAAAAAAAAAAACTTAAGATTGGAAGAGTAAGGGAACTGTGTGTTATAATTTAATACTATTTATGCAGAGCTTAATATCATGTGTTTTTTATCACCATAAGAAAAACTGATATAATAAGTTTGTCATTGCATTTGTAGCAATTCTAGATATTATTCATGGACCCCTTTTTTAGATATAGCCGGCCTACGGTGGGTCCAAATTTATTTTTAAAATATCACCTAAGTTTTCTATAAAATTCTAAATAAAAGCAAAAGAAGATAACTTGTTGCAAAAGCGAGTAAAGTAAAATTTTGCTTACTTAATCGAACATAACACCCCAAGACCTATCCAAACTTGACCAATTTTTAAAAAAAATTTGGTTTGAGTAAAAACCTCCATGTTTGTATAACCCTACATGTTTCTTAAATACTTACAAAGTTTTATTTACTCATCACACGGTAAATATCGTCCATATAATAATTTTTTAGGTTTTTAATTATTATCAAAATTATTTCATTTTACTAAAATATCAATCTCCAAGTCCTAAAGTTTTCACCAGTATCAAATACTTATATAAACTACCTTCAGTTATTCCTCAGAAGTTTCACAAACCTTGCCCCCTTTGAAAAATTTGTATGTGTTTTCATATATTGCATGCAAAATTTGTTTTTTAACATATCAAACATAAATTATCGAATTCAAACACATACTAACTTAAAAAAAAGTTTTGTGTAACATATTTTGCATGCATTATCTGAAAATAGGTACAAATTTTTCAACAGGAGCAATGTTTGGATAGGTCTGAGGTGTACTTTATACACTTTTGCATTAAGTTCTCTTTCCGGATCATATACAAATTGTATATAGTCCCGAAGAACATTTTTTTCTGCAGAAGAAAAAATATATGGGGTTTTTGGGAAAAAACGTAAAACTACTGCCCTTTTTACATGTTTCAACTTTGGATGCTTGTAGCCTTTTATAGGGAAGAGATAACTGTTAGCAAGTTTTTTATTTTATTTAGAATTTTATCGTTAACATAGCTGATATTTTAAAAATAAATTTGGACCCTGCGTAGTCCGGCTATATCTTAAAAACCATAAAAAGATAGAGCAAAATTAAAAAAAAAAAAATCAATAAACCTGAATATCTCTTCAAGTAATAGAGATAAGCTACACTATTTATATTTTAAATTTGAGCTCATTCGGGTCATAAATGAATTTTTGGCGTTTTTTTTGTAATTTGAGACCCGAGGTGACCATCTGTGAGGAGCCACGCACTGGGCCCCATTAGCGCTAGAAAGCTTACCAAATGTAAATCAACTCGAAAGCACCTCAGCTCCTACCATGAGATATTTCGTAACAATATCTCCAATAGTTTCCGAGATACCGAATTATTTAGAAAAAAAAAAAAAAACTATTGTAACATCATTAGTAACATCATAAGTATGAGTACTATTTAATAATAAGATAATAAGTATACGCCCGGATAACAATTTGTGTATTGTATGGAAAGTATTAAATAAATGTAGCATACTGTTAGGATGTAAGTTTTATTTTTGTTGCCACGTAGACGTAGACGTAATATAACAGATATTGCCAGGGTTCAAAGCGAATGAATGGTTATATACAAATTAAAAAAAAAATTTTATTTTTAATTTTTTTTTGGAAAATTATTTTATTTGCCAAAAAATATGGTTCAAAAATATTTTTGATAAGAAAAAAATTTTTGGTGAAAAAAAAAAAATATTCCGGATAATATTATTTTTCCCATTTTAGGTCTGTATTACTATGGCGTTATATACGTCGTTGGAAAAATCTTTGCAATATCTATCACTACATATCCATATTGGCTATATTAATGACTAGATAGAAAAGAACTAAAAAATCGAGGTAGTCGTGGTTTTTTGATTATATCGCTTCCATTTGTTGGCCGATTTTCTCGATTTTAAATGCGAACTGAACGGGGACTATTTCGGATATATTGATGTATGATTATCCAGAATATATCCAGAGTATATATATATTACGAGGCCGCAAATGATCTGGAAAAATCAAACGGAATAACAAAATGGAAAAAATATAATTTCGTTTGCTTGTTAAGCATTATTTTTTGCGGAAAAAATAATCATTCAAATCAAGGTTAAGTTTGATTAATACTATGGGTACTCTTCAACATCAATTTCTATGATAAAAAAGTAGTTTACGGAAGTTCTCTCGGACTCCACACAGGAAACTTTTGAACAAATTCGCGATATACCTGGTGAATAATGGATAACGAAACTTACGTATGGACAATTTTTCACAGCTTCCGGGTCAATATCTTTATGTTGCTGATGCTCCAGGGAATGTTTAGGACCCAAACACAGAAAATTTTCCCAAAAAGTTCTTGACATGGCAAGCAATATGTAGTTGCGGCAAAAGAAGCCAAAAATTTGTAACAAAGGGCTCTATAAATACCAAAATTTACATCAAGGAATGTTTATTAAAAACGGTGCTTCCATTCATAATACTTCTTAATGTGTCCACTTATTTTTGAACTGATTTGGCATCACGTTGCTATGGTAAGTAAGGTATTGAGTGGTACAATAACAATAATGTGGTATTTGTACCAAGATAGGCAAATCCTCCAAACTGCCTGGAGCTAAGGCCAGTTGAGAGATATTGGGCTCTTGTTAAATGATAATTGAAGTGTGGTAGATTTTAAACGAAGATGGACTACATGTTCGAAAAAAGTGACAGAAAGCACTATAAAAACCTTAATGGAAGGGTTTCCGAAAAAGGTTCAAAATTGCATCAATAGTGATTAGAACTATACAAATATTTTTTTTTGAAATTGTAATAATAACTTCAAGCAAGTAAAGAAATAACAAAACTGTAAGTTAAGTGGTTTCATTTTTATTAACATATGTATGTTAAGAGTTTTTCGATCTCAGTCCTTAGTTTTCCTAAGAGAAGTATAAGAAATATGATAAATTCATGTGTCGTCAACTATCAAATAGTGATGAAGTAAAAAGGTTTTGAATACGATTTAAGATAAGTACCATAATGACGTAAGTACGCGTTCTTTTAGCTACATCATGGTAATGTGTCCGAAGTGCCAACGATGTATGATAATTTCAACAATTTATAGAAATAAGATGATTGTTTTACAAATACCACTTTTTAGCGAGGTACATTCATAATATTGTTGTTAGCGATTTAAAACATCGGCTGATTGCAATAGGTTTAGATCGTTCACGATAAAATCTCTAACACACGATACAATTATCCAATGCAAACAATTTTTTTAAACAAATTGCTAAATCTTAAAACTTCATATAAAACTAATAAGGATTTCTTAATATTTAACCCAAATACAAATGTTTTGATATTTTAAATCGCGTGTTTTTATGTAACATGAAGGAAATAGTAAGCTTTCAACAATTGTAACCTTTTAACCTACCCCCTTGGGTCATATTTGGACAAGATATGAGGGAGATATGAGGCGAAACCGGTGTTCCGAGATGCACGGACTTTGTTACTGGTAAAAATTTAATCGTTTTAAATTCGCAGCTTATCTAGTACCATGGGGATCCATTGGCTCCAGGACTTGTCCTGTTGGATCATTGGTGAGGTAACTTAGGTGAACACGTGGTGGCTGTGGTTAAAACTCAAAGTGGGTAGAAGATCTTTAAGATCGTTTGCTTAAGGAGTGTCATTTGTGCTATTGGCATATTCAGGCCACCATTTGCATCTTGCTATGTGCTGTTAGCCGGACCAATAGAGCCATTGAAATTAGCAGATGGCAATTGGTGTAGTACTCAGGAAATGTATTGGAGTGCTGGCATTCGTTATAGTCTGATCATTAGGCTTGGTTATCGGTCGAGGTCCATTGTGTGTGGTGTCAACACACAATTGGACATTAATCGACCGGAAGCTTTTGAAGTCAGCGATCATATTCGTTTGATAATTGTCCTCGGCTTGGTAATTAGATAGCCCGAACTCTCGAGCATGGGGTTTGTGCATTAATCTGTGCAGTCAATGTACAAGAAGTTGCAAATTGTGTGGTCCTTGCAAGTCACTCTAACTTTTTAATCAGCATTGCTATACAAAATTAAATATTAAATATTTTGGTGTATTTTAAAAAATATTAAAGGTCTAATTTTATAAAACGAAATGATAAACGTTAAAATAAAATTCTATGGAAAACTCAAATTGATTAAGCTTCCAAACGTTTCGTTTTATAAAATGTGGTCCTGAATATGGAATAAATATTTATAGAAGGTTCTCTGAAATGATATTACTTTAATTTCAATTATAAGATTTTTTTTTAAATTTAGCTCTAAATTTAGCTCTAAAATTTTACTGATATTCTACATGTGGTAAGAAATCATTTATAGATACAAAAATATAAAAAATTTAATTTATAATTGTAGTAGGGAATGTAAGAAAAGGTTAACTCACTGTTTATTGTTGGTGTTTTGTTTAAGCTTTGATATTTTTTTACAATAGTTTTATTTGTATAATATCTTTAGTTTTTCTAAAGCCTTTTGGGAAAAGGTTTCCTGATGATCTGACCCTCAGCAATAAATTTCAGTGAATTTATCAATAATTTGGAATTTGAGCACAATTCTTACTAAACAATTTATAAGTTTTATAACGTTTTGATCTTCTCTGTAAAATGTTGTGAATGATTTATACGACCTTATTCGCGACTATATTTTAGTTGATGAAATAACAATAGTATGTAATGATAGACTAAGTTGGAGTAGTTAATAATGTAGAATTTAATAAATTTGACAAAATTCTATGAGAAATCTAAAAATTCTTTACTAGTGTTAGCTAACCGGGCACCGAATCGGCAATATTGTTCATGTGTTTTTATATAGTTTTATGTGTAAGCCTTCTCCTCTCACCAAAACAATGTCTAACACGTATTTTCAACGTCTACATTAACGAAAATATTCCTCCTCAGAATTATAACAAATTAACTATTTAAATGTAAACAAAGAAAAGGTAACGCTTTATCTCTCATTTTCATCTAAAAATCATCAGAATTTTGTAAAGAAAAAATTTGGATTTTAGGTCTACAACAGTCACTTTGTTAGAGTATTGATTCACTATATGTAATATCTAGCACAGTGAAATAAGTATGAGTACTATTTAATAAGATAATAAGTATACGCCCGGAGAGCAATTTGTGTATTGTATGGAAAGTATTAAAAAAAATGTAGCACACTTTTTGGGTGTAAATTTTATTTTTATTGCCACGTAGACGTATACGTAATATAACAGATATTGGCAGGCTGCAAAGAGAAATAAATGGTTATTTAAAAATTAAAAAAAAAATTTGTTTTGAAAATTATTTGATTTTGCAAAAAAATGTTGTGGTAGGAAAAAATTTTTTAGTGAAAAAAAAAATACTCGGGATAAATTTTATTATCGTTGATATTTCATCCATTTGTTGGCCGATTTTCTCGATTTTAAATGCAAACTAAACCGGGACTATATCGGATATATTGATGTATAAATTTTATGGGAGCTACCAAAAGTTGGCTTTAACATTAACATACAGATGGCTATATTGATTCTATATCTATAACGTTCTATGACTATCCAGAATATAACCAGTTTCGGACAAAATATATTGTACTGAAATAACATTTCATTATTTTGTGCATTTTGTTTTGAAATGTCGAAACAGTATCCGTAAACAAACAAAAACATTTTGAAAAAATAAAATTTTTATTGCATTTCTTACTTTTATTATATAAAAGAGCTCAACACATATTGGACATTCGACAATGTAATCATAGTAAAGCTGTAAATGTGCCGTTTTATTATGCTAAAGAGAAAATAATAGTACAACAAATTAATATTGAAGCATGTGGTGTTACATTATTCATTCTGTAGTCGTATAATTACTTTGCAATGACAAAGGTGGGTGCTTAAGGAAGCGAGAGTGAAATCTTACTACATTTTCCTCATTTTTAGTATTATATCTAAGATGGCAGGAAACAAATACAACGTTCACTTTAAAAAGTTAATAATTAAGGATTTTAAAGATGGTCTATTACAAAAAAACATTTGCGAAAAGTATTCTTTACCAAAATCCACTGTCAGCTTTATTATAAAGAAGTTTACGACGTCAGGAAAAGTTAATAATGTTCACCGTGGTGGCCGACAAAGGTGCACGACATCGAAAGACGATTCAAGAATAATGTGGTAATGTGATGGTCTGGGGTAGCTTTTTCGGAAATGGTTTAGAGCCCTTACACAAAATAGATGGAATTATGGACAGGTTCATGTACCAAGGAATCCTAGAAAGTGTAATGCTTCCTCATACTTTTTTGGCAATTTCAACAGGACAATGATCCAAAACATACCTCAGGGTATATAAAAAATTGGTTTGAGAAGGAAGGAATTCGTGTTATGAAGTGGCCAGCGCAATCTCCAGACCTCAACCCAATTGAGAACCTTTGGAAAATAGTGAATAAGAGGATAAATAGAGAAGGTGTAGTAGGAGATAAAAAAAAATTATTTGATGCTTTAAAAGCTGCTTGGTTTGCTATAGAAAAAACGACAATAGATAACCTTATTGCTTCCATGCCAAAAAAAAATGTGCAGCGTCCTTAAATACAACGGGTATTCCACAAAATATTGATCCCAACGATTAGTTCAATATGTTTTGTCGCGTGAATTTTTGAAAAATTTTGTTTTTTTTTTAATAAATATATTTAAGTTTTGAAAAAAATGTAAAAATATTGTTTATATTTTAAAAATAAAGCATACATTTTGAATTTAAATACTTATATCGTGTTTATCGTATTTAATTTGATATGTTTGTAAGGCTTAACAAAAATTTCTCTTCAGTCCAATATGTTTTGTCCCACACTGTATACTTGATGGAGTCGCAAATGATGTAGAAATTACAAACGGAATGACAAACTTATATATACCCTTGCCACTGGTGAAGGGTATACATATGTTAAACTTTTAAATTAACATTTAAGTATAAAAGATTTCAATAAAACTTATCTTGGCTCTCTTGTATTTGAATTTTTAGTTTCATCATACCCTTAAACAAATTTCATATTACAATATTTTAAAAGTTTTTTAGACTTTTTAATTCTTTACCAATGATTTTAAATTCATTGTACAAAATGCTATAGCTTCCCCATCTTACTTTTGTATAGAAATCAAAGATTTAATCTTTTAATAATTTATTTGTTTGTGAAAAGTTTATTTGATTCCTTTTTGCTGTATTTTATTATGTTTAATCATCATTTGCTTGTTTTTGGCTGTAAGTCATAGTAAAAATTTTGTTTAAAAAAACTTTATTTTCCAATGACTTTTTTTTTATTATTTTTTACTTTTTGTACTTATCACCCAACTTCTGCTGGAGTTTGTGCCTTTTGAAAGAAAGTTGTCTTAGCTTTTTTTTTGTTTGGCTTTAGTTTGTAATAATCAGATAAGTCCTGTTTCTTTTAAGTTGTCTTGTTGTTTTTTTACCCTATGAATGGTAAGGTTATGTATGTAGAAGTTTGCCATTACATTTGTAATTTCTGGAAAAATCATTGACAACACTTAAAAGTATTTAAATTTTGGATTATTGTATGTATAGGAGTCAATTTAGATATACTCGCATGTTCGTTAGCCATGTTTGAGTATTGAAATCATCAATCGAATCCTTTATAATAAAACAATCGAATATGTACGATTCATCAATATACTGGATATATGTTCATCCAAGTTTTTTTGTACAAAATATCGGTCTGTGTTAAATATCTCCGAAAACTTAATGGTTCGATTGCATAAAACTGTGCCAGATTTAATTTTCTGTTTTGGCTACATCATGCGTATGAGTATTATGCATTAAATATATAATAATTATACGTCCAGTGAACATTTTTTGATTGAATTCAAAGTATTATGTAAATAAATGTAGCATATTTTTAGGAAGTCATTTTAATATTTATTATCACGTTATTATAAGTTCATTTCTACGCGATATATATTAATTTAAGGCCCTACAAATTCATTTTATTATTCTGTGTTAAGCACGTTGACATCCAAACTACAAAATGTAAATAAATGGATTCGTTCCAAAATCAGCAAAATCAGTGTATTAGAAAAATAGTTACGAATAAAAATGTGATACAACCTCCAAAAAATGTTTGTGTGAACGGTCTTCAATAACATGACAGCGTGACGAGCGTAATTTATATATTTTAGTCGGGTAGTATCTAAGATTCGTCACAACCGATTATACCATATTCTAACTTGTTCAATTTAACTTAACTGTTCATACTTTTATTTCTTTTGCTCTTGTTTCAATTTATCTACAAAACTTTGTAGTTTAATATCTTCCTGTTTTTAATTTCATTCTCGTTATTCTTCTACGCCCTCATTATTATCATTATTTTTATTGATAAATTGAATTTTGTTTATTTGTTCCAAAGAAAAAATCTGTAACTTTTCTTTAGATTTTCATCCTGTTATTATGGGAATTTTATTATTTGCGGAAATTCATTTATTGTCCTCGTCGCCATCGTTGTTATGCTTATTTTAAATCCTTTTAAAAGGACATTTAACATAAAAGTTCAACATGATTTATATTAGTTTTGTAAGCATTTATTAACGATTTGTCGATGATGATGTTGTTTTAAGTTGTTTTTTAAGTGCAAAAGGAAAAACTAGTTGATTAGTGAAAAGCAGATAGTGGTTAGTGGTTATGGAAATGATAAAGGAAACAAAATGTTGTTTAATAGTAACAAATAATTTTGTTTTTTAATTTCTTTATGTTCTCTTTCCTAATGTATAAGCTAAGAGGTGAACAAATTTATAATCAAGCTTAATTTTCAGATGTATCTTGCAGCGGAGCAGAATCACTTTTGGGATATCATGCGGGTAGTAGAATAGATGTTAAATTTTCTACCCAAAGGACTTGAATTGTTTTATATTCAAATGGCTCCAGGATGAATACAAAATTCTCCAAGTGGTGATCCTAGCAATTAAAGAGGTGGCAGATTGGTTTAGAGTAAGTTTCATATGGCCGCTCTAAACATCTACTCTGACAGTCGAATCAGTACCATGATCTTAGAATCCTTGCTTATGAGGACAAAAACAGTCATTGAGTGCCGATCATCTCTCAACGATATGGTTAAGTAGTTAAACATAATTTTAGTTTTAGTGACACAAAGTTAAAGTGAAGAGGACCAATTCCGTTTTTTGATCCTTCAGTTGTCCATCCTGACCAACAGGGTATTAATAGCCAGATTCCACAGAAGTGGGGAAGGTACACCATCCTGCGGGGTTCCACGATTGGCCACTCTTGAAACATTTATTACTTTCAACGCAAGTCAACGCATTACAGACCTGCCAATTTGGTCTTTCAGACGAAACGAGTTGATATATATGGAATCTCATCAAATGAGTTCAAGATAAATTCAGGGTTACCGCAAGACTGCATTCTTTCTCCTTTTTTTTCTAAATGACAAGAATAGATACTTTTGACAGCAACATTTGCCATTCATATTTATTCAGTTATAGACCAAGCCTGTCTGAGATTGCGGCAATCAGGCAAATCATGAATAGTTCACTTAATCCGGACCTTGTGACAATCTCTGAATGGGGTCGAGCAAAAATGATCACTTTCAACTCCCGCAAGACTCAGTGTTACATGTGGACTTACATAAAAGTGAACGTGAGATCATGTCACTTTATCTGTATTTATGGGTGGTGTATATATATGTGTAATTAGACGCTCTTGAAATGATGGGCATGAGAACACAATGTAATGCCCGCTGGTCTAACCACATTTTTCAAGTGTCGAAAGAAGCAGTCAAGTGACTCGATTTTCTGATACGGTGTCTCACTCTTATTTACACCAATTTTGTCGGAGCAAAAATGGAATACAACTCTTATGTATAAGATGGTGCTTCAAAGTATATTTTGGAGCTTCTCGACAGTGCACAGGGGAGGCAGAAGATGTTTATTGATGACAGTAGTGTATTCAACTCTTTTGTTTCACTGGAGTACCGACGCAATGTGGGCTGCGTGTCATTGTTCTATCTGTACTACAATCAAATGTGTTGTGATGTAATTAGGGAACTTGTTCCTGATACCCACAGATTTTTCTTAATACACATTTTTCATCAAGAACGCACCCGTTTGTGGTCCAACCACACTATCCATATGTGGAATAAACTTCACGCTGAATTCATACTTAAGCTTCAATCGTATGTCTCTATAAAGTAATAGGTCTCTAAACAATCATATTTTAGCTTCAATCATTTAGCAGTTATATATAAGTTTCAATCATATGTCGTTATAAACTTAAATTTAATCTTCCACAGCAGGTCTCTCAAAGATAATATTTAAACTTCTATCGCAAATATCTGAACAGACATATTTTAGATTCTGTCATAGGTCTTTACACAATTATATGCTGTTATATTTTTATACGGTCATAATTTAGCTCAATCTCAAGTTTTATTCAGTCATATTTTAACTTCAATCACAGCTATATTTAAGCTTCGATCGTAAGTCATTAATCAGCCTATTTAAGTTTTAGTCGCAGATCATACAGTTTTTGAAACAGTGATAATTTAGTTTCTTTTGTTGGCATTAGGTTAGGTTACGTAGAGTTACGCGAGTTCACTCGGAGTCCCTGTGTCCCATTTTGGTACCCTTAGCAATAGTATACCCCTTATTGCTGAGATTTCATACATAAAGGCAGAATAGTTTCCCACACTAATTTTGATGACTATGTGATTCCTTTGGTCTCCGTGAGAACCAACCGGTACTTCTAAAAAAACTGATCATATTTGCTAGTGACGTATCTTTAAAACAGTCCAGATCATAAAAAAGATTTCTCCTCCTCTTCAACCAAACAGCTTCTACAGTAGCTATAACGTGGGTAACCTATACGTTTCGATATATACATACAGTGCCCAGTAATTATACTCGTAAGAAGCCTTATCGAATTCCTACTAAGAGACAAAAGAGTCTTGGTCCTATCCCTAGTCAGAGTGAGCCAAGGCTCCCTGGATGTCCTACAAGTAACGATATTCGACCATCTGAGTTCCGTCTCACTCAAAACCCATTCATCTATAAATTTCGATACGGTCATCAAGGGAGTGTGAGAGTTCCGTCTAGGGAGTTTTTAACATTGGACTATTTTTTGTAATAATTGGTTAGTGTAAAACTATGAATCATCTAAAAATAAATTTGTGTTACAGGGAAATTACACTCTTCACCAACCCTCATTTGCACTAGACTTTTGCATCTCGTCTACCTTACATGTCATTAATTTGGTGACGCATGTTTCGCTACTAAGTAGTAAGTTTGCAGCATGTTTAAAAAACTACTCTTCAAAAGCTGACATTGGTATGAGAAAGTGTAAGCAAGTAAGTAAGTATGAGTATGTGATATTTTTAAACACTCCATACAAGTTGTCATCATATGAATGTGTTTGGTTTTGAAAAACTCATCTTCAACACTTTTAGGAGAAAATATGTATGTATGAGTATAAACACTAAACTAATGATGCTAATGTTGGTTCACTTGAGTTGAGTGCCAACATTTAGCTGACGACGACGATGATGAAGGGATGAAGACAATGTTAGTGGTGCTGGTACTGCATCTGAGGATGATGATGATGATGACAATTTCAAACATTTTAACTATGAGGAAATAGTTAATGATTATGATGTTCATAATGTTGAAATGCACATATACTTGTTAAAAAGTTATATTTTTTTCTGGTTTTCTTACCACATTCACACAACTTATACTGGCATGCAACGCATGAAACCGTTTTATAGCAAACAAGCTAGGATCTCTTATATTTATACATCTCTCTTTCTGTTGCCACCCAGTTCTCGTTGTGACATTGCTCTAAGGATTATTTTAAACTTGAACTATAAGGGCTGCCTCTAATGCTGCAGCTTGCTGTATGTTTGCAGCTGTGTGGCATGTTACAGTTTTATGTATGATGCCAATAAAGTGAAGTCAGTTGGCTGTGTTTCCACCATACGTAGATTAGTTGGAGCCAACTAATATTGTCAATGTTGTCTAGATTGTGGTTCTTTTGATGCAGGAAGATTTTAAAACATTAAGTTGTGATTAAAAGTTATGTTGTTTTAATTAAAATATCAAATTAAATGTTAGCTAAAGATATTTTATTTATGGTTTTAGCAAAGCTAAAAGAAAAAGTTCCAAAACTGTTTAAAAAAAAGATTTAGAAAAATTATAAAAAGATAAACTAAAATCGTAGTTTAATAATGTTATTTTAGATCAGAATTGCATTCGACTTGGTTTATCGTGATATTTTGGTACTCTTTATAATTCAATTCGCTATCTATTATGTGGCAGCGATAACTGCACAAAGAAATTATTCCGAAAGCTTTGCAAAACACTGAAAAAAATACAAAGTTGTAAATTTTGCTAAAAAACTAATAAACAAATGCAATAAAATTTTGTTATAATTTTTTAGGTCGCTTTTTACAACAAATATACAAATTTGGAGGGTGTGATAAAAGTGGAAATAAATTCTAAAAGTTCTTTTTTTTTGTGACACTACTTAGAATAAGGGTTTGTCAAACAAATTGTGCCTTTTTGATTAGAACAGAATAGCGATGCCATAATTCTGAAAGGGCATATTGTGTAAATTACTTTTGTAGAATAAATTTATAGTCCAGCTAGTCTGAATTTTGTTTTTTTACAGTGGGTCAAAGTTTTTATTTTTAGATCGAAGGAAGCATTACACTAAATGAAAAAAATGTTGTAGGTTAATGTCTGAGAAAATTCTTATTGTCAGAGTTGTATTGTAGAATTTTATGGGGATCGTTTTTGTAGAAGATCTTAACCCTCTAGCTCCTGTTTTTAGGGGTCAATTTGACCCTTTTTTGAGAAAATCAAAAAACGTCTTTCCAAAAAGTACATTTAAGGATTAAAATATTCTGCTAAATATTTATCCGGATAATTTCAGTGGGGGTCACCAAATATACCAAAGTTTTAAATAAAGCTTTTGACGATTATTAACAAAATTACACGCCACCTTGGGTTTCACATTTTTTTAAAAAATTGCCAAAAATTAATTTATGATGGGAATGAGCTGAAATCTAAAATATAAATATTTTTTTCTTTTTTTTTTTGATATGACATAGGGCAAGTTTTCTTGCCGCAAGTATGAGTTTATAGGAGAGTGCTGCAAGAAGAAAGAAGAGGGGTAGACACTTGCTCGTACTGACAAGTCCCTTCAATTATCTTTTGTTGTTTAATTCTCACTATGGGGTCTAATAGTTTTTAACATACAAAATTGAACACAGACTTGTTGTGTGTAAACAGACGAGCAATTTTAAAAGAGAATTGAAGGGACTTGCTTCAAGTAAAATTGCTGTGTGTAAAAACAGACAAACTAAATTCAAATAAATTGTTTGTGATATTTATCAAAAAAGTTCAAAATAATGTTTAACCTTTTATCATAGGATAAAAAAAGTATTAATAACAAAAACATTTCCAAAAAAATGTGTTTGAAAAATATAGCAAATTTTCAAAAGCAATGTGTTGCACAACCTATGTATGTGTATAAACCAGTAGAGATATTCATCACAAAATCCCAAAGAAGGATTTCTGGTGTAATGTCTCGTTTTGGATCCACCTTAATACATTTGTATTATCTATGGTTTCATTGTCAATTTTGAAAATTTATACATATAAAAAATTAAATAATATTAGCTTGAATAACATTTAAAAGTAAACTTATAAATTTTTTTTAAATTGAAGGTAATTTTTAAATTATTACCAATTTCCTAATTTCTATTTCTATTCTATTTCTTTCTAGCTATTCCATCAATATGCCTAAACCTCAGTTTCCCATGCATGACTATCATCTGCACAAATCGCTAAGAACTTGTGCCACTGCTGTTGGTTTGTCGATGGCTTCGGGTCTGGCATATTATTTTTTCCAGCATTTACCACTAAAAGCCAAATATAACAATTTTTATTCGTAAGTTAATATTAAACACAATTCCTGACAAGCAAAATTTGTAGCCATTACATATTTTTCAGAAATTATGA
Source organism: Calliphora vomitoria (assembly GCA_942486065.2). Lineage (NCBI taxonomy): Eukaryota > Metazoa > Arthropoda > Insecta > Diptera > Calliphoridae > Calliphora > Calliphora vomitoria. Next base: position 73,617,957 of record OW818032.2, read on the forward strand.
TCCAATGGCTTCATTTAATCGAATGAGGGCTGGCGGCTATTTGAGCTCTTGTCCAGCTCCTAGCAAAGGTGGTGGTGAGAAGGATAAAAAGAAGTAGAACTGAGTAGTAACCTCGATATTTATATGTATGTATGTATTTGTATGTGTGAATGTCCAGCAGCTTAATAAATATTCATGAAATTAGTTAAAATTAATGTAAATTAGAGCGTTTTCAAAATACGGTTTTGAGATTTTTGGTAATAATAGAAAAGTGCTTCAAAATACATATTGTGATTGAGGTATTTATTTGTACGTCTCTTTTAAAGATGCAAGCATAAGACACTCACAGATATGCACTGATTGACGGGTTTATTTGATCGTCTTCAGGGCGCTTAAGTGGTGATAATGTATTAGTAAAAAAGACTATGTGAAAATATACCTGTAGAAATTTGTCAATAGTGAAACTATACTGACTTACTATTGACACAGTCACCAGTACTAGTGACTTATAGCTCAGGTAATGCTATTTACTATAGAAGTTTAACATGTTAGTGTCATTGGAAGACTACTACTGACGACAGTACTATTGACTAGGTTCTTCCTTTGGGACCATTTGTAGACATTAGAAACAGAGACTCATTAGTACATTTTAGTAATTCTAGTCTAAAATGTTGGTACTTTTCTGAAGTAGATGTCGATAATGAAACTGCATATTTTGTTAAAATTTGAAGTTGTATTAAAACAATTAAAAAAAGGTCGAATTCATAACAGTTGTAAAAATCGTCTTCAAATTTATGTTTTTCTATTTTTTTTCTCATCAAAGACAAATATAAAAATGTAGACGAGTCCTTGCCAAAATAGTCGACAAAACTGGTGACTTGTAGACACTAGTCTCCAGGGTTCCTTCAGGGTAATTATTACACTCGTAAGTGTGATGTTTGTGTTGTTTCTAGTTTCTGCTCTATGTGTATTGCTCTATTGTTTTAATGACCTCCAATTGTAAATAATTCTTAAACAAATTTTATAACTTGCATTTTTAGGGATCAAAACATTGACTTTATTTGATTAAGTAAAACAGAATGTTATATCAACTATTGACACATCTAAATACTTTAACATCAGTCTTGTGGTAATATCTCGAAAAAAGGTTGTTACTGAATCAGTAACACCTTCAGCCGTGTTGAGTTCCCAACAAAACTATTTCCGACAGATTTGTCATGCAAAAAAACCTAACGTCTCAAATTTAACATTCGCTAAGGCCTCATATTAGCATAGAAGATGCTCAACCGTCTCTCCCTTTTTTTCATTTTGACAAGTTCTTTAGAGGTCGTGAAATGGTTGATATATCTCTTGGCGTGCATTCCGAACAAGCAGTGACCACTGCTATTATATTCTACAGTTGAGCCCCCTGATCGTTCATTACATATGGTAGAACTAGAGGCGCAACTGAGAGTAAGCTGAGAGTAAAAATAATTACTCTCATGTAGGACATAGGTTTTTGACAACATACTAAGGATTTTTGTCTCAGTAACGCTTTTATGTATATTTTATTTTATTCTATTCTTCTATATTTCAACCTGCAAAGTTGTCCCGTTAGTGCTTACCTCTTGGTACATGTTTGGATATCATGGTGAAACTCCACAGCTTGATGTTATACCTCAAGGGAAAATATTGAGCGACACCGGGGCTTCAGAGTTGCATGCACCACATTCCTGGAAAAATTTAATAGTATTCGATTCGCTGAATTATCATAGAATTATCTAGTAGTACGGGAGGCAGTAGTCTAAGCTTTTGTGAACAGATAGTGGCTGTGGTTTAAAATCCAAAGAAGATTGTTGGTTATTTGATATCTGATATTTCGGGCCATCAATTGTATCTTACTAGGTGCTGTTTGGTGAGCCATTAAAAGTAGTAGATATCAATTGGCTTAGTGCACATAGTGATCGTTGGGCTTCGGTCGAGGTCCTCGGTCGAGGTTTATTGTGTGTAGAATCAGAACCACACACTTTGAATTTTATTGACCGGGAAGTCTGAGATTAAATATCGGGTTTCACTGATTGGCAGGGATTAGATAGGCCGAGCTTTCGAGCAAGTGGTTTGTGCATTGATCTGCGCTGTCATAGTACGAAAAGTTATGAATTGTGTTTTCCTTGTAAATCATACACTGGCGGTGACACACGCATTAACTCTATCCAGTGTATGGTATCCACAGTTGTCCCATCAGTGCAATATAACTTCGCTCGTCAGTGAAGACCTAAAATGAACTTTCTCAGGGGAATGTCTCATCACATTTAGATCGGAAACTCTCCTGTCAAAGACCTAACTCAGTTGTCAAAAACCTAAGTGGTGAGAATGTGTTAGTAAAAAAAAACTATGTGAAAACAAAAACAACACTCGTATGTGTAACATTTTTTAGTAATTTTTTTTGTTTGATTTTTTTTCTAGTTTCCGCTCTATGTTTCTCTATGGCCACAATTGTAAAATTATGTCACTACGATAGAATCATTCGACTTACAACAAATTCGGTTGCTACTACGAATCGGTGTTTTCTGTGTATCTGTCGAAGAAAGTTTTGGAAGTGCAGCAATCAATAGTGTACGGGATCTGTAGCAGATAGATCTTTATTGAAATTAAAAAAATTTTTTGTTCAAAAACAGCATACTTAAAACAAGTAATATTAAATACAACTAAATATGGTGAATGTGCCATAAAAATTCTGATAAAAAACAATGAATTTCACACACCAAAGTTTTGGCTAGCACATCTAACTTTCGCCTTAAAAATTCGAATGTATTTTTAAAATGGTAATATTTTTACACTACAGTAAACTTAAACAATAATGACTTTTGCAAAAAGTTCATTATAAACTTTTCCCAACTGACCTTGATAATTTTGAAATTGTTGTAATGTATTTTATTTAATGCACAAATATTTTCAATACCTATATAATTGTTTTATTATATTTTGTATTTTTTGTAAAAAAAACTTTTTGTTTCTTTATCCCAACTTTACACCTGACCAAATACTGAAATGAAATGATTTTAGAAATAAAATAAGAAAAGCAAACTGCGTCAACAATGAAATTGCAAAACAATAAGATAAAAAAAGACTTTTTCAAAATCAGCAACAACGACAGTCAAAGTTTTGCAATAAAAATCTTAAAAAATAGAGAAAAAGTGCAAGTAGAAAATATCTTATTCACACCATTACACTTGGAAATCTAGCCGGAAAATTGTGTGTATTTTTCTGGATTTGTTTTTTTCTAGAAAACAGCAGCAAATAGAAATACACAGACATTCATACATAATCTAAATAGGAAGCGAAAGAGTGTGTCATTTTCTTCTCAACTCCAACAATGACAGAAACAAATTTTCTTGACAACAGCCAGCAACAGCATAAAACTTCTCTATATGTACAATGAATGGGTAATAACACAACTGAGTGAATGTATGAATGAAAGCAGGAATGCTTGAATGACTGTAGGTGAGTGAGTGTGTCATTGTTCAGCTAAAAACTAAACTCCAAGGAGTAAAAGAGATTTTGGCACACAATTCTAAAGATGATGACTTTGCTGTGATGTGGATTTTGCTGCTGCTGATGATGATCGAAGTATTATCCTGGCTATAGTTTATGCATTTCATATTGTGTGCGAGTGCAACAAACGAAATTAAAAGAAAAACTTTGTGAGTTTTTTTCATATGCTAAATGTAAGGGAAAAGTTTCTGCCTTCACAATTTTCTGCATGAACCACAACAACATAATTTTTGCCCAACTGCCTACCTGTATTGCGTAAATAATCCACAGTGTAACGAGTGGTTAAAAATTAAGATAACTAGTTAAAAAATACAATAAAATAACACAATTTATTTATTTTTTTTCATTATTATTGAATTAAGTAATCAATATTTAATACACTTAATTGACGAATATGACGCATTCGTCCCAGAAATTCATTACACATGTTTTTGGAAAATTAGGTTTCCTAATTTAGCAAAGATGTAAAAGTTTGTTCATTTTATTTTATTTTATTTTTAAAACAATCTATCCCAATAAGTAATTTTCAAAGTTTTAATTTTATGATCGAAGGGAGTTTATCGATTTTATCACCATAATCTTAATTAGTTTGTGATCCGCCAAGAAATATATAATAACTCTCAAGTGCCGACAACATCATGCAAGGCCGTCTCCACCGAACTTCCATTCACCTATATTCCTGATATGGACATCAAGTAGTATTTCTAGAGCTTTCAGTAAAAACGATGACATACTGACCACAATAATCCTGTGCGGTATTGTGGTTTATTTATTCTGCTTTGGGAATATATAAAACGGTAAACTCCCTCCATTCTTTAGGAATGTAGCCTCTTTCCAGGCTACTCCTACATATCATAATAAATCATGGCATATTGAATGACTGCTGGAATAGCGCAGAAAATATGCCATCTGACCCTGAAGATTTATAGGACTACCCACGAAATTTTCTTCTCGCTAACAATGGAACTTACAAAATCACTTGATTTGAGCAGTTGCAAGGTGCTTTGAATTGGAGCACTAATTTTCAATGTCTCTAAGCTCCGCAAATTCTGTTTCCATAAATAGTTCCAAAGTTTCGATACTACTTTCAGTAACACTGCGTTTACATGATGATTTTTACGACGTCGGTTTTTCGACATCTCTTTTTGTTTGTAGGCGAACGGTGAAGAGAAACATGGGGAGTAAACAAATAGACTCAATTTGTGTTTTTCGTGTCGTTTTTCATATTTCTCTTTACACTAATTTATTTTCTTCTTGATCCGTTTTATTCTTTTCCTGATTTTGAAGATTAACCGATTAAACAACCAAAATCAACCCTGACTACAAAAATAGACATGCAATCAAAATTCATAGTATAAACGCAACATGCTTTTGGAAGCAACTTCAGAAGAGAATTAAGAAAAAACGACGTCGTAAAAATCATAGTCTAAGCCCAGTGTAATTCAGTAATACCATCTGGTTTCATCTGGTTTCATCAGGAATCCTTGCATACTGAGATATTTGAATAGTACTTTCCGTAGACGTATTGTTTCTGTGGTGCTCCACAAATCTTCTCAGAAACGATCCCATGATTTGCTCTTGGCCTTTCTGGTTTCTCTTTTGAAAGTATTCAAGCTCTGACGATGGTAGTTTCAGCTCAACGGGTTTTGGTCCTTCTTCATCTTATTAAAAAGTGCTTTATATTTTTTCTTCATTCTGCATTCCTAGGTCCCTGTCGCCCCCTATACAAACCATAGAATGCTGCCTTTAATGACCTAGATAGAAATCTCACTGAGGCGTCCAGATCCCATATACTATTCAATTGGTATATTTTTGGATGTGGCATTCATTTCTAGACGTGGCATAAGTTTACTGAATTTATTTCAGTCAGTTTTACTTGGATTGCTAAATGCTTTTCCTATACAGTTTAAGTTGTATTATAAAAACTATATTGTCTTGAGAATGAGCATTCTAGTAATACTCTCCAATCAAGTATTTCTTACACTAAAGTGAGCAGATAAAAGGTGTTGAAGAAAATACTCACCCTTGTCATTCATATCAAAAGTCCCCAACTGAGTTTATCATAATCTGTTCTTGTGACACATCAATTTAGCAGTTGACCATAGCAGTAGACCATAGGCGAACATAGTTTTGTGCCCGGAAGCCTAGAACTTTACTGGCTACAATTCGGGATTAAGGCCACGTTGATAGCTTATTTCTCTCTTGCCTGTTTCTGCTTCGAAGTGGTGCAGATTATTATGTACTGTGGCAATATCCCCCGAAATTGATTCATGTCTGTAATTTCAACAAATTTATATCTATCCGTGCTTTAGTAGTTACTTACGGAGTAAACATAATTGGTAATTTTTACCCGCAGATATTGGTTTGAAATTAATATAAGGTTACCTTTTAGGTAAATTTATCTGCAGATTATTTTACAACGTTGATATTTAATATGATCTTGCAAGGAACGTAGGAGTCACTGGGATTCTGAACCAATTTTGATCCAGAGGTCCTTGCTCGATCGCCCAGTCCTGTTTGCGAAGTTCCTCTTTGCTTCATCCTTTAGAATAGAAGATGAATCTACACTTTCATTGTCGTACGAAAAAGGAACAATTCGTCAATTCCTCGGATGAGGCTTCTAACAAAGCAAAGGTTGTTCACGTTAGCATCCAGATCAGAGGAATGGATTGTTCGCTTAACCCTCATCTCACTCTTGTCTGAGAAGCTTTATCTTTTTTTATACATTTAAAACTGGGAAACCACACACACATTTATAAAGATGAATATATTATTGATGGTAAATCATGATTTCTATAACAAAGAAATTGTGTTGGCTAGTGTAAAATTAATATACATACCATGTGTGGAAAATAGCACATGAGGTTAAACAACGTTATTTTTTTTTGAGGGTGACATGAGAGTTGAATTTCTATCACATTGATATAATAAACATTCTAGAGGGTTCAGTCCTTTGAAATTCGTAATTTTGATATTTTAGCAAATCGGAAAGGGTTTTAGTGTTTGAGTATTTATATGTGATGGATTTATAGATACAAAATTTTGTTGAAATTTGAGTAAATTTACAACAAAAGAGTCCTGTATAATTTCTACAAAATACTAGTGTATTCAAAAATATTGTTTGTTTACATATGCGCCCCTATCTGACCAATAGAGTCATCATTTCTTCTAGAGGGAATGCTACTATCTTTAAATTAGAGAACCGAGGCACTCCACAGGGAGGGGTTTATCGCCACTCTTGCGGAATCTTGCCATTAATATACTACTCATGAATTTAGACTCCATGAAGTGCAAAACTGTTGGATATGCTGATGATGTTGCTGTAGCCGTTTCTGGGAAACATCTTGAAACTGCTAGTGGACTTGGTGTGAATCCTGGGAAAACGGAGCTTGTGCTTTTTTCAAGAAGGTACAAAATCTCCTCGTTCCCACTACCACGCCTTAACGGAGTGGAAATTAAGCTCTCGGATAGTGCTAAGTATCTAGGAACTATTCTAGACTCTAAGCTATCCTGGATCCAGAACATCCATGCGAGAGCGTCCAAGGCAGCTATCGCTATTTATGCCTGTAGAGGGCCATTGGAAAAACCTGGGGAATAAGCCCTAGCAATGCGAAATGATTTTTTGACACTAGTATGGTGGAAGGCTCTAAGTAAATCCATCTACTGTGGGATGATTGAGAGAATCCTGCGGATCTATGCACTAATGATTATAGGTGCGCAATCGAGCACTCCATCTCGTGCTCTGTTCGTTGTGATGCACTGGCTACCGGCTGATCTCATGGCAAAACAATTGGCCATAAATTCGGCAGTTAAGCAAAGCACTGTAGGAGCATGGAGGTCTGGTACAGGCCATGCGTCTATTTTGGGAAGTGTACCTTATCTTCCTGTTAATATTGACTTTTGCCCTCCCTTACCCTTTATCGACAGAAGCTACTCTGTATCGTTGTTGGACGAGTTACCTTCTTCTAGGGACACGTTTGTCATCTATACAGATGGCTCAAAGTCTGCGGCTGGGGTGGGTGGTGGCTTCTGTGTTTCAGGCTACAGGATTAATGTAGTGTAATCCAAGCTGAAATTTTCAGCGATCAAAAGGGCGGTACACTAGATGAAGTACTATAGGCTATTTGGCTATATCCGAATCTGTACTGACAGTAAGCCTGCTTTCAAATCCCTTTCTGGTGACTACTCGACATCCAGATTGGTACAGGAATGCCGGGTATCTCTTAACGATATGGCGAGGCATTATAACCTGGAGTTATTCTGGGTGCCGGGTCACTTTTGTGTACCTGGCAATGTTATTGGGGATGAACTGGCCAAAAGAGGCTCATGTCTTTAAGTTGATTAGATCGATTTTATGGTCGGTTTACCGCTATCCTGCTGCAAGTCACTCACACAGCGTAACTTATTTGAGTCCGCTCAGCTCAGATGGACTAATCTGACAAATTGCTCGATGTCGAGGCTCACATGGCCCGTTTTCGACCAACACAGGACAATGTCCCTCACGGGGCTATTACGGGCTAGGCTGCGAGCTTTGATATCAGTGCTAACTGGGTACTGCTTGATTGGTGTGCATGCTAGGAGACTTAACACTCCATACAATGACTTCTGTAGAAGTTGCCATGATGAAGACAAAGAGGAAACGGTTGAACATCAACCCTGTCTTTGCCCAGCTCTATCTGGTGCTCGGTTTGCTACAATAGCCAGTCCTTTTTAACATGGCCTAGCGGATCTATCCACTTTGGATGTCAAGAAGATAGATTCGTTCACTCGTGCGTCAGGTTGTTTCGGCACTGAACCCATTTCTGACATGTGAAGGACCTCTTGAGGACCTGATCATGATATTTAGGGTATCAAAAAGGGACCATTTTATGGAGACCATTTTATGAGGTGGTTAACACTGGCTGCCTTTATAACCTACCTATACGCCGCTATCGCGAATCAATATTTCACATGAAATATGTTCCCTTTTCCCATTTTTAGATGGGATTTTGTAAACCATAAACATACAAACAAAATCAACTATTGTGAATGAAAAGTTCTGGGGAATATCACTCTAGCATATATCTGTTCGATGCAAATGGGTATTTCATTGGAACATAATTTTCAGGATTATGTATCTATTATAAAATAGATACATAAAACGGAAGGAGGGAGAAATGTCAGTAAAAATAATGTGCCCTTAATGAACTTATTTTACCAATTATTCTCTCTCAGTTAAAGGGTAACCAATTGATAAAACATGTGACAACCACTCTATACAAAAAAACCGGATGCTATTAAACTAAGGAAACATATTAATTTTCGACTCCGATTACTTAGTACTTCTCGCTCTACTGTTCAGCATTATAATTCTCATTGTTTGTGCTGCCAGAGCACAACTCAATATAAATTGCATTTGCTAAGGTAAAACGATTGCAGTCGGAAAGTTTACTAGGTCTCTTAAATTTTTTATTTGCAAGCAAAAGAACACTTTTTTTTTCCTTTTGTAGTTAAAATTTATTTTGTAAAATGTTTTCTTTTCGGATGCATACATTTTGTTTAACTGCAACTCTAAACTGCAATTTTTCATACAACCAAATAAAAAAAGGAGCAAATATTTGTGTTGCAATTTCAGGAGTTTAAACTAAAAAAAAACTCTTGCTGAACACACACACAGAGACAGACTCACAAATCTGAAAAGGACACAAAAACAAAAAATTAAGTTTAAGTGTGTTGCATTTTTGTGTGAGACCGTAAATGTCAATTGGGAATGCAGCTACAATTGCTGCTACAAAATAAAAGAAGAAAAACACAAACAAAGCCAAGGGTTAAAAAAAAGAAAAACAAGAGCATACACTCGACAGTTATGCGTATAGTTTGCCAAAAAGCCAATTGCCTCAAGGAGTTCTAGCAGACAGCAGGCAGCAACAGGGGCAACAACAATTGTTGCCTGAAGCAAGCACCAGCATCAATTTCATTCATTGTAAGAGTCATCTAAAATTTCTCATTGATGTTGTTGTTTTTTTTTTTGTTTTGTTATTGTTACTCCTATTGTAATTTTAACTTTTCAATGAAATGTTTAAAATTGGCACAAGCAGCCGTACAAAAAAAAGAAGAGAAAACGATTGAGAAAAGTTTGAAACATTTTTATTTTCTGTAGTGCACTGCTACCATACTTGTTCATTGCAGTAAAATCTGTTTGGAACAATTTCATTTTGAAAAAAAAAATATATATATAAAAGTTGAATAACCAGTCAACAGTAGACGCGTCATTTAGTTTTTTGTTTTTTGTTTATTGTTGATTTCTATTTTTAAAAAAGTTTAGAAAAAGTTTGTATATTTTGAGAGAAAAATAATGCTGTGTGCAAACTAAAACTGAACAGGTGCAATGAAACTTAATTATATTAAAATTTTTATTCAGGGTATAAATGTTTTGTTTGATGAAAATTTTGTGGTGCTACCACAATAAAGGAATTTCTATATTCAATTTGTAAATTTTTTTTTAAGCTCCTTAGAAGTTTTTTATTTTGTTTTTAATTTTATTAATAATTCCCTTGTCTCAAAAATCCTTCAACAACAATAAAAACTTTTAATAAATTTAATAACTTGTTGTTTAGTACTCTTAAAATGTCAATGATTGATTTTTTTTTTCAAAAATATCACACACAGTCTGTAAGTTCTTGAAAAAATCATAAACACCACAAGATTTTCAAGAAAAGCTCATAAAGCTGGTGTCAATTATAATGTTACAAGAAACTTTATTAAAAAAAATTCTCATAAATGATATCCTGGCGTGAAGACTACAAAGATTTTATGAGTTTTTATGTCACACATATACCCACTCGTATATAGAATAGGGTGGCCCTCATAACCAAATGCTGAAAGTTTGAGCAGAAACTGATAGCGTTTAGAGGTTAAACAATGCATTTAGGGTGAAAGTGGCTTTAAGTTTCGAGTTTTGAAATAAAGTCACAATATTTTTTCAAAAATGAAACAAAATCAATGTTGAAAATAATCCAATCAGAAATAGCTTTTGCATTTCAGTTACCTTCAGATATTTAAATATTAAATACAAATATTTTCTGACACCATAGAACATGGATGACAACTAGATATGTAACTGAGAGACAAAAACCTAAATCTGTTGTCAAAACCCTAATTCATGAGAACGTATTGCATATATTTTGTTATTGTATCACCCGTATTTGCGAAAATATAGTCGTTTTTTTCATTTGTATTTTTCTTTCCTTCCGCACTATGTATATTTCTCTATGCTATAAAATTTTATCAGCAACTCAAATTCAAAATTTTTCATATAGGCATTTCCACAGTCACGAACGCTACATTCCTACGCCTTTGAAGAGAAAAAATAAAGAAATCTGAATTATTTGATTTCTTTATTTACATTTTTAGATAGCATATTTGTAGCAATATATTTTATGCAAAGGATAGATTTTTTCGATTATTTGTTTCCAATATGTAGCAATAAACAAGGTATCCCGAACGAGACAAACAATTTAACTCATTTTAGACTTTTTTTAAAATTTTTTTTTAGACGTATATAACTTTCGATAGGGATAACTTTAAAACTAGCTATCATACTAATAAAGTGTGTTTGACTTTTTTTCAGTATATTTTGTCAAATCAACATACTGTTACGTTGTTACCTTTTGAAAAACGTGGGTGTATTTCCTTTAAATAAAACGGATACTTTTGATTGCAAATAAAAGCAGTTTTAGTAGTTTCAAATTGTAACAACTCTTTATTTATTTAGAATGTACAACAACAACGGAATTAAATAGTCACTCAGTGTCTTTATACACAGAAATGCACACACAATATATTACGTACAACCTTAAATGCACAAGACAGTTGATGTTAACTCTAACAGCGCCAATGATAAACTCAACTCACAACTGCAGCCTCTGCCACTATTTATACACTCACTGCCATCTTCATCCGAGTAGTCGAGATTGTTCTTAATGCTCAACTAGTATGTTCGATTTCTAGAGCTTTCGATGTCATTGCCAGCAGCCCAAACATTTAGTGTTGCCATACTTACAAACAATGTCAATGATGCACGTGCCTTCAAACATGATGAATGCTGCAGGCAGTCGTTACAGACCGTTGAATTCAAATCGTCATTGCACATTCGTAACAATACAAAGCACATCGTTTACGAATCGTGGAAATTTATTTCCAAAATTTGCGTATGTTCTTCAAACTTATACAGTACTTTGTCAAGTCAAATCATCTTCAGCGATGAGGCTCATTTCTAGTTTAATGGGTATGTAAACAAGCAGAGTTCTGTCTGTCTGTCTGTCTGTCTGTCTGTCTGTCTGTCAATCAATTTTTTGAAGACCCCAGATATCTTCGGGATCCAAATCTTCAATAATTCTGCTGGTGTTTCGTTTCGTATGGCATTGTTGTATTTATACCCTTCACCTTCGTGAGAAGGGTATATTAAAGGTTGTAATTTCGTTTGTAACCTCTACAATATTATCTGTTCGTCAGCAATTCAATGTAAAATTGTTAAAAGTTTTCTTGATATATTTAGGATGCTATACGCTGAAGGTGGACAGTGAATGCATCCGCAACAAAGGTGAAGGGTATTTAAGATTCAGCATAGCCGAATATAGCACTCTTACTTGTTATTTCTCATGTCATTGCAAATCATTTGGAGGAGAAATGGTTCCAACAAGACTGCACAACATGCCATACAGTGCATGAAATCATCACTTTGTTGGGCTAAGCGGACCTGTGAATTGGTGATATGACACCTTTGGACTACTTTTCGTTTGGCTACGTCAAATATGTGGTCTATGCTGTTAAATCAGCAACGATTGATCATTTAGAAGTCAAAAATTTTTTTTTTTTTAAACAAACACAAACTGTGAAGAGTTTGGCTTGTCTGCAGATACACCCAGAGTCTCTGGCGGGAATCGAACCTGCAACCTCCAGGTTGATAGTCCAGCACACTATCGTGTAGTCTATCGGGGCACTCAACGCAATATTGACGAAATAAGACCGGGTATGGCGTTCGTAAGGCGCTGTCGCGGAGGCCATATGCCAGAAATTATTTTTAAATATAATAAGCTAAAACTTTGGACATTCCATTGATCTTATTGTGTTTTATGTTTTTATACAGTTCCGTGGTTCCAAAAAAACATGCCGTATAAAAATGCAAAAATCAGCGAATTGGATCATAATTTATTAAAGAATCATATCTGTTTTTGAAATATTCTCAATTTTGTGTAATTTTTATATGCTTCTCACAAAAAATCTGTAACTTAACATATTGGTTATAAATTTATTAGACATCGAAGCTACTAGTTTTAAAAAAAGTATTGGTAACTAGAGAAGATCTGACACATTTTGAACCTACGAGTTTTTCCGTTATCAATTTGCCCATAAATAGACTTAAGCTACTCTTTCATATGACGACAGAAATACAAATAGAAATGGCTATATAGCTATCAATTGTTAAAATATTTATATTGGTGTGTAGTATGATTTGTCACGCTACATTTTTTTTAACGTTTATTATAATAATGTTCCTGCCTTTAATGTCTAGGCCTTACAATAAGTAATTAAATATTGTAACTAAGCAACACAATCTCATAACTAACGACATTCTTAACGTGAAATATTTTTCTATCATGTTTGTAATACTGATTAGTTCAGCTCAAAATTTGATAAACTACAAAAAAACTTATTTATTATATTATATTATTTTATATTTAGGACTAAAGTAATAATGATAAAAATCACAATTCATAAGATAAAGCAAAGTAATTAAAAATTTAAAAAAAACCACCATACATTCTCAAACGAGAATTACTTTCAGAAAAAATAAAATGTTTAGTTTGATTATTGCATGCAGTAACTTGTTATAACCTACACCATACAGTGGTGGAAAAAAAATGGAAATTAATCTGTAAGTGCTAAACATATAGTCCAACTTAGGAGTTGTAGCTGGGTTTAAGTTTTGAATTTGGCCTTTAAACACTAAGAAGAGGCGTATACCCGAAACATCAGATACAATATGCAACCTCCAAAAGTTACCCGATTTAGCATGGGAACAGTTTTAGTACTTGGCAGCTTTTAAAAAATTCAAAATAAAGGCCACCCTAATATATAATTCATAACGCACAGTAGGTATAACTAACACTCTCAAAAATCTACTCATACGAACAATATTTCTTATGCGTTGTTGTAGTTGTGTGTATGTAAGACTTTTGTTACATTGACAACCCAGCATATTGTTATTTGAAGAAACAAAAGAAAATATATTAGAATTACAAACCGGTTGATGTTTGTTTTTATACACAAACATATCTTAAGGTTGTTGCCTCTTCTACATTTATTTATGTATTTATTAGCAAAACGAAAAGAAATATTTTTGTCGCTTTTTTAATTGTTTCATTACAACGCATTTTTAGCTGCCACACTAAAACCCACACACACAGCAAGACAGTAATTTACATACTACCCTTTCTTTGAAAATGTGAATGAAATTACTACCCTTTTGTACAGGAAGTCATTTAAATCCACCCAACCACACTGTGCTAAACGCATGTAAAACTGGCTTTAAGTGATTAAAAAGTCGTTTAAATATACATATATATATATATATATATATATATATATATATATATATATATATATATATATATATATATATATGAAAAGACTCTTCCAGTAGAAATTTTTCAAATTTTACAGTTGATAGCGCTCATATTGTTGAAGCTACATCTCTCGAATTGGTTGTCATTTATTCAGTTTGTTTTGCCAAATCAGCATGGTTGTATGTAGCATTCAAAAACACGTGCAAATGATAAAATTTTATTATCATAATGGGTGCTCTGTTCGGAAAATGATCGAGCGCTTCGCCCATTATACGGTGACACCTATTTCTGGATGGTACATCAACAAACTAAATTGTCGAACATGGGACGACACCACTTGAGATCCAAGACAGTCCAATACATCACACTCTTTGTTTAAAGAAAAACCCTTTGCATGCATATTTATGAATGTATATAAAATAAGACAATAAAAAATGTGTCTCATTATACCCTACACCACCATAGTGGGGAGGGTATATTGGATTTGTGCAGATGTTTATAACGCCCAGAATCGCTTTCTGAGTCGATTAAAGGATGGCCGTCCGTCCGTCCGTCTGCCTGGCTTGCTTTTGAAAGAAAAATGTTTTTGCTCATTTAATTAGTGTAGGGTAGTATATGGGCGGGCTTGAGCGACCATACTTTCTTACTTGTTTTATAACTCAATACACTAACGCATTAGAATTAGTGGGCATGTATTAGGGAAGAATTTTTTATAAAATTTGTTTTACGAATTTTGAGAAATGCTGACAATTGATTTGTAATGTTTGTCGAACTTTACGTAGATATCAACAAGAGATTTTTCCTCGATAAAGTGGTTTTCAGAACTGTGACCAATAATGGACCGATCGTCGTAAAATTAGATTGTGCTATGTATGTCGTTATGAAACTTATTTATGTTGAATTGTATGTGGGTAATAATATTTTTAAGAGATTTATGCTAGTTAACGTGATTTTCGGATATGGGAGCTATGGAAAATTATGGATTGATCCGGAAAAAATGTGATTTTCTTTTATATACGATTTATTTATGAAGGAATTTGA
The DNA here is from genome assembly GCA_942486065.2 of Calliphora vomitoria. Classification (NCBI taxonomy): domain Eukaryota; kingdom Metazoa; phylum Arthropoda; class Insecta; order Diptera; family Calliphoridae; genus Calliphora; species Calliphora vomitoria. The sequence goes on from OW818032.2 coordinate 73,633,118, forward strand.
GTGGATACCTATATAAGTGAGAGCTTTATGACAAAAACGTACTATTTAATAATATACCGCTTTCAGCCAATTTCAATAGACTTCGTCATTGGGCCGAAAAATGGTATGTGCCAAATTTGATGGAAATATCTTTAAAATTGCGACTAAGCTCACAAAGTTTACATGGATAGCCAGACGGATCGAAGGACGGACGTCGTTTAATCGAGTCAGAAAGTATTTCTGATTCGATTACATTGTATACTTTGAGTTTGGTTTCGAAAATGGAATTAAGAATTCATTTTTTTTTAACCTTTGCTCTGGTGGTTACTCAGTTAGATATTCAGTTAATATTTTATATGGATTGAAAACTGAACAAAAGCTTAAATAATTGTATATTTATTAGTTTCCAAACTTTAGAGCCGATTCGAAACAAATATTTAACGATGCACTTCTCGATATTTCAGTGAAAATTGGTTAATGTTCCGATTGCGGATCTGACTTTATCTAGTTTTCTAGCTATTTTCGCACTATTTTACATACCATCATGTGTAACTTGGATGACAACTGAGATTGTAGTAGGAGAGTGGACCCTTTGTCCATGTATTGAATTTCCTAGTCGTCTAGTTTAAAATTATTTTTGTTGTTGTAGATGAATTAGCTTAATCCACGTCAATATGTTTAGAGTGGGAACATAATCATTGATTTTGAAGCTGGAGGTATGTACAGAGGTAAGACGTCTACCATTTGCCACCATCGCCTGTAACACTCGAGGTTAGACTTCGATGTTGGGTATTCCTAATTGTACCTTTTACCGTAGCTTAGAAAGCATCATCGAGCTATAGGATATTAGACCTCCACACGATGTACCTTCTTACCGTGCTAACCGCTTGTGTTGTTAGTATAAGTGTGATAATTTAATAAACCGACGATTTATAACGTTTATTGAAAAAATCTGTGTTTTACTTTAAATAACACATAAAAACGACCCAGAACTCCGCTGAGTCTACCCCAACATCCAGCGGAAAACCGCGTCTTTATAGTATCATATATGAGGTCGATAACATAACAACTATTTATATTTTTTATTTCATTCACAAGTTACAGGTAACTATACTTCTACATTGCACAGTGGGGCAGAATAAATTTGGAAATAAAACTGCCAATTCTGATTGACATGAAATTTTAGATGAGCAAAGCAGAGGAATATTTGAGTTTTAAATTAGGGAACCACATGAAAAATTAAAAATCAAAGATTTTAATATTTTTTAAGGTCCTCAATTAGGCCCATGGTATTTATCTCTTTTAGTGAAGAAGTTAAAAGCATTTGAAAATTCAAAATTTTACCAGATTTTTAATAAAATTGTTCACAATTTTGGAACGATTTCATTCATATCCATTTAAGTAAACAATAAATAAAAAACAACATATGACAACAGTTTCAAATCAATATCTTTTATGAGTCCAATGACTTAAAAATATGGGACTTACAATAGATTGTGTATCTTTTGGAAGCGGTTATATGCGGGAAGTTTTGCTTTACTTCTTTTTAAAAAAAAAAATGCCGCTGAATGACACCGATTGCTCACCAAAGCTTATAGTGAACATATACCACCCGGCTTTAACGTGTACCATACGAACTGAAGCCGAGAGACCTTGAAATGTGATTTTGCATGTCCGAAATGATTCTTGAACGCTATAAAAGAAATTAATTTCTGCACCGAATCATTACTTGCGATGAAAATTGGATGCATTTCAATAACCCGAAGCGTAGTAGATAGTAAGTGAAGCACGGCCTACCAGCCGCATCGACACCAAAACCAGATATTCATGGCGCTAAGGTAGTTCTTTGTATTTGATGGGAGCAAAAGGGTCCTATCTATTATGATTTGGTATTATCTGACCAGACCATCACAGGGAATGCAAGTGATTCGTTTGAAATGAGCATTGGCCGAAAAATGCCCAGAATATGCGGCCAGACATGAATCCGAAATATTCCATCATGACAAGGCTCGGTCACATGTTGACACCTGTTAAAAACTATTTAGAATGAAGTGGATAGGAAGTTTTGTCTCACCCGCTTTATAGCACAAACCGTGCACCGTCCGACTACTGTTTCTTTCGATGCAGAGCACTCTCTCTGGGCTACGCTTTACTATGGAACAGAGTATTCGATATTGGCTTGTTTCGTTCTTGGCCTCAAAACATGAGCCGTTCTACTAAAAAATTTAGAGAATATTAAATTTTCTTTTTTTTTGTGAAAATTGTTACTTTTGTTTTGTAGAAAGCAGTTTCTTAGGAAACTTATTATTTTTATTATAAGGGATCATTTTAAAAAAGAAGACGTCTAAAATATGCTACTAGGATTTTCGTAGGGCTTTTCGAATATGATATTATTTCAGATATTATGATACATTCCCATGATATGAAATTAAGATTCAATGAAACTGACTTATGCTAGAAAATAATTCCTAAATTTGCTAATTTTATCAAATTATAGAATTAACGATACTTTCATCACTAAGATTTAAAAGTCGTTGGATTAAAACTTTAAATTTAATACACAATAGGTTGAGGTGACCCAAAAACTTGCATTTTTTTACAGTACTATGACTGCGTATTGTAATTTTTTATTACAATTGGCCAATTCACGAGGTCTTTTATTATGTTATATTGTCATAATATTCTAATATGTCACGAACCTGCGGCTCGGCTTAACCGACTCTTAGGCGTTCGGCGAAGGTCTCTACTGGTTGGTTATGATAACACAATAAACATAGCATACAGAATAGTATTATTTTTAGCTTGAAAGGCATTAACAACATTTTCAAACCATATTTTGGACATTATGACAATATGACATGATTGGAGTCATTGGGAAATGACCAAATGTCTTCCAGAATTTAGTTTAGTTTACATAAGATTTAGTTGTAAATTCGTTAATAAGATTTTCCTAAAATTTTTACACACATTTTGCCAATTTACGTAATACCCAATAAACGGTTTGTTCGTTAATGTGGATTAAAAATTCTTGGTCCTACAATAAGCCTTTACTATACAATTTCTCGATTATACCTTAATTCTAGTATATCCTTAATACAATTATAGCCCACAGTGCAATAAACTTAGAACAAAGAAAATCTAAATTGAAAAGTGCGCCAAAAAAAAAAATAGAAGAAAAATAAAGAAAAATCTCGCACAAAATGAGCAGCACTGTTGGAGGAACAGTATAGTAAATGATGAAAAATATAATTTAATAAAGTTTACGTGTCGCGTTCAAAGGATAATGAGCAAACAATGTTATGAATTTTTAATTTATTTGTAACCATATGGTGGATTAAATAAGTTTGTATTTATTTTCAACATCATCCTTTTCGCTGGCTCAATACACGTACGTTCACCCATATTCTAGTGCCTTTTTTTAAATTTTAATCATGCATGTATGGTTGGTTAACTGGCTGGTTTGGTTTGGTTTGATGTACGGATGGAATGTTTGGTGGTTTTATGGTTGGAGGCTGCAGTATCAAACACTAATTTCTCTGCGTGTGAGAACAGTCCCGCATGGTTGGTGAATTTATTTGTGTGCGATTTCTATATTTGATTTTATTTAGCTGCTGTTAGTACTCATGTGTGTAAGAACAAACATATACAATCTAAAGTCTAGACTAAATTTTTTTTAAATCTTCTTATTATGCTGATTGTCTTTTGCCTGCTGCTGCTTGTAATTGCAAAGTCATTGGCAGAGTTAATTCTAAAGTCGTCGTTTGGTGTACAGAATAAAAAGTTTGGAGAATGAAAGAGTTAATTTTGTGTTATTTTCGTTTTCATTTGGTATTTTTTTTTTTACTGTTGCGGCATTATTTAACTTACTAAACTGAGCTTATGTACACATACTGTGCGAGTTAAAGTGAGTTTGTGAAAAAATGATTGATGATGCTGCAGATTTATGTTACTAATTTTTTTCAAATTCTGCTGTAGTAGAATTTTGTTATTGTTGGGTTTAGATAAACAATTGTGGGATTTATTAAGGTCATTGCTAAAATTTGTAACAACATATTTATATGAGCTTAACTGATTATAGTTTTATTTTTGGGTTAATGTAATTAATGGCATTGCTCCAATTTTCTTTGCATGTAGTTATGTCAACATTTTGTGACAATTTTTGCATTAATTGCTTTTAAGTAAATTAGTTTTATGTGATAAATATATCGAGCACTTAGCGCCAAATTATTATAAGCGTACAGTGTGTGTGTTTAATACTGGCTGCAACATTTAACAACAGAAAGTGTCTACAGCAGCGAGTGTCAGCAGAGAGGAGTCAACAGAGTGTAAGCAGAGGTTAATCAACAGAGAAAGTCACAAGAGACGATATACATCCATACTGAAGAAAACATAAGGCAAAGAAGAAAGTGGCCAAGAATACATCAAACACAATATCAACCACCAATATAACACACTCAACCATTCATCGTCACAAACACAGTACCACACAAACAGATCCACAACAAACAAACAGTTGAAGAGGATCAAACAACTGTGATCATTTTAACTACAACCGCTATCAGTTTGAATATTTGTGTAATGCAGTAGCTACAAAGCTACAATAGTTGTAGAAAACAATATAATATAAACAAATCTAACAGAGCAATCAAGCTCTTTTGTGTTCTGCTATTGAACGATATCTTACAAGCCTGTAAGATAAAAATATAAATTAAACAAGTAAGAAAGTATGGTCGGTCAAGCCCGGCCAGATAATACCCTACACTAAGTAAATGAGCAAAAACATTTTTCTTTCAAAATTTCAATAATTTATGTTCGTGAGCGATTTTCGGAAGTGGGCCTTATATGGGAGCTATGACAAATTATCGACCGATCACCACGAAATTTAGTCACGTGATTAATGTTTATATGAAAGTTATTTATGTTGAATTTTATGTGTATACCAACATTTGTAGGAGATTTATGCTCGTTAAAGTGATTATCGGAAGCAGGCCTTATATGGGAGCTATGACTAATTATGGACCGATCATAATAAAATTTGGTGACATGAATTCTCTATATATAAAACTTATTTGAACAAAAACTTGTGTAGATACCTATATAAATTAAACATTTGTGACGGATAAAATCCACTTTCGGGAGGACATTTGTATGGGGGCTAGGTCAAATAATGGACCGATTTTAGCCAGTTTCAATAGGGATCGTCCTTGGGCAGAAAAAATTATTTGTACCAAATTTTATCGAAATATCTTTAAAATTGCGACCTGTACTCTGCGCACAAGCTTTACATAGACAGCCAGCCAACCAGCCAGCCAGCCAGCCAGACGGACGGACGGACGGACGGACATCGTTTAATCGACTCAGAAAGTGATTCTAAGTCGATCGGTATACTTTAAGGTGGGTGTTAGACTAATATTTTTGGGCGTTACAAACATCTGCACAAATCCATTATACCCTCCCCACTATGGTGGTGTAGGGTATAAAAAGTTACAGAGCAATGCTAGGGTGTAATTAAATTGGATTTGGTAACACCGATCCTTGCACAGACGAAGTAATATAATCGTTATAAAAAGGTGTCCTACTTTGGGGACGCCTCGTGATCTTCTCTGGTGAGGTCATTCGGTCAAAGTTCAATAAGTAAACTTCTCAACACCTCTTCTTTACGTATGTTAAATTTCATTTAAATCGGACTAAGGGTTTACAAGTTACAGATGTATTTCTTTTTTTTTATACCACTGTGCGACCCAGTCTATCTATATAAATATATAAATGTCTTTGTAAGTTTGTTTGTTTATTTGTTTGTTTGTTTGTTTGTTTGTTTATTTATTTGTTTGTTTGTTTGTTTGAGCATCACGCCTAAACGGCTGAACCGATTTTATTAAAATTTGGAACGTAGATAGATCCTTACTTGGAAGCGTCAATAGGCTATAAATTTTTTCAATACTTGGACCAGAAAGGGAAAAAAGGGGGGAAAACGGGTAAAATTGGTACCTTCAGTTTTTAAACAAAAATTACTAAACGGCTGAACCGATTTTTACATCGACAGGGGTAGCGAAGCGCACCGGGTCAATCTAGTTGTATATAAATCGAATACATCAGTACATCGAGCACATCATAGCGTATGATTATTATTTTAGTATTCATACGTCATGATAATCTTTTAAATAAAATTCGGTATTAAAGAAAACTAAAATATAACATTTGTAAATTAACTTTTCATTGTTTTTCCATAAAAAATATTTAGTTATGACATAATTAATTTTTTACACAGTGTAGGTTGAAATACAAGATTCTTTAAAAAATAAAATTATCAAAATTTGATGATAAATTTACAGATGCCCTGTATGTCTGTCTATCTGTTGTTGAAAACACTATAGGGCCCAAAGAAAAGGAGTTAGCTGGCTGAAATTTTTCGCAAATACTCTCCGTGGAAAAAGTATGTTTAGTATTGAAAATGCTGAATATAGAACTATGATTTCACCTATTTATCATACAAATGTTCCCTAGGAATACTATTTGAGCAGCCATAAAAATATTAATAATGCGGCAATCCTGATCTATATCTCATTAATGTAGACAATATGGATAACCAATAATAGATATTTCAAAGACCTTTGCAATGGCGTACAAAGTAATTCGGACCTACATTAGGTCAAAATCGGGAAAAAAATTTTTTCCACAAAAAAAAAAACTTTTTTGTTATAAAAAAATGTTTCACAAATAAATTTAAAAACAATTTTTTTTTTTTTTTTTTAAATTAAAATATTTTTTGCTTTAACATGTTTTAGCTAGTGTATTGAAATTTTTTTTTTTTTTAAATTTTGTTACCTAAAAAAAATTTTACTTTTTTTAAGCAAATATAATAGCTCTGTTAATTTTTTTTTTAAGTTTTTTTTTTTTTACCAAAAATTTTAGTGATATGGGCATTTCCACCGAAAGGTCCTCCGAGACTAGAAAATTAAACGTTTTTTTAAAATACTTTGTTTTATCATATTTTCATAGGGATACAATCAGATTTAAATAATTTAAAGAAATTTTATATTTATTCATAACCCATTTCGAGATATTCGAATGCAAAGTCGCTAAAGGTCAACTTTTTGCATTTGAATATTTATAATGCAAGTTTTGTTTTGATACAAGTTCTTAAAGAGAGGCATTATGCATAGACTTTTAATATCTAATATCTTTCTGAGGGTACAAAGGGTCAAAAAAGAATGCATAAGAAACTATGCGATTGCAAATAACTGTAAGTTTTTGCTTTGTATTATCACATATTTGGTTGTCCGGTGCGACAGTGAAAAACAACATTTGTTATCAGTGCATCGAAAGTACATGCAGAATGATTATCAGATATTGAGTGCAACAATAGATTTTTTATACAATTAAAAGATTTGCGATCATGGTACTTATTTGAAGTTGGTCCCATGCGACATTGATAGTGAGAAATTTAAAAATGTGTATATTATTTTTTCATACATAAATATAATAAATCATGTAAATATGCACAATACCACATAAATGGTGTAAAAATATATCATATGCCGTCAGATAAGATTGAAAAGCAATTCTTCTTATATAATTAAGACAAAAAATGGAAAGAAGTGAAAGCATTCTATGATACATTTTTGTCATGATAAACGTCAAAATGATAGTTAAGATAAAAAATTATCAGGTATAGTCCCCATTTATTAGTTTTATTGTGTGTTTATAGCAAAAATGTTAGTGTTTTTGCTCAGACAAATTAGTCTTTAAAACAATGTCAAATATTTGTCAAGTAAATATAGACAGGGACTTATTCACACTAAACATTTTTGTTAAGTTTTTTTCTTTATTTGTCCCGTGCGATTGCCTCGGTTTTTTTAAATTATCTTGAAAATGAAAACTTGTCCAAAATCAAACTAAGCAACAATTATAGGGCAAATTAAGAGCTATAAATAAAGCCTTTTGTTAAAATAAAAATTTTATTTATTTTGACTTTTTTTCACATACCACTGTCCCGTGCGACATGATGGAATTGCCCATATACATATTAATATATTTAAGAAATTAATAAAAATATTGTATTTGTAAATGTTTTTTGCAAAGGGCTGAGATTTATATATGATTCTTTTATATCTTACATTACCATAGTGGGGAAGGTATTATGTGTTTTTGCTGATGTTGTTGGCAAGGGGGCAATGAAGGGGGCAAGGTTTGTGAAGCTTCTTAAGAGTAAGAATTAGATTTTTATATAAGTATTTGATATTGGTGAAAACCTTAGGACTTGAAAATTGACATTTTAGTAAAGTTAAGTAAATTTATGATTTCTTGGAACATAATTTTCCTTAAAAACTAAAAAAATTTAATATGTTGATTTTTCATGATGAAAAATATAAAATTTGAATTTATGTAAAATTTTAACGATTAAAGATATCATAACAGAATTTGGAGCTAATATAGATCAAGGGCATTTTAATTTTTCGCTCTTTGTATTTTCAAATACCGAAATTCCTAAACCGGGGAAAATGTGTTCCAAAATCTGAGTTAGTAACGTTAGTATAGAAACTTTGTAAGAAACATATAGCGTTATATAAATATGGAGCTTTCTCGAGGATCGGTGCATTGCCTTTTTAGAATTTTTTACTCAAACCTATAATTATTTTTCAAAACTGGACAAGTTTGGATAGTCCTGGGGGTGTTGTGTCCGCTTTAGTGAGCCAAATTTACACGCTTTACACGCTTTTGCATTAAGTTCTCTTTTCGGATCATATAAAACTTGTATATAGTGTATTGGCTTTTTTGGAAAAAAAACGTAAAAAATACAGCCCTTTCACATGTTCCAACTTTGAATGCGTGTAACTCTTTATAGGGACGAGATAACTATTAACAAGTTATTTTTATAATATTTAAAATTTTACTGCCGTTGTATATTTTCTCTCCGTGGCCCTGCTATATCTAAAAAATAATAAAAAATCGAGCAAAGTTAAAAAAAAAAAAATAAATCAATAAACCTAATTATCTTTTCAATTAATAGATATAACCTACACATGTGTTTTTTGTAGACCTTCTTAAGGACAATTTATATTTTAAATTTCAGTTCATTCGGATCATAAATTGATTTTTAGGGATTTTTTTTTTTTTTTGTAAATTCAAATTTGAGAGACCACGCACAGGCACCCATTAGTGCTAAGAAGCTGAACAAATGTGAATCAACTTGAAAACACCTCTGCTCCAATCATGTTAAATTTCGTAACAATATCTCGGATTATTTCTACAAAAAAACGTTTCTAAACCACTGTGGATCAGTCCACAATTTAAGATCATTTAAGAAAGTAAATTATTGAAATTTTAAAAGAAAAATATTTTTGCTCATTTACCTAGAAAGGGTTTTATATGGTCGGGGTTGACCGACTTTACTTACTTATTTAATTTAAAATATTTGAAATTTAAAATTTGAAGATATACAAAATATTCATTAGAGGTATTCACAATGTAGAGTACTTGGCCTAGTAAAAAAACAGAAAAGCTATTTATTGACAAACATTTCAATTTCCAATAGCGGTATTCACAATGTAGAGTACTTGGTCTGGTAATGTAGTAAAAGAGCACAATATCAAAAAACTAAAAACAAAATACATTAGAAATTGAAATGTTTGTCAATAAATAGCTTTTCTGCTTTTTTACTAGGCCAAGTACTCTATATTGTGAATAACGCTATTTTAAACTTTTTCAAATTCAAAATCGATATTTTTTGACTCTTAAAAAATATTTTTTCATATGATTTTATTATTTGTTGTTGAATTAAATGAAAAATTTTATTGAAATGGCCAATCAAATATTCTCCAAATATCCACAACCATAACAACTGAAGGCCTATGGATAACTACCCACCAACAGAACAACAACACCGAATAAAGAAAGAGAACATTTTGTGGGATTCACTCTGAGAAAACCCTACGATGATTGTCCCCATGTTGAGCTTGTCTGGAGCACACAAGCTGAGTGGCGTCGGGGAAAACCTTAAACAACGTGCCGCCAAACTGTTCTTAGCGAAACCAGCAAAACGTTTATCGAATTAAGACGAAACAGATGTAACTGAAAATCTTTTGTAGAAACTTTAAGCTCCTAAACATGGAGTATGGATTGTAATAATGATAATTCAATAAGTATAATATATGCATAGCACATGCAATTATGTTTTTTTATAGGCCTAATCGAGAGATTTAAGAATATGTTAAAGTATTTTAATTCGAATAAACAGCAAATTAGAAAGCCTTTAAAAATGTTGCATGTCTGAGGTGCCCTACTATGCCACACCACAGTTTCGTTCCTAAGCTGTCTTTGGGACCATCATTAAAACAAAACTCGATTGATCTTCTTCTATATTGGTATGAAATTTCATGTCAGTCGACTCAGCCACTTAAAAATGGCGAATATATTTCCAGAATATTTTGATACTACCCACTGTGCAGTCTAATTAATATGTCTCTTCATTTCTTTATTTTTATCCCTTGCCCCAAAAGTACTTCTCATTCTTTTCTCCAAACACATAAAACCCTTCGCAATTTAACGAAAACTTTTGAACTTAATTTAAGTACTCACATAGAAGTCATCTAAGCATTTCATAGTTATGGAAATAAAGCAATCAGTTTAATTCAAGCCATTAATAATACGAACAGCATAAAATGCAAATTGGACTAAATTTTATATAAGCTCACGTTTTTTTTAGCTAAAACAAACAAACAAATTTCATTTACCATGAATAGTAAATTCTGACACTGACAATAATTACAAGCGTACTAAACCTTAAAAAAACAACAAGTTTTTTCATTTTGCCCCTAAAACACGTCTAACCATAAAATACAAAAATGTGTCTTTAACTTATTTAATTATCGTAAAAATGTGTAACTCAAACCCAGAGCCAAACAACAACCATACAAACGCCCCATTAAAACAACCCGAACAATCAAATGATTTACTATTAACAGCATTAAAACAAAAAAAAAAAAAGAAAAGCTAAATAACAAGCAACAAGAAATAGTCGTAAAAACCAAAAAATAACACAACTTGAAAGTATATGAAATGCATACATATTGACTTAATTTATTTACCAAACACACTTCTATACTCACAGCTCCTGTTTTTTTTTGCACAACAAAAGGACTCTAATAACAATGGCTTCTTTCTTCAGGCAAAAGCTAAAGAATAAAAACTTAGATAAAAGTGACCTTATAAATAACCGACCAGGCATACGATAGAAAAAGTCTTCCATAAACATGCAGCACGTATCTTTTAAATAAACAAAAATACGCTAAATGATGGCTCGTTGAAGACTCGTACTAATGCATGTATGTTGTATAAACAACATGTTCATGATGTTTAGCTAGAAGTCGTAAAAGAAAAGCATAGAATCGTAATGAAAATATAAGATTGAAGAGGTACCAACGAAAGGTATGCTGACGAAAACTAAAGTAGTAAAAGGAAATAAACATTAAATCAATTTCATCATCAATTTGAAGTAAAAGACTAAAGAAAAATTTGGATGTGTCAGTGGAAAGTAATGAAAATGAAAGTTTTAGTTAAACATTTGTTTAAGCAACAATAAACCACGACCAAGTCGAAACGGGGGGAAGTATGCTAAGGAAACTAAGTTAATTTCTTTGGATTATCTCAGATCTACAAATTTTTAAATTTGAAATCATATTTACCATTAAATGTTGATGCTTTTGAAAAAGAACCAATTGAAATTCTAAAGATATCTAATGTTGTAATTATGATTTTAAGTTAATTTACTTTGTGAATATTGTTACCATATCTCTACCAATATGTCGATCTTTATTAATGTTGTAACTACATTAGTAATCATCAAATGAAATCCAGAATGACGAAAGATAAAAGATATCTATTGAAGCTTATATGGCCCGACCACGAAAATTCACTCTATACCAATGAAATTAAAGGCAATCTAAAGGGTTTCGTAGTACCATTACGGAGAGTGTGTGAGTGATACCTATGATTAACCTGAAGGTATTTGTAGTTGATTTTGTAGAGAGAATGGCAAATTGCTTTGTATATCTGATCATATATATAGTGGCAAGGAGACTCCGTATCAAACCAGGAACCTGGTTTTTCTTTAGCGTATGGAAATAACTTCAAAAATGCGTAGAAATTCCTTGCTGGCCAAACAATCAGTCCATTCGTTACTGAAGTGGCATATAATGCCCAGGAGTCCGGCAGAATCTGAACTGTTGTGCTTCCCTAGGTGATATGAAATTGGAATCAAAAACTACTTCCGAACTTATCTTATTTGATATAAAGGTTCTTCCAATATGGACTTCTAAACTTGTTGAAGCCATATCTGTCGAATTGGTTTTAGTGTGTTTTTACCACACCACCATATATGGATGTAGCGTTTAACAACACGAGCAAATGATAAATTTGAAAAGGCCCTGAATCAGATGAAAACTTACCCTTAAGTTTCATCAAGAAATCTTCTTCAGCGTGAAGCCAATTTCTGGACGAATGGATACGTCAAAATACAAAATAGTCCAATTGGGAAGGATACGAATCTACATCCAAGAGCATCAAAACATTCCGAAAAAGTCACTGTTTGGTATGGATTTCAGGCTGGCCACGTCATCGGTCCATATTTCTATGAGAACAACGTTGGCCAGGTCATCACTGTTTACGGCGAGCGCAACATGTCGATGTATGAATTGACACTCAAATCATGAAACATTGGAGATTCTGCACAAGCGCTTTGTGGGCATACTCATCTCACGTGGAAGTTATGTGAAATGGCTACCGAGATCATGCCATTTGATCCCGTTAGACCTTTTTTTTAACAATAAATAAATAAATCATATTATTAGTCTAAATACTGGAGATTACTTTTTGTACCAGAAAAAGACCATATATAGAATAACTGTGTACTCGGTTTAACAGTTTCTGATCAGTTTTGCTTTTTAAAAGACTTAGAACTATTAAGGATATACAAATTTCTAAAAGTTTATAAAAATTTATTTAAATATCCATTAGTTTTTGTCAATATGGATAAAAAATATAAAAGTGCAGCCTCAAATTTTCAAGACAAAATTTGTAAATAAAGTCTTTTGAACATTTTATTTGTTCATGAATTTATTATATGTTTTTAAATCCACAGAATATTGATTTTGTCGTTCCGTTTATAATTCATCAAGATATTCATATCAGATCCACAAAGGTATATGTATATATATTCTGGGTCCTCAAAAGCTTCTAAGACGATGTAGCTTTGTCCGTCCGTCTGTCTGTCTGATGAAAACATAATAGGGTACAAACGTAAGGATAGCTTGCTTAAAGTTACCAATAATACACTGTGATTAACAGAAGTTTGTTTGATATTAAAAATTGGCATATCGGTTCATGATTTCATCTACTTCCCATACAAATATTCCCCCGGAATACTGTTTGAGCAGTCATAAATATGTCGATTATGTGGCAATCCTGATCAAATTTTGCACTAGTTAGTTCTAAGTACTCTGAAAATATACTGTAAGGTATGGTGAAAAACGGGCAAAATGTGTCTCTAGTCATCATGCCAGGCCTACCTCAAAAAATGACCAGAACATTCATAATTGTTTTATAATAATTAATATCGTAATTATTTCCATTTCAAGAGATTGTGCTCTTTCATTTGATACCCATACTGTTAAAAACTAATGGGTAGAAATACTGGGTGTATGTTTTAAAAACGTTGGATTTACAATAGATAGCGTATATTTTGAACGTGATTTTTGTTTTTAATAACTTATACGCTATTTGTAAGGGTACATATCTGTCATTTATTCCCACTTAGTTATTGAACATATAGAGTAAACAAAGATTGTTGTAAAACCCAATAAGAGCTTGCGAACTCATTGTGAGCTACTCACGTAGCAATGTAAAGCGTTTGCGAGCAGCAGGATTTATCCAGGCAAATTGGGTACCATATAAATTGAAGCCGAGAGAACTTGAAAGCAATTCTACATGTCCGAAATGATGCTTGAGTGCTGTGAAAGAAAGACATTTTTTCACCGAATCATTACTTGTGATGAATAACGGATCTATGACGATAACCCGAAGTATAGAAGATCGTATGTGAAGCCCGGCCAACCAGCAGAATAGACACCAAAGTCAGATATCATTGGCGCTAAGGTAATGCTCTGTATTTGGTGGAACCACAATGGTCATATCAATTATGAGCTAGTGAAAGCAGGCGAGATTATCACAGGGAACTGTACTGAACGCAACATATTATTTCAAAGCGAGTATTGGCGAAATATATGCGGCCAGACATGAAACCGTAATATTTCATCATGACAACCGTAATATTAAATCATGACAATCGTAATATTCCATCATGTTGCAATACCTGTTAAAAAGTATTCGTTCTTGGCCTTAAAAGATTAGATTTCTGTTTGCTCCTAATCCATATATTGCCAAGAAGATGTGTAGAGATCATAGCTAACAATGGCCAATACATTGAATAAATTTATATTGTACAAATGTTTCAAATTAAACGCTACAAATTTTAAAAAATCCCGCATTTTTAAGTCATACACCCAATAATATTTGTAAGTGTTACAAAAATTAGCACAAACTCATAATATCCTCCCCACTATAGTTGCGTAGGGTATACATTTTTGATTATGGTTTTTTAAAATACTGCGTATGAGTACTAACCAATAATTGTATAACAAGTATACGTCGTGTGAACATTTTACGTATAATATGCATACTATACATTGTATAGTATTAAAGAAAATTTGCATACTTTTTTGATGATAATTTTATATTTCTTAACACAGAAGCGTAAAAGTGAAATAATAGATGGAGCATTTCTAAAAACAGAATGCTAAATAATTAACATTGATTTTTTGATTGATTAATGCTTTGTATTTGGTAGGAGCAAAAGGCTCCTATTCTATCATGACATATTGGGTACCTTTTAAAAAATATTTAGAATGAAGTTGTTGGGAAGTTTTGCTTCATCCGCTTTATAGTCCATATCGTGACCCTTCCGACTACTAATTGTTTTGATCGATGCCGAACGCTCTCTTTGGGATACGCTTCAATTTTGATGAGAGTATCCGATATTGGCTTGATTCGTTCTTGGCCTCGAAAGATGAGCAGTTCGTTTAGCTCGCAATCAATATGTTGCCAGAAAGATGGGTAAGGGTCATACCTAAGAACGGCCAATTGTTAAATTATATAATAGTCATGGAGCGGGATTAACTTTACGAGAGTAGAACATGTTTAAAAATATTTGCAAACAATACGGTTAAATACTGAATAAATTCATTTTTCCTGAGTTCAGAAAACCGAGCCTGCGAGGAATCGATCCTGTATAAAGAAAGCAGAACTTGAATATAAAACCTCAATTTAGAATCCGAACTTGCAGAGAAACGATTTAACCGTAACTAAACTCGTGTTTGAAAGCCAAAATAATTCCGACTGAATCAAAGTCGCTATTCTATGGTAATATTAATTTTCAATTGTACTTAAAAATAAGAAAAATCAGTACAAGTATTTTAAATATTTAGCTACAAAATTTTCATTTTGCCAATGTTCTTTTAGTTATTATGAATTACATTTGCCAATTAATATTCTGACTCGGGCAGAAAAATTAAAAACTAATCTATAGCTCTCGCCATACTTCTCATGCATATAAGATCACCTATTCTCTTACCCTTAACTATATACTATAACAATGTAAATAAGGAATGCTAAAAATAATATTGACTTGTTGAAAAATATATATATTTGTTTGTTTGTTGCAAATCACGTTCGGTTTTCTCTTGTTTAAGAATACACTTACATACAAACACCAAATCACTCTTTCCCCTTTAGATAAAATCACACGCACATACAAAGACATGTTTTGAAAATACTTTTCCAAATACAAGATTTTTTCACACACTCACACACACTCACCCTCACAAACATAGATATTCATTTTTTCAACTTCAACACTTAAATATCCTTTAAGTGTATTCTTATTTATAAACCAAACATTATCATGTGCAAGGGTAGGGGTGAGTGAATGAGGAAATGTGTAAGTATGTGTGTTTTTGTATCCATGTGAAAGTAAATAAACATACATGAGCTCTTTTCTCTTGGACAAAAAAAGAACTAAAATAAAGAATAACAATGTATGTTCTTATTTTCTTCTTTGCAGTTTTCTGTTTAATAGAAATAAAAATCAAAAACGTGTTTATCCAGAGGTGGCTACTGAAGAGGGATTCAGTTAAAAAAGTATTACAAACTGATTAATATTTTGTTGATACTTTTAATACTGGGATTCATTTGCATTTAAACAAGCTATGAATCGAGTATGAAAAAAATTTAAACTAATAAGGAAATTGTTTTATATTTATTATATTACACAGTGAAACAAAAAATAATGAAGTAGAAAAATCTGGGAAGTGTTACTGGTCTTCTGGTAGGTTTTGTCGAGTACAAAAATAATCTTTTTTTGAAATTTGCCAAACACTCTCAAAATCTTGAGTTACGGGTAAAAACACTGGTATTTTGTACCTTTATGCAATTATAAGGCAGTAACATATTTGAATATAAACTGATTTAAGTTTCTCAGCGGACTTAGAGGCTTTTCGAATGGTGTATATGCCTTGAGAAATACATTCTGTGGGAGGATCCATATCAAAACGGAGAGAAAACTGTTATTTTCGAATTTTACATCTGCGATTTCAAAGAAATTTACCGTACACATAACGGTTCTAAAGGGTTCCTCATATCAATGAATTTTTTATCGGAAACCCATTCCATTTCAAAAATATCGAGATTTGAATATTGAAAATTATGTTAAAAATGTCTAAAATTGCCAATAATTGCCCATAACTTTGAGACTACTTTTAAAGGAGAAAGAGAATGCACCTATGTTTTACCAAATAAATTAAAATTGATTCAACTATTTTCTGTTTTCTATTTGCTTAAACTTTTATATGAATTTATATGAAAAAACGTACTTTTAATAACGTGTTTCTTTATAACTCCTGAACTAATCGAGTTACTATCTAGCTACGTCTGACTGTCTGTCTGTCTCTCTGTCGTTCTGAAAACACGATAGGGCCCAAACGAAAAGAGCTAGCTGGATGGACTTTTCCACAAATACTCTCTGTTGATAAATGTCCCCCCTGAATACTGTTTGAGCAGTCAGAAATGTGTTGAATATGCTGCAATCTTGACAAAATGTTGCAAAAATTATCTCTTAGTACTCTGAAATTATACTGTAAAGTATGGCGAACATCGGGCAACATTTAACCCTAGTCACCATATAAGTTTCCCCTCAGAAAATTAAATAGTTGTCTTATACTAATTACTAACGTTGTGAAATTGGATATAAAAAAGTTTTAAATGAAATAATTTATATGTAACGACATTGTTACGTTTTAACCTTTTTATAACGGTGGTTTATTTCTTTTAGATAAACCGGGCACTTTTGATTGCAAATAAAAGCAATTCAGTAGTTTAAAATTGTAACAACTATTTATTCAAATTTGCACAACAATTTAAGTAGTCACTTTCTTGTAATCTACATACTTATATTAGACACTTTAAAGACACACTTTATTATCTAAAAGTATACACTGGAAATACAGTTGATGTTGCTTCTAACAGCGTGTATCATAAACTAACAACTGCAACCGCAGCCACTATTTCTACACATCCTCATGATTGTTCTTAACGGACAAAACTAGACTATTCGGATTCTAGAGCTTTCAATGTTAATTGTAGCAGCTTAAACAGTTAGGTTAGTTTAGGTTCCATAGACAGCCACTCTTCAAGCAGCTCACTTGGGTTCATTCAAAAAACTGATCCCATTGTGATACCCAAGGGGTAAACAGCTGGGTATTTATCATACTTCCAGGCTAAACCAACCAGATTCCCTGATGAAGGAGTAGATTCGTCTAAGACTCATCGTTGATAACTCATCTAAGCATAATAGGAATAGAATCCCGAGAATGTGTTCCCTCAAGTTTATCAGAGCCGGGCATTGGCAGAACAGGGGGACACCGTCTCCTCCTCTTGTTTATTGTGACAGCTCCTACAGTATTCATTGTATCGTAGGACCAGTCTTTTAGCATATGTCCCAATTAAACAGTGTCCTGTAATGAAGGAGACATTTAGCCTTATTTGCTCTCGACGAAATTCCATAAGTAGGTTCGTCCTGCTGACATCATATACGGGACAAGTAGATCTCGGTATAATACAGGAAGATTCGTTGGTCCACCTGCTTTGTGCAGACTCATATTAGTAGAATCTGCTGTACAGCCATTTAACAAGGGAAATACCAGAAAAGGGGTTCGATCTCCTTATCATTCATCATCGCACCCCTTTTGGCCAGTTCATCTGCAATACAATTACCTTGATTTCCATCGTGACCAGAAACTCATGCAAGCGTTATCCTAGAATGTCTCGCTATTTCATTAAGGGATACCCCTTAATGGAATAGCGGGTGTCTCATAAAGACACCCGTTAACGGCTGCTATCAGTAAATATGCATATATCACCAGATATTTGATAAAACCTCAGCCAGTTGGATGCGCGTTTAATGGCCGTAACTTCTGCCTGAAGAGCCGTACAAAACTTAGGTAGCCTGAAGCAGGATTTGATCCAAAAGTTCTCAATAAAGAAACCTCCACCGACCCTACTGCCCCTTTTCGAGCCATCAGTATATAACCTAATGACATCGTCAGGGGAGAAGAGTCCGCGCTGCCATAAATCCCTATCCGGGATTATAGTATGGAAATGTGTAGGTGTCCATAGTAGTTCAGTATCCTAGAGTGCCCATGGTCTTTACCAGACCACGAACAACCAGCATTCAGTCTCACATCAGAGTTGAGAGCCATTTGTATCACCATCAAATCAACTGGTAACCACTTTAAAATAGTAAAAAGTGTCTTAGAGGGGGTAGACCTTATAGCGCCTGTAATCAGTATCGCGATAGTCTTAAAAAATTGTTCAACGGCCTTCTGGTGAGTAGCATTGTGGGTAGCTTAAACAGTTGGTGTTGCGATACTTACAAACAATGCTAATAACTGCTTGCTATCAATATTGTTGATAAGTAGAAGTTTCTACTGATGGACATGTTTATAAACATGATGAATGTTGTAGGTAGTAACAGTATTAACATAAATTTCGTCATTAGTCATTTAAAGTTTTAAGAAATTAATCACACTAGTACCCATAGAAGACCTAAACTACATGTTGTTGGGGTGTATACAAGATTCGGCACTGCCGAATACAACACTCTTTCTTGTTAACTATAGTTATTATTTTAGTTAGCAAAAATAGCTTTTCAGTTGTTTTATTACGGAGTACGGAGCAATTTAAATGCAATTTTCTATGGTACATCTTAAAGTCTTGGTATCCGATAACGGCCCAGAACACAATTATTTTCTAAGACTATTTAAAGTCTATAAATCTCCCGTTAGGTCTTTTGATAACTTGTTTAGAAACTTTCTTGAAGTTGTATTACCTGATCAAAGAGATCTATGGATTTTTGTAGAAAATACCACAAATTCTTATGGTCTCAAAATGTTCATATTTTCCAACTTAAAAAACAATATGTTCGGATACACCCTTGCTTGTCTAATAATTTTCGTTGAAGTATTTCAAATTTTCAAAATCTATTTTTGTACTTTTTACCAATTCTCCATTTTTAAAAAAAATAAGCATGCAATTAGGATAAGATTTAGTATGACGTTTCTGACAGCAGTATTTTATATTTTTCATTCCTGATCTACGCTTCTGTTATTTTCTATATATAAGTAAGTTTTTATGTGTGTCTTTCTTGAAAGCTGTTATACAAAAATAAACAAATCAAAGTGCTACGTTTCGCATGGGGATGTATGAGTATAAATGGACATTTATATATGCTACATAAAAACTGAAAATGTTAAAATATAGTTTTATCTTTCAATATTTTTCTTTTCTCTTTGTTTGTATTATTGCTAAAAGAAAAGTGAAATCATGTTCAATATTGGCTCAAATTATGTTTAAACAAAAAAATATTTAAAATCATCTAAATGAAAAGTGATAGAGTTTAAGTAGTTCTCATCATCATAGAGGAATGTTTCATTTAGTATGCCTTCCAACCATTGAGCTTTTAAGTGCTAATATTCACATATTTAGAATAGGGAACAAAAATGAATTTTGATAGTTAGTAGGTTTCATAAAACTAAATTTAAAGTATTTTGTGATCGTAAACGGTTCAAAATATTTTTTCAGTAAAATTATCCAGCTTCTGTTTCTCTCAATGAGCGGCTAAAAACCTGACAGTAATTCACAAATCTAATATTCAAAATTGTCCAAAATGTCGAGGAAAGAACCGTGCGCCATGGGGACGGTAACAGGTGGTATTGAGGCGATTGGTTCTGTGATTCAGGTTAGTCTAGAGAAAACGTCTTGTGAAGTTCTTTATATAATGCTAGTTAATTCTAGAAATTCTGACAGAACTAGATAATAAATATTCTCTAGAAATAGCTTCTTTTCTGGTCACTTGTAAGGAAGTCTATGATAACAGGGTAATGCAAGGTGATAAAAAATCATCGAGAGCGTAAGAGAACCATAGACTATTCCGGTATGAATTGTAGTCTAACACTCACCTTAAAGTATACCGATCGACTCAAACGTTCTTTCTGAGTCGATTCTGAGCAGTACGTCGATCAGTCTGGCTGGCATTTTTAACCCTCCGTTAGTCGCAATCATTTTCAATTGTGACTTGGTGTAATGTAACTTATTTGTAGAGGAATTTGTGAGGATATCTATAAAATTCAGACACTTGTGTCCTCCGATTTCGGAAAAACATTTATATGAGAGCTAGATAAAAAATTGGATCGATTTCTGCCATTTTAATTTAATCGAAATATCTCCAGAATTGCGACCCTTGGTATAGAACGTCTATTACGTACAAAACTATGGATATCGGGAAAAAGTTCCTTCGTTGAGCTCAGCCCAATTCATTGAGCTCAGCCCAACTGGTCGTGAAACGTAACGAAAGGAGGCGGAAATGATACAATAATGTGAATTACCAAGAGGTGCAAAAACATCTACTTCATACTTTTCAGGGTGTGAAGTTAGAAACAGGTCGAGGGAGTTATTTTGGTGCCCATCAAAGCATGAAATATGCGTTGGTTCATTCACTAATTGCACAAGGTGATGGTGCGCCTCGAATAGTTCAACATATTGGCCTTCTTTAGTTGTTTGACTTAAATGATGAAGCCAAGAGGAGTTGTGAACATTAAAATCATCAGCAAATATCAAAATCATTTTTTTCCTCCCCAAATGAATTGAGTCGCTCTAATGTATATATGTGAGTGTTTTCTGGAGACACTTGGTGTAAAAATAAATCTTTTTCTTTAGCCGTTTTAATCCATAATCTTTAAAGCGTTTTACACGTTATATTATACTTCAATAAAACGTCTCGCATACTTTGTAGTTTATCTCTGTTTAATGTGTAAATAATCTGGTAACAAAATATTTTATTTTATTTCATTGTTCTTTGGCTACATTGGTGACTTTTTGTGGTTCTTATTGTTACTGTGTTACTGTTGTATTGTTGTTTGTAGCACGTTTAATTCTTAAATTGTTCTTGTCTTTTTTTCTTCTGTTGGCAGAAACTCGCTCTGTTGGTTGAGTTTTGACAAAACAGCAGGAACGACAGCAGCTACAACAACTACACAATAAAAATCTTGTTATTTATAAAGTTAATAGTATTCTTTGTTTACTTATTTTAGCCCTTGATGTTATTGTGGTTGTTGGTTTTATATTGTTGATAACAATCTTAATCGACTCTTTGTTATATTGACCACAAAACATAAATCCTGCTACACCTGCCAGCAAATACTACGAAAGCCACTTATACTGGACCAAATAACAAAAACAACAAGAAAAAAAAAAATTAAAATGAAACAATAAATGAAGTCCTTTGTTTATGGATGATTTTTCTCAATTTTCTTGTTTTTATTATTGTTGGCTGTTGCTGCTACCACTGCTACTGCTGCTTTCTGTTCCTGTTGTTAGTTTTATAAATCTTTTTTAAGCTTTCTTTTATGTATTTATTTTCTCAGTTTCACTTTTTGTCATTTTACGGATTTTTATGGTCTAGAAGTCAAAAACCTTTGTCTTCTTATTATTGTGGCTTTTTTTTAGAAGTTAATTTATGGTTGACTGCAGATACGGTTGATTTGGTCATTACAATTACGAAAACAATCTAAATCAAAATAGTAATCGAAGTTACATAAATATAAATGGAAAAGTTGTAATTTTGTGGGGTTTGGTTATTTCTCTTTTTTTGGGTTTTCATTAAGCCTAAAAGTTTTTGTTGTTATATGAAAATTTGATTTAATCTTAAAAGATGAAATGTCAACTCAATTCCTTACTTGGAATAGGATTTGGGATAATTATATATGGAGTTATTTAATGATTGAAAAAATAATATTATTTAAAGTTTTTAATGGGGAATAAGAGGGGTTCTGCTAATAATTTTCATAAACATGATGGAGAAATTGTAAGTCGCATTTATGAAAAAACTTCACTTACCAAGTGTCAACATTTCAGTGTCGATTAGGGTGGCCATTATTTTAAAATATTTGGATTTTCAACGTCTCAAATTGTTCTCATTTAAAAAGCAAAGCAAGATCGGATAACGTTTGAGGCATAGAATAAACGCATAGAACGGAAGAAGAGAGCAATTAAGAGGAAAAAATTACTCTCTTTTCACACATAGGTGGCGCAAAAGTAATCCTCCTATCAGAAAATGCTATAAATTTTTCGATTGGCCCCTAATGTCAGTTCTGTTTTGACATTTATGTAGTAAACACATGCGAAATACACGTTAATAAACAATGTTACGCTACACTTCTCCAGAACGCGGAATATTGCTGACTATTTATTTGACCAATAATCGGTCGGTGACTTTGGCACAACATGAATTTCGTCGCAGATTTCCTGGCCGTCTAACGCCTACTGGTGAAACACTGGGACGTTTAGCCGCTCGCCTCGAAGAGACTGGCACAACACGAGATGCTGCCAGGCGTGGCAGACCCCGGAGTAGCCGTTCTGCAGAGAATATTGCTGCTGTAGCCGAGGATGTCATGGAAGTGCCTTCGACATCGACCAGACGACGTGCCACGCGAATGGGTATCAGACGACGGTCTTTACAGTGAATACAGAGTCCAGACGCTGCATCGGCTGTTAGCTGCTGACCGCCAATCTCGTCTAACATACACTCAAGCCATCCTTAATCACCACCAAGAGGAAGATGATTTTTCATAAAAAATAATCATGAGTGATTATTTCCATCTTAGCGGGTACGTAAATAAGCAAAATTTACGCTTCTGGGGCACTGAAAATCCGCGTGTAACCCACGGAGAGCCATTACACCCGCTCAAAGTCACTGTATGGTGTGCTGTTTTCGGTGGAGTTGTCATCGGACCTTTTTTCTTCGAAGACGTCGCGGGCCAAACGGTTATTGTGAATGGTGAGCGCTACAGAGCAATGATCAACGAGTTCTTTTTGCCGCAACTTGATGAATTGGGATTGGAAAATATGTGGTTCCAACAGGACGGTGCAACGGCACACACTGCACGTGCCACAACCGATATGCTGAAGGATGCATTTCCCGGGCGCATAATCTCCCATTTTGGCGATTTGCACTGGCCAGCAAGATCGCCTGATTTAACAGCTCCAGACTTCTTTTTGTGGGGCTTTTTGAAGTCGCGGGTTTTTGTCAACAAACCTCAGACTCTTGCAGCTCTTAAAGACAATATCCGTCAAGAATGTGAGGACCTATCCCCGGAAGATTTGGCCAAGGTGAAGGAAAATGCCATAAAAAGGGCTCAAATGACGATCAACAGTGGCGGCGGCCATTTACATGACATCATATTCTCGACTTGATGTAAAAAAAAATAAAAGACCAAATAAAAATAATCCACAAGAAGAATCAAAGTTTTTCATTTTTTTTTTTTTGAATTACAGCCAAAAACCATCGGAAGTTTACTTTTGCGCCACCTTGTACATAGATGTTTAAATACAAAATCAAGGTGTATTCAATAAGGTGAAGTCCCGAACACATCTGATTGATTGATTGTTTATGTTGTGATGTTTACTGAAGAAAACGAAGTAGCGAAAATTCTGTAAATTGTGTTTGAATCAAATAATTGTGAAAATATCAACTCAAATAAAATCGGGTTTGTTTGTTTTTTAAATTCTTCATATGACACAACAACCATTTTGATATTGCATATCATTTGACAATTAATAAACAATGGAAACATAAGCATGTTTCCCATTATAATTTGACACAAAAGAACTCATAAAATATAAATTTCAAATTAAAAATTTGAAAAATTTTTAAAAATTAAATTTTTTCAATTCAAATAACCAATAAGTGGGGATTAAAAACGAAAACTTGAACAGTTTTACCCATATTGTATTAGCGTGGATTCCAAAGAAAATAACAGCCTGTTTTGCGGCTCACTAATATTCTTAGTCGAAAGAAAACAAATACGAACGAACTATTTACATTTTCTGATATTGTTCGAACTGAAATGTCAAATTCATTCATTTTTTATTTTCTTGGACCAGCACTCAGGGGATGACCCCTTCTCATGCAAAGCATTGTGTTGGAACTAGGAAAATAGGTTATGGGAGGGAGGATAGAGAGAGTAGTGTTTGTGGACATTTGATTTAAATTTTCCTACATTGAAAGTGACAGGAAAGACTTCAGGAGGAAGGTTATACCACATACGGACAGTACGGCTAAAGAACGAATTTTCCATGTAATGTGTTGTACGATCCACTGTCCAGTCGACAACAAATTGATGAGCCCTTGCCGAAGAACGTGTGTTGCGTAAAAAACTACGGGTTTCCGGAACAAGTTAATTTCAGCAGAACACATACCATTGTAGTATCGGTAGAACAGTGAAACACAACCAACATTGCGACGATGTTCCAGTGAGTCGATAGAGCTGGATACCCTACTGTCACCGATAAGCATCTTCGCCCTCTCTTGTACGCGGTCGAGTAACTCCAAAATAGACTTTGAAGCACCGACCCACACATGAGAGTTGTATTCCATTTTCGGTCGGATATAAGTGGTGTAAATAGTAAGGAGATCAGATGGAGTGAAGTATGTCTTACACCGTTTTAGAAAACCAAGACACTTGAATGCTTCTTTCGACACTTGGAAAATGTATTTTGTCCAGCGGACATCGCACTGAATACTCATGCCTAGAACATCAAGAGCTTCGGATTCCTTTATATTTACACCACCCATAAAAACAGATGAATCAACATGATGCGTTTGTGTGTTAACATACAACATGTGAGTCTTGCGTGCACTGAAATCGACTCTATTCGCACAATCCCATTCAGAGATTGTCACAAGATCTTGGTTAAGCGTATCATTCATGTTTTTTCTCATTGCCCCAATCTCCGACAGGCTTGGTCTATAATTGAATGCATATTAATGGCAAATGTTGCTGTCATCTGCAAAAGAGTAGATAGGGTTGGAAATTTGACGTAGAAGGTCATTTATAAAGTTAGGAAATAGAGTAGGAGAAAGGACGGAGCCTTGCGGTACCCCTGAATTTATCTTGAACTCGTTTGATGAGATTCCATCTATAACAACTCGTATAGTGCGATCTCTGAGAAAGCTCGATATAAATCGAGAGAAGTTATTATCGACACCAAAAGCAATAAGTTTTGCTAAAAGCGCACCATGTCATACTCTATCAAACGCTTTAGAAATATCTAGAGCCACCACTTTACTTTCACCAAAATGGTGTATGGAACGACACCATTTTTCCGATAGGAAGGCTAGCAAGTCTCCGGTAGAGCGTCCTCTACAAAAGCCATACTGCCGGTCGCTGACTAAATTGTTGGACTCTAAATATTTCACAAGATGGCAGTTAACCATCTATAACTTTGGAAAGTGCAGAACAGATTGCTATTGGGCGATAATTATCAGGGTTGTTAGCCTCTCCCTTTTTAGGAATTGGCGTTACATTAGCAGACTTCCAACATACAGGAAATTTGCCGGCACTGTATGAAGTGCTGAAAAGATTAGCTAGCACCGAAGGACACTGTTTCAAGACCAGTGTTGGTATACCATCAGGCCCAGGAGACTTATTTATTTGGAGATCCGCTAAATTAAAATTTGAGATTTCTAGCATATTATAAAACCTTTAATACCAGAAGTCAAAATTGTCCAAGACAGAAAAATTAGCATCCCAGCTGGAAAAAATTCTAGGTTTCCATTTTGTAGGCATTCTAAAAGACCTGTTTACACGTTTTCATTCTACACTGCCTTCTCGCAGAAGATGTTCTAGAAGAGCTTTGCTTCTCCTTCCAAAAATTGTGATACAAAATATGGTCTAACCAGCTTTAATTAATATTCAAACATGATTGATTTTGCAATTATTCCTATATGTTATCTTCCTATAATATTATTTATTTTTCTCTCTTTATTATAAACTTTTACATGAAACCAGAATAAGGTGCAATATCTTCTAAATAATTTAGTCTTTTATAACATTTGATATTGTGAAGTTCGCATGAAAGGATTTTTGTATATATAAAACTACACACACGATACTTTAAAGTCCATTCTTAAGTTTTTATGCTGAATTCATTAAGAATATTTGCTTGCTTCAGCAGACCTTCAAATAGGCTTTAATTTTCAGAGTTGTTAATAGATGTTACTATGTAGACATTCTGTGTGGCAATACGCTGCAGGTCTCCAAAGAAGGTCATATTAGAAGCACTTCAACGGAAGACCTTCTAATATGCCTTCTATCAGCGCTCTAACAGAAGCGAGTATGCATGGCCTTGGCTCACAATGACACGCCGTGTAAAATTTAAATTATTTTGCAATGCGGCTAGGTGTCCTTGTGCCTGAAAAATAAGGCTTTTAGGAAGGCCTCATTACTGCATATTTTTCTCGAAAAACATGCTCTTACATAAATAAGCATAACTCAACCACTATATACTCCACCACCATAATTGGTGAATGAGTGTGTGTAAAATTAAGAAATATACATTACAGACCCAATAAATTATACAAATTTTTGATCCTTATAAAATTCTAAGTCGATTGAGCAATGTTCGTCTGTTTCAAAAACACTCTTACGCGCCAAATACACAAACAAACTTAGGAGGATTACAAAAAAAATTATTATTATTGTCCTAAGCGAACTTGGTATTGAAAGTCTTCAGAATTACTGTAGTAGAACCAGAGGTAAGGACCAAAATGTGAAATAACTAAAATAAAATGTATAATTTTCGCATATTTTTTTTACTTGTGGGGCCATAGCCCCCATATAAATTTCACTTTCGAAAATCTCTTAAATAAGCATAAATATTTTATAAACATTGCTATCAAGTTGAAATTTGACAAAAATTAATTCCCATATACGAAAATCTCGGTACCATATTCTACAAAGATCGGCCCACAATTGGTTAGGGCTCCCGTATAAGGACCACTTCCGAAAATTTTACACAGATCAGTAATTTGTTCATTTGGTACTACTAAAGGGTATTTTTTATACCCTACACCTCCATTGTGGGGAGGGTATATTGGATTTGTGCAGATGTTTGTAACGCCCAAAAATATTAGTCTAACACCCACCTTAAAGTATACCGATCGACTCAGAATCACTTTCTGACTCGATTAAACGATCTCCGTTCATCCGTCCGTCCGTCTGGCTGGCTGGCTGGTTGTCCATGTAAACTTTGTGCGCAGAGTACAGGTCGCAATCTTGAAGATATTT
Source organism: Calliphora vomitoria (assembly GCA_942486065.2). Taxonomy (NCBI): domain Eukaryota; kingdom Metazoa; phylum Arthropoda; class Insecta; order Diptera; family Calliphoridae; genus Calliphora; species Calliphora vomitoria. The sequence goes on from OW818032.2 coordinate 73,660,888, forward strand.
CGATAAAATTTGGTACATATAATTTTTTCTACCCAAGGACCAAGCCTGTTGAAATTGGCTGAAATCGGTCCATTATTTCACCTAGCCCCCATACAAATGTCCTCCAGAAATTGGACTTTATCGGTCATAAATGTTTAATTTATATATGTATCTACACAAGTTTTTCTCCAAATAAGTTTTATATATACAAAATTCATGTCACCAAATTTTATTGTGATCGGTTCATAATTAATCATAGCTTCCATATAAGGCCTGCTTCCGATAATCACTTTAACGAGCATAAATCTCTTAAAAATGTTGGTATACACATAAAATGCAACATAAACAACTTTCATACAGACATTAATCACACCACTTAATTTCATGGTGATCGGTTCATAATTAGTCATAGCTCCTATATAAGGCCTGCTTCCGATAATCACTTTAACGAGCATAAATCTCTTAAAAATGTTGGTATACACATAAAATGCTACATAAACAACTTTCATACAGACATTAATCACACTACTTAATTTCATGGTGATCGGTCCATAATTAGTCATAGCTCCCATATAAGGCCCACTTCCGAAAATCGTTCACGAATATAAATTATTGAAATCTTGAAAGAAAAATGTTTTTGCTCATTTACTTAGTGTAGGGTATTATATGGTCGGGCTTGACCGACCATACTTTCATACTTGTTTATGAATTAAGTTTTTCGGGCTGGCAGCACTGATTGATAATTGTGTCCAAACGACATCTGTGAAAATGAAAATTGTTCAGTATACTCTGCCATCATGGAGAAACTCACAAACAAGCAACGATTGGAATTCGTCGAATTTTTAGTGAATGGGCCTTACAAAAGCTCGATGGAAATCCACTGTTTTATCGAAAAATTGTGTTCAGCAATTAGGCTAATTTCTGGCTAAATGGATATTAATCAAGCAAAACTGTTGAATCTGGGGTGAAGAACAGCCACATGCTGTACAAGAGTTACCGATGCATCCCGAAAAAACAAAATATTAATAGATGAATTTGGTGAGCAGTTTATTTCTTGAAATTGCCCTGTGAGTTGGCCGCCAAGATCATGTGATTTGACGCCTCTTGACTATTTCTTGTGGGGTTATGTGAAGTCGTTGATGTATGTGGACAAGCCAAATACGATTGAAGCCTTATCGTTTCATAATTCTTCTTAGCTCCCATAAAAGGTCAACTTGCGTGAATCACTATAATACAAATAAAACTCTTATTAGTAGCGTTGCACAGTGATTTAGAAAGGTTTTTTTTTGAAAATAATTCGGTAACTCGGAAACTATTGGAGATATTGTTATTGTTTCACATGATTAGAGCTGAGGTGTATTCGAGTTGATTAACAGTTGTTTAGCTTCCTACGGGTAATGGGAGTCAGTGCGTAGTTTCTCAATGTTGGTCACCTCAGGTCTCAAATGTATTTAAAAAATCGCCAAAAATACATTTATAATCCGAATGTGCCAAGATTTAAAATATTAATTGTCCTTTATAAGGTCTACAAAAATCTCTTTTAGTTGAAGACATATTTAGGTTTATTTATTAATTTCCTTAGTTTTGCGGAGGGTCGATATTTTATTAAAATTTCAACTATATTGGCTATGAAATTCTAAACTAAATAAAAAAAACTTAACTGTTATCTTGCCCTATAAAAAGTTACACGCATGCAAAGTTGGAACATGTAAAGATGGCCGTATTCTTACGTTTTTTCTTCGGGTCTTTATACAATTTTTATTTGATCCGGAAAGAGATCTTCATGAAAAAGCGTTTAAAGCTAAATTCGGCTTACTTACGTGGACATAATAATCCCCAGACCTATTGAAACTTGGCCAATTTTTAAAAAAAAATATTAGGTTTGAGTAAAAAATTCTAAAAAGGCAAAGCATTAAACCTCGAAAAATCTTCAAATTTGTATAAACCTATATTTTGTTTAATTACGTACAAAGTCTTTTTTACTATAGTACGGTAAATAGCGTCACAGTAGGCACTTTTGTAAAGAACTCAGTTTTTGGAACACATTTTCCCGTTTTAGGGATTTTGGTATTTAAAAATAAGAAATTGCAATACTTGTAATACAGTTGATTTAAGGATACTTTGGTCTACATTAGTTCCAAATTTTGTTATGATATCTTTATCCGTTAAAGTATTACATTAATTAAAATTTTATATTTTTCTTCATGGAAAATCACCATATTATAATTTTTTTTAGCTTTTAAGGTAAATGAGATCCCAAAAATTTATAAAATTAATTGATTTTACCAAAATATCAATCTTGAGGTTCTAGAGATTTCACCAATATCAAATGCTTACATAAAAGGCTTATATTTTCTCTTCAGAAGTTCCGCAAGCCTTGCCCCATTTGAAAAAATTGCTCATATATTACATACAAAAATTATGTTTAATTTTACTACAATAAATGTTTCCCAGAAACGTCAAAACATTTAATTTAATCCATTTATTAACAACAACAAAATGATTTCAAACATACGTTTCGTATTACTTGTTTTAAAGTTAAACTCCACTTAACTTGATGTCAAATTATTTATGAATTTTACAAATGTTAAATAGAAACGTATACGTGTGCTAATTACAAGGTAGCAAATATTAATCATACGTTTAGTAGTTTGTAATTTGTGTTATACGCTTGTAATTATTTATAATAAATTGTTTAGAAAATTGATATTAAAATTGCTAACAAACTATTTACACTGCTAAATAGTGACAATTGAATTTAATACTAAAGCAAACTTTTAGTTTATAGTCATTTAATTAAATTTGCTCTCACACGCACTTGAACACACATAATCAGGCAAACACACTTAAACTCTAATACTAATACATGCTTAGTTTAATAATATGTTTGGGTTTTTACTGTCGCAAAACTAAGTAAAATTTCATGCACATAGTAAATTATTGATTAAATAAGTTGGCAAATCTTAAATAAGTTTAAATAGTTGACAATGGAGCAGACTTGAGTTTCTATTAAGTCCATTGCATACATTTACACATTCTCTCATATAGATGAATATGGAGTATGTGCATATTTAACATGTATTTACTTTTACTTGAATGCACAGTTACACACTCACACGCTTACTAAATCACAAATACTTACACCATATTGTTCTGATATACACTTAATGTGGACAATTTAAATAATTACAAATCCACTGTGTATTTGTATTAGTGTTTAAATACAAATACTCACACATGCATACATATGTATATATTTATGGAGATGTACGGACAAATCTTCATGAATACATTTATATTTATATATGTATGAATATGTTTGTAAGTATATATATAGACAAAGATCAGTGAAATCTTTCTAAAATGAAATCAGTTGGGTTGTATTTCTGCTAAACCTTTTTCATACCCTACAACAACATAGTGGGATGGTATTATACGTTTGTGTTGATGTTTATTACGCCCAAACATATTAGTCCAACACCCATCATAAAGTATACCGATCGACTTATTATCACTTTCTTTGTTTGCGGATCACTCCATAATTGACCAAAGCTCCCATATAGGGCCTACTGTCTAGAATCACTTTAACGAGAATAAAATCTCTTAAAAGCCTTGACATGTCAAACAAAATTAAAAAAATATTTTTTTTGGTTTGTGCAAAAGAAACACGTTTCGGATATTTTAATGGTTTATATGTGTGGAAAAAGAGTGTGTTAGAATTTTCAAGTTCCCAGCAGTTTAAAAAGTGCTAATTGGAAACCTTACACTAGCTACGTTACTACTTGAACGACAAACTAGTTTGCTGTGGCTGCTAAAGTGGTAATTAAATGGTTATCATTTGTACTACATTTCACCAGCGTATTCAGTAACACAATAAAACAAGTTAAATAAAATCCTCTAAAATATATCACTTAGATGGCCGAATGTAATGCTGAATGTGACCGTTGGTATTTTCGTTCTCTCTGATGATAATAAAGCAAGCATTTATAATAGTCTCACGTGTATTTCTTAACAACAAAGAAGAGCTCTGTGGCTTATTGATTAGCGCATTTGACTATAAAAAAGGTTATGTGTTCAACCCTGTTCTATGAAAATTTTTTTTTTTCTCAAATGCAGCAGAATTAGTACTATTGAATTTAGTAGTGAAGTGTTATGCAGAGTGTGTCAATCGGCCACCTGTAATGACATCCCCGTGTTAAATTGCCCAGTCAATTAAGTTGCGAGTGGGTTGAAAATTCACTAGTGGTAGTCCTCAGTGGCTAACTAGTTCGACGTGGCGCAACTAGTTCAAAGAACTGCAGGCTTAACTCTCTCTCTCTCTCTCTCTTAAGTATGTTGAATTCGCACACTACTTGTATGTGATAAGAGAGAGAAGTTGTTGTTGTAGAAAAAATGAGAGCGTTCACTTCTTGTTATTCTTTGTTTTGAACAATCAATATCAAAATTGTTCAATTTATTATGAATATGAATAATCAAAATGGTTGATTAATTGAATAATTGATTTACCAATAATCCGATTAAACAGGATGTTAGATTAATCGATTAATCATTTTGATTACATTTTTAGGTATAACTAATAGCTAACTTATGTATCCAAAAATAAATTGAATCGTTAAATAGTTTTGGTTAAGAATATAGGACAATTTTCTTAGGAACGCTTTATGTATTCTGATCCTGATAACATTTAAATGCATACATCTTGCAATGTGAAATTTATCACTGATAGTTTCTAGCAATATGAAATATAAAAGTAATCAAATGGATGAACCTGATTAATATGTTTATACAAAACGCACAATAATCGGTGCCCGTATTTGTGGTGGGTATTTTAAGGAACCTCCGGTTACTCCGGGCTTAAAGTGTAAACTTTCCTGAGAAATCAGGGCGCGACCAACATTAAAAAGGTGTTCTAATGGGTACGGTAGATAATTTAAGTTAAAAAAAAATATTTATGTCACGTTGTAAATAAAAGCGGTATTAATACCGATACCGAGAAGACTGCTGCTATCCAAGAATTCCAGTCCCCATGGAATATAAAAGAACTGCGGAGATGCCTTGGAATTATCACGCTGCACAAAGGGATTTTGGTGTCAAAAGTCTAATTTTTCGACCACTGAATTTCAAAAATCAGATAAAGCAGTTTTGTAGAGAAATATTTGAAGATGAAGTAAGCACTAATAAACTATGGGGATATCGTTAACCGTTCAGAAGATATACCCAAGTCTATGAGTCTCTAAAAAATAATTTTATTTTTGATTTTCCATGGAAAAAAATATAATGTGGCCCCAGCTGACGTTTCAATAAAATTAAAGGTTTCGATTAAAAAAAATTAGTTCTAGGAAGTTCTTGGAACAGGATGAAAACTTAAAATTTCTGGTAAAAGTCACGAAACTTGTCATAGAATTTTTGCAAAAAAAAAACTATTGCATACTTTTAGGATAGGTATTTATTGAAAATAAACTTATCTATGTATGGGTTTCATGGGCGCGACCGATTTTATTGAAAGTCGGCATGTGTTCTTTTTTTGTTTCAAAAAATGTATGTAGCAAATTTTATGCGAAAAACCTGATTTGGATTGCATGAGCAGTGGGCATTGGGCGTGGACGATTTTAATAAAACTTAGCATGCGTTCTTTTGTAGTTTCAGAAAATGTATCCAATCTCTAGACTATTGCTTGAATAGGAAAAATTGTGTGCAACAAAATTTATTTTTTTTTAAATTTATTTCATATAATCAGTGCCAAATTTTAATGCTCTACGACCACTTCTTATAGTTTTTGCACAAACATGTATGAAGCCATCCCTCTGTGGGTGGTACAGGCGATTAGCCTCGAATTCTCGCAGCTTATCCACCCAGTGGCCTCACTGCTGAAGAAGGTAAAACACTTTCGTTGGAACCAAGAACAACAAGGATCATTCGAACGTTTGAAGATACTGTTGACTGAAGTACCTTAGATATAGACGAATATAACACTCTTATATGTTTCAATTTAAAATGCTCAAAATTTTAAATATATCTTATGTTATGTTAATTGTATAATCTTCACTGATCGATAACAAATATTAATTTACGTTTCATATTTCGGGCCTGAACAATCTATATTTGTACATAATTGTCCAATTCACAAACGGTGTCGTAGCGTTGCATCGTTGTATGTCGTAAATTTTTTTATTAATATTTGGTTTTTGATTAGAAAAATTTAGCTTGAAAATTATTTTAAACATACAACTTACAACGCTACGGCACAGATTGTAAAATTTATTTTATTTATTACTTTCAATATGATTTTTCAGGTACTTGCAATTTTTTACTTAAATCTCTGAGCCAAAGTAAATAAAATAAGTCATTCAATTGAAGTATGATTCAAAATATAACGATTGCTACATCTTATTTTCAAAAAAAGACAGAATATTTTTTTTAAAGTACCAAAAACTATTAAGAAATTCCCCAACGTATGTGATATAGAGAACTTTTGAAAACTTTATTTAAAAAGCACAGTGATATCTATATATATAAAAATGGATGTTTGTATGTATGTGGGTATGTATGTTCCGAATGAACTCAAAAACGGCTGAACCGATTTTGATGAAATTTTCAGGGAATCTTCAGAATAGCCTAGCGGGTAACACTGTAGAGTCAGATTTTTAATTTTCGGTCTGTGGGCGGAGGGGCGTGGCAAAAATAAATTTTTACATTTTACCGCTAATGCCATCTATATATATAAAAAACGGCTGGACCGATTTTGATGAAATTTTCAGGGAATTTTCAGAATAGCCCAACGGGAAACACTGCAAAGTCAGATTTTTGATATTCGGTCTGTGGGCGGAGGGGTGTATAAAAATCAAATTTGTACATTATACCGTTAATGCCATATATATATAAAAACAGATTTGTGTATGTATGTTCCGCATGGACTCAAAAATGGCTTGACCGATTCTGATAAAATTTTTACGGAATCTTTAGAAAAGCCTAGCGGATAACACTGAGATCGGATTTTTGATTTTCGGTCTATGGACGGAATGGCGTGGCAGAATCAAATTTTTATACTATACCGCTAATGCCATAAAAAAAAAGATTATTGTATAATTTTCTTCAATTCTTACAGATAGTTTATTTAGTTTTCTATATACAGACTTACAAAGTCAGTGATTGTTGTAAAAAAAAAATTTGGCAAAAAAAATTTTTTTCAAAAAATATTAAATTTGTCGACCAAAAAATTTTTTTCAATTGGAGAAATACATAAATACTTTCTTTTATTCCCAACGTTCAAACAATGACAATTTTCAATTCGTTGCTTAACATCATTCTAAAAATTTTAATTTAAAGTGGTGTACTCTGAAGCGAATTTGGTGTAAGCGAAGAAAGGAATACATTTCAACATATATCCGGTACTATAAAAGTTCTTTTATATTATCAATCGATGATAAACAATTTTGTTTACTATTGCATATTAGGTGCATGAATAAGAAATTTCCATATGAAATCTATGAAAAAAAAAATAATATTTTGAATAACTCTCCGCATTCCACTTTTAATAAAAAATAACGGTTTTATTCAAATAAAATTTGTTTTAGAAAGGGCATCTACGTCTAGAGCCGCAGAAATGGGAAGAGATCGAGAATCACGACTTCAGCAAATGCATCTTCATCGAGTGCTGCGGAAACACCTCAACAGCATATCGAAAGACTAGAAGCCAATCGCTCCCGAATGTCTCGACCAAGAGAAAGAATCGATTTAAAGTTGCCGGCATTTTATTACAATAAGTATAATGACTACAGGAATCACAAAGACGTACTGATTGCCGCAATGGACAAACATTGCTTACATTGCCGCGTATTGAAGTTCCCTAAGGAATCCCAGAGAATGTGCTGTTCGAACTGTAAAGTTATTCTGCCACCAGTTATTGAGCTGCCTAAGCTCCTTCTGAGTTACATTTTAGGCGCCAATCCTATTTCCAAGCACTTCCTTCAAAATATCCAAAAATGCAACTCTTGATTTCAAATGACGTCGGCTTCATGCCCACCTTTAAAGTTCAAGGCCAAATGTACCACAGAATTGGATCATTGCTCCCGCTTCCCAATGATGATGCGAAGTTCCTTCAAATTTATTTCACCGCAAATGAAGCTACAGAAGCCGAACGCTATCAACGAACATGCGTGTGCATTTGCTGCAATACCCTTCTGCCAAAACATTCTCAAAACAATTGTTGGACATCAGAAATGGAAAAATTTCAATTGATCTCGCCACAAATGAGATTTCGTTGTTGACAAGGTATTCCCAAGTCTTACAACCAACTACAAAAATTCGGATTGGCTGTGGGAACATGCAATTTTGGCACCAACAAATTATGATGTTAACAAGCTCAATAAGCAAATAAAATTGAAACTGCCTGGCGAAACTGAATTTTTGAATTCATTGAAACCAGCCGGACTGCCACCACATGTATTAAAATTGAACGTTGGATCACCGACTTTGTACGACACTGTATATTAAAATCGAAATCGAGATGCAATATAAAACAGATCTTTTCTAAGGGCCAGCAACGCGGACCGGGTTGAGCTAGTACAAAATAATAAAGTATAAGTACCTGGCAAGTGATACTAAGTTTCTGGTAGGCCTTCTCGAGTGCTACTTATAAGATACTTTTTTTATATTTGCCAAAGAACTCCAAAATTTTGGGTTACTTAGAAGCTTCAGGAGCTTAGTTGAATATCAACTGCTGTTAAGTTTCTCAGCGGATTTAAATGAAGAATCTAAGGCCATACGAATGGTATATATGTTATTTAAGTAGTCTTGGGAAATCTGTGTGTATTTCTCTAGCTAACATTCTTTTTTTAATTTTTACATTTTACACTGTATTAAGGAGTAAGATCGTAACAACACACGTTTTTCATAAAAACTTTTAACCCAAGTATTATTTGATTTTTTTATCAAGTTACCTTTGTAAAGCATGTCAGTTATTATGTTTAATGTCATTATATTCATTTGCTGTTAATCTGATTAAAATGAATGACCAGAAAAAAGTGCGTACTAAAATTTTTAAATATTTTCAACAAAACCCAACTTGGTTCTACATAAAGTTGGCCAAGCATTCAAAGGTCTGCGTCAAACTGTTTCCAATGTTATTAAACAGTACCGGGTGAACTTTTCTGTTGACAGAAAACCTGGTTTAGGTAGAAGGAATGGTCCACATGATGTTTATAAAGCCAAAAAAATAGAAAGCATTTTCAGAAGAGCTCCCAACACATCCGGTACAAAAACAGCCCGGTTAGCTCAGTGCTATTTGGTACGAAAAGATAAAGCTAATGCAGGTTTAAAAACATACAAGGCTCAAAAAGTTCCTGACAGGAACGCTGCTAAAAATTTAGACGCCAAAAACACAGCATGGAAATTGAAGTTAAGAATTTTTCGATCTCACTCCTTATATATAAAACTAGGTGACCCGGCAAACGTTGTTTTGCCTTTAAGGTGGTTGAAGAGGAATCGTTGTTTTGCCTTTAACTTAAGCCTTAACGCAATTTTGCACTATAAACGTAATTTGGGTCTACAGTGCTTATATAGTGCTTCACTACACTAAAAAGAATGAAAAGTCATAAAATTTTTTTTATATGAAAATTTAAATAATTTTTTTTAATTTTGAGTGCTTAATGTAATACATTCGGATACACGACATTTTTCCATCTGCATGAATAAACAAAGCGTTTTGAATGTCAAATCTTGAACTGGCCACGTATAGCTGCACATGAGAGAATCACGGCTCTTCCAAATTCAATCCGCATACTTGAAGCGTTTATCCTTGCGCTTGAATTCAGATGGCATGTCTGTTGGTTTCAGTGAAATACGCGGTTAAGCACAATTTCGCTTTGCCAGTCAATATTGTGGCGACAAAGTCTTAGGCGCATTTAAGTTCCGTAGTAAAATAATATATGACCCGACCTTTAATTTCAAAGAATGCGATGGCGTACCAGGCGGTTCCAATGAATATAAAATTCAACTGAATAATTGACTGTGTCATCTTGATTCATTGCGGTATCAACAGATTTGTATGAGGTCACTGGACCTGGTAACTTTTCTTGAATGTGATAATTGATTGCGTTGACGTACACATTTTTTGGTGAGAGCATTGCGCCAAAGAAGTGTACGCTTTGATATTTCCACTTACTGCGGAAACGGGTCGACCGATTTCAACCAAAATTTCAGAATACCTTGGGGATGGTCTATAGATGGTTTATATCAAGTAATGATCAGCATTGGGAAATGATAACAATGAGCCAGCTCGACAATAAATCAGACCCTGAATCTGTAATGTGTGAGAAATAGAGTAAGATAGGTTAGGTTAGGTTCCATGGGAAGCCGCTCCTCAAGCAGCTCACTTGGGTCCATTGAGATCTGATCCCATTGTAACACCCAAGGGGTAGTCATCAGGGTATTTACAGTACTTCCGTTGACTCCAAATTAAACCAGCCAGATTCCCGGATGAAGGAATAGATTCGTCTCAGATTCATCCTTGATAGCTCGTCCAAACATGATAGGATTGGAAATCCGAGGATGCGTTCCCTCAGGTTTGTCAGAGCCGGACATTGGCAGAAAAGGTCTTTTCCTCTTCTTCATTATGGCAGCTTCTACAGTAATCATTGTACCGTAAGCCCATTCTTCTAGCATGTGTCCCGATTAAACAGTGTCCTGTAATAAAGGAGACAATTAGCCTTATTTGCTCACTACTTTATTCTATAAGTTGATTCGTCCTGCTGGCATCATATACGGGCCAAGTCGACCTCGCTCTAGCACAGGAAGGTTCATTAGTCCACCTGTTTTGTGCAGTCTCATATAGCCATCTTGAATTTAACAAGGGAAATACCAGAAAAAGGGGTCGATCGCCTCCTCACTCATCATCGCACCCCTTTTGGCCAAATCATCTGCTATACAATTACCCTGATTTCCATCGTATCCAGGAACCCATATAAGCGTTATCCTAGAATGTCTCGCTATCTCATTTAGGGATATCCGGCATTCCCTCGATGTCGTAAAGACACCCGCTATTCCGTTAAGGGCAGCCTTGCTGTCACTAAATATACATATATCACCAGATATTCGATAATATATGCAGCCAGTTGGATGCACGTTTAGTGGCAGTAATTTCCGCCTGAAGAGCAGTACAGAATTTAGGTAGCCTAAAGTAGGATTTTATCCCAAAGTTTTCAATATAGAAACCTCCACCGACCCTATTACCCCTGTTAGAGCCATCAGTGTATATCCGTATGACATAAGTAGGGGGGAAGAGTCCGCGTTGCCATAAATCCCTATAGAGTAAATAGAGTAAGATGCTGGATCAGAATTTTTGAAAACATGAAAAAAAGAGTTACATTTTGGTAAGGTATTCCGCATGGTGTAATTACCTTGAACGTCGACATAAAATTATCTCTTAAAATTCGTATTATATTGTTGAATATGAGCCAAAATGCTTGGACGTTAGTGACGTTCCAAAAGCCAATGAATGGAGTGAAATTTTGGTTGAAATCGGTCGACCCGCTTGCGCAGTTAGTGGTGACATCAAGAGTACTTTTCTTTTTATATTTATAGATTAAACAAATGTGTGTTGGTGAAACGCACACAAGGGTACTTAAATATCTTATATACCTTACGAACGGTCTCAGTTTCTTCTTTGTAAATCTGCTTAAAATCAATTTATATTGAACTAAGTTACTGGTTTATAAGTCCATAAAGGTGTAAAATACCGTTTTTTTCACCCGTAACTCTTGATTTTGGAGGTGTTTGGCATATTTTCAAAAAAGTTTATTGTTGTACTCGATAAAACCTATCAGAAGTATAGTAATACTTCCAGGTATGGTCGGCTATAGTAAGCAAAATCACAATGTAAAATTATAGTTCCCTAATATACATACATACCAAAAAAAATGCCGAAAATAAAATAATCGCTATTTCTAAATGACTCTTCCGATAAACATGAAATTTCATGTAGACATAGCCGGGGAATATCTGAGTTTTTGTTCTAGAACCCTTTTGAGTTGCTGTTTTTTAAGACGCGTAAAATACCTGTGATATTTATGTTCTAAAAAATTTAATTTTTCCCAAATTTTCGTGATGTTTCACATAATAAAATATTGAGTAATCTCAGTCCTTACATTTACAAATCTATGAATAAATGTTAAATGTTTAAGTGCACAAAAGAACGAATAAAGTGTATTATTTGTAAAAACAGTCACACACACATAGACTGAGTCAGTCAGTTAGTTAGTTATATGTTTTGTGTAAATGTACGAATGTGTTTGTGAGTAAAAGTGTGTTAGTAAGTAGATTTGAATTTCATTTGGAACCAAACTCTAATACAGACCTAAGTAAATTTAACATATGAATATTCAAACAATCACATACAAATGCTAGAACATTCTCTTATTTTCTGATTCTTATATATTCACTTACTCACATACACACGACATGCATGAACATGCATATATTCTTTTATACTAATGCATTATGTATGATTATATGGCAACGCTTTTCAAATGTACTACGTATTTGTATAACTGCACTACATATAGTATGGATGTATGTATGTGAACTCATATAAGTGTGGAAAATCTATTGTATTTTATACACTTTTTTTAGATACAGTGATAAACAATTCAACGCCACTGTATGCTTTGGTGCCAAAAAAATAGAAATTTTACTCCAATAAGTATATTTCCATTTGAAGATGTATCAAAATCAGAGTGTGCACTGTTTGGATTTTCGATGCTCCCTGAAATTATTCGGCATCGTCAAAAAACCAAATGCTGAAAATTTAATTGGGTGTATGACTTAAACATGTGGGATTTACAACAGATGGCGTATCTTTTAAACATATATGCCACTTATTCTCACTTAGTTTTTCAATATTATGGTGTAAACAACAGAGTTTTTTTTTGCTTCGAAAATGTCGAATCTTGTACCAGCAAAGAGTCATAAGCGGGAAGTTTTGCTTCACTTTTTTAATTTGAAAAAAAGTGCGGTTGAATCACACCGATTGCTCACCAAACCTTAGGGTAAAATGTGTTCCATCAGTTTTAAAGTGCGAGAGATGGTTTGTGCGGTTCAGAATTGGTGATTTTGTCACGGATGGCAATGATCGTCCAGGCAGCCAAGAAAGTTTGAAGACCAAAAACTGGAGGCATTACTCTATGAAGATTGTTGGCAAACTAAACATGAGCTTGCAAAATCATTGAGAGCTTCTCAAGAACCAATTTAAAAACGATTGCAAGCAGCAGGATGTATCCAAAGCAGGGATATTTGGTACCATGTCCGAACTTATGCTTGAACGTTATAAAAGAAAATAAATTTTGCTCCAAATCGTTACTTGCTATCAAAAATGGATCCATACGATAAAATTTGAAAAAAAAAATAATGTAATTTTTACTCTCCACTGTTAATGAAGTCTAATATTTAGTTGTTCTACTACTATATGTATTAAATTTATTTTCATTAGTATATACTTCATGTATGTACCTACATATATGTACTTACATGTATAAATACATGCAAACATTATCATTCAGTTCTCCCTCTGACATTCTCACCATGACTGTTTTCTGCATTTGGCATATATTTGTTTTAATTATTTGAATTTACACTAATTTAATTACAACCATTTTACATGCTATTAAAGAGACTTTGGCTTTGCTTTGCTTTGTTTTCTGTGATAAATACTCGAATGTACATACATATATTTGAAAGTATGCATGTGTAATTTTTATATTTCCCTGAGTATGCCTGTGTATCTGTGTGTGTATATCTAAATTGAAATAGTCATATAGTATTTTGGCCATAATGAATTGCAAATTTTTTGGTGTGTAATAGAAAATGTGTGAATTTGAAACATTATTTTTTTTATTTTTTTTTTTGGGAACATGTTTTATTCAGTATTATTGTTTGTTATTGAAATTTAAAATTTCATTTTATGAAATTAATTGAAAAATGTTTTCATACAGCGTCGCATGTAAATACATATGGTGAAAAGTATGCAAATTATAATTGACTTGAGCTCGCTAAATAAAAAGTTCTTCGAATTCATACATATGTTAATATAAATATTGGAATACACATGTAAGTAGAATATGCATTAGACCGCTTCACAGAAAAAGTTTGTTTTTTGTTAGTCACTGAAATTTAATATTGTTTTGTTTTATGATGTTTCGCAGAATAGTTTTGGTTTTTATTTGTACCAAAACTCGATATTCGAATTAAAATGTTTAGTGTTTTATTAAAATAGGACATACTTCAGAGTAACATAATTTGTAGTTTGTTTTTGTAAATAGGCTTCAACAACGTTTCAACAACGCTTTTTAGACATAATTATTTTAATAATTATATTTTTTAATTATATTTATAAAAGAGTTAGGTGACTGAGTTACTGACTACTTGGCTTAACCTCCAAAAGGTATAAACATTTAATTTGGATTATACGTTCCCATTTCCCTATGTAGGTACACTTAGAAGGACTTTTTTGAAAACCGAAGGTTTAGGGGATAAAAAAGGGTAACTTCGGTAACCTTAAACCATCTAAACTACAAACAAAATTTAAAATATTCTTTAACTACTTAGTCTGTAGGATTGCAAACTTACTTTGGCGGTCGGAAGACTACGTTTTGTATGGAAAACTATGTCAACATATGAAAAAAAACACTAGTACGCAGAATTTTATATTTGAATGCATATTTATTAAGAAATATATGATTTTAGATACAAAGTTAAGGTCAAAATTTTAAATTTCATTAATGGTACAACATTTACCCCCAGAAACAGGAGAACTACCGAATGCCATTTCAATAGCCAGCCGTGTTGGAGCATGGCCTAATACCCTTGGATTTTCAGAGCGCTGTTCAACTGCTGGCATTAAGAGCTGTTATGCAAGGCCTCGGGGTCTGCTTTCATTTCATTTTCCACAAATATTTTGTGGAAAAAAACAGTAACAAGAGCGAGATTTTTGAACATTAAATGCCTACCCAGATTCAATGATGTGAAAAAATTGTCACAGAATGACACTCTCTCCTAAATTGGTTCCACGACTTGCATTTGAGCTCTTTCCTGTATAAATATCGTTGTTGAGACGATTGAATTACATTACATCGCATGTGAACCAGACTTTTATGCCATACTTTGCAGGCTTGGATGGGATGCACTGCGTAAATCTAGTTCTTCCCGATAAGTAAATAGTTGTTCAATCGTTATTTCTCCCGATGATGGACAGTACTGGCGAAGATTGTTGTTCATTAGAGCCTATAATGCAGAAATTGGAGCAGCCTTATCGTTAACCATTCGAGCAGCTCTAATACGCTCATAATCAAACCGAATGAACCGTAAAATTTCTTTGAACCGAGATTTCGGCATTACTGTATCTTCATCGTATGATTATTAACACCTGCCAAAAGTAAAAGCCCAATGAATGCTCTGAATTCAATATTTGTCACCTTATTCCTCACAATCTCCTTCGCGGTGCGATTTGGTTAATTCCACTTTTGAAACGTTTTTTCGGTTCTTGCGTTAGTGTCAATCATAACTTGTTCAAATCAGAGTAAGAAAACAAACAAAACATTTCGCAAATATTTGCAAAAAGTACAAAAAAAAAAAAAAAATCACGATTTTTTAATTGTATTGTACATGAGCAAAAACAAAACAAAAACTTTTCAAGTGACAATGAGAGAAAAGGAAACAATTGGCTTTTCACTCATCGTACATTTGAGTACAAAACAGATAGAGAAACGTATTTTTTTCGTTTTGTTTGATTTGCTACACTGTTCTGTATTAGAATGAGTAAATAAATTACCAAACGTTTCTTAAAAGTTTTTTTCTCAGAATGTTTTAATATTGTTTACTCTTTTCTTTTCTAGCTGCGTACATTTATATTAATGTACATTTAGCGCTCACGAGCAAAAACAATACAAAACAAAATGGCACAATCATTATCATTGTTTATGTTTGGTTTTGGTTTAACTGAGCGCAAAGAACAAAACAAAACGAATGCATACGTTTCGTTTTGTTTATTTCCGTACTCTGGTTCAAATATCGATGCGATGTAAATCATATCAATACGTTAGCACGAGATAGGCCAACATCAGTGCCCAAAATACATTATGAGCATCCATTCGAATTGCTTGATACAGCAGATTGGAATACCAGGCAGTATTGTCTATTGAAATCCAAAGCTTCCTCATAATCTGTTTCAAACAATACGTCTTCTATCTGCTCATCGGATCGAATATCGTCTTCTTTTCGGCATACACAAATGTGTGCAAGAAAGCAAAGAGTAAAAAAAAGTACTAAATGACATGTTCGACATACCGCATTCAAAAAAATTTGAGTTAAGAGTGATATGAATTTCCATATATTTTATATGGTGTTTACATTCGTAGACTACCGGCCAGGAGATGATCATTTTGAAAAGTAGAGTCTATGGGGAGCTGTAAACTATTTTTTTAACGTGTTAGTGGCCAAAACTGCTTAGAATTGATTTTTAGGAAGCTACAGAAATTTTCGGAGCCTGTTGTTGTGGAATTTTTTTTTTTTTCAACTTTTTCTACAAAAATGTTACAAATGTAGACTACCGAGCACGTTAAGGTTAAATTAGCAGACAGGTGTTTTGTACTTTTTTGAAATTGGAAGGAGAAAACTGTTAAAACTGTATTTTGGTACTTTTTTGCTACCCCTTGTATCTTTTAAACCAATAAAGAACTAAACTTCAATCGTATTCTTTACTTATTAAAAAACAGCAAAACTTAACAATTTTATATAGTTTATTTTTGTAATTATTTCTAAAAATAATATTTTTTTAAAAATTTACATAGACATATAATTATTTTATTTTGAACTTCCACTACCATACTGAAACTTCTTTAAATTAAATTTTGTATCATTTAAATGGGGACAAAAATAGTACCAAAAAGCAGCAAAAACGAGAAAACCCATTTTATTCGAAATTATCAAGCCAATTTTGATAAAATTTTAAACATTGTTTCTGCAGTCAAACAAAAAATAACTAAAAGGGTGATCTGGAAATCGAGTGTGATAAATAAGCATCTGTGATCACCCATATTTTAAACCAAAAATCGGAAAAAGCTGCCTAGATATGGTTAATTTTTTTTAAATGTTCTTAGTAATCCAATTTACGTTATTACTGAAAGAAAATTAACCACGCCCCTCGGATTGTACCGTTTTCGCCACTACTCTCCAAAACATTCAAAGCACATCTTATCATTCCGTGAAATCCGTCAAACACATCTGCAAATATGTGACCAAAGGCAGTGACATGGCTTTGATTGGAGTAAGTGCGGAGAATTCCAACGATGAAGTCACTCAATTTCAAATGGGCCGCTATGTTAGCAGTAACGAAGAAATTTGGAGCATTTTGCATTTGTCAAATGCTCATCAAAGACGAACATTGTTTTCGTTAATTATTTTCAACATGCTTCGCTCCCAAACCGACTGATTTGTGGAGCATATACAAATCCAAATTTGCAAGTGAGCGATCAATTAAGTATGATATTACTTAATTGAGGACCTGTGCTTGATGATGTCGTACAAGCTATTATCTGAGTTAGGCATGACAGCTCCCAATCGTCTGATGCACGAAGCATTTAATCAAGAGTTGCGTCTCGAAAAACAATATGATTGCGATGCCTTGAGATAATCAGTTCAAAGAAACGTTCAACTGTTGAATCGATAGTAAAAATATGCGTACGACACTCTTCTGAAAGTTGTGCGTTGATTTTGGCAAGGATACACTCGCATAATGATATTGCACTTGCTTCATCAGGAATTGCAGCTAAGTTGTTGGAAGGCTCATTCAGCACTCAATATGCAAATCAATGAAAATCCAACATGCTACATTTCCAAAAGCTTTTCAGCAAAGCAAATTGATCGTTTAGGATGAGTGTACAATGGCGCACAAAAAGCCTTTGGAGGCATTAGACAAAACGTTGCAAGATCCCGGTTGACATTTCGAATAAACGAAACTGGCTTTCTGCCAGTCCACCGATTCAAATTCATAACTCATCCGAAAGGTGTTTCCAAACATTGCACAAAATTACAAAAATCATGATTGGTAGAGAGAACGTGTTATATTGGCTGCGAAAAACATTGAAGTCGACGAACTGAATTTTAAGATTCAAAGTGAAATTGCTTTCGAATTGATGACGTATAAGTCGGTGGATTCCATTACTTGCCAAGATGATGTCGTCAACCATCCAACCGAGTTTTTAAACTCGCTGGAATTACCACGATTACCCCCTCACAATATCCAACTGAAAGTCGGATCGGTTATCATAAGATTACGAAACATAAACCAACCACGGCTTTGTAATAGCATCCAATTTGCGGTAAAAAAAGTCTGAAGTCATCAAAGCAGCAATACTTAAAGGAAAATTCAAATTCACTAAGCCACAGAGCTCTTATTTGTACTGCTCTTATTTGTTATTTAGAAATAAAAGTGATTGTACCCTCAATTTTAGATTTTTTTATCATCAGAGAGAACGAAAATACCAACGGTCACAATACGCTGGCGAAATGTAGTGTAAATGATAACCATTTCACTACCACATTAGCAGCCACAGTAAACTAGTTTCTTGTAAAAGTAGTAATATAGCTAGTGTATGGTTTCCAATTGGCACTTTTCAAACTGCTGGGAAATATTAAAGAAGCAAATAATCTCGTTAAAATATGCTCACAGCTTAAATGATGCAGTCTATTTTATACTTTCTCCGAGAATAAAATAAAGGTGCAATATATTCTTTTCGGTTTAGTGGCTAAGCTAAAGAAATTTTTAAAGAAAAGTTGATAAGATTTTAAATTTAAAAAAATGGGAAAACAAATATCTGTTGAAAAAGGGAAAGACGTGATTCCTCATTTTAAACAGTGCAAAATTCAACGAAAAATGGCTGAAATTTTTGCATTTAGTTTCTCAACTCTCCAGCGCATTATAGAAAGGTTTCGCCACAAAAATAAAATAGACGATAAAGGCAGATCTGCTCCAAATTAAATATTTAATAATGCAGACAAGAGATGGATTGTTCGTAAAGTTAAAGGAAAACAAAGTTAAAGAATGAAGTTGAAAAATGTTTGGCAAATTTTCATGGAAGAACTACCTGAAATAAGCCTTTGATAAATGCTGTTAATTTGAACAAAGACATTTCATTCTGAAAGTTCGCCAGTTTTGCAGATGAAGGCAAATATGACATTTTCAGGTCTGATAGGAAGTCATGTATTTGAAGAAATCAAAACACCGAACTTTAACTATGTAATTTTCCCTATAAAGTTAAACACGGCAGAGGCAGGATAAGGGGTTGTATGTCCTATTCAATGGTTGGAAATCTGACATTTGTTGAAAAAAATATGGATACTAAGATGTATCTGGATCTCCTAAAAGATAATTTTGTACAAAGTGCGGAGAAACATGGCATTAGGGATTCAATAAGGTTCTAGCAAGACAACGATCTCAAGCATACATCAGGTAGTGTAAAGACTTGGCTTGACTGGAACTGCTGTATAATCGGATCTTATTTTAATCCATTCTGCGGTTCCCGATTTAGAAATATTGTGTTTTATTATACTATTTTCCAGCAGTGACCACAAAATCCTAATGACTTTGAGATCAGGACTCTGTGCAGATGTCTGTGTTACTGGTAGAATCTATGAAATCTCTATTGAAAGCAGTTCTCTATCAAAATGGATGCCCCACTAAATATTAACCACATAATAAGTTCGAAATATTAATGTTTTTTGAATACTTTTAATTTAGTGCATCTTTTAAGCTGTGAACTCAAAACTTAACTGAATTAAATAATTCGCTACATCTTCCTTTTTTAAGATTATAAATAACGTGAGATTCAATATATTTGAAATTTTATTATATTTTTGTGACAGCATCAAATAAGCTGTGAGTCTCTGTATATGAATAAAAATAATAATTAAAAAGTACATGTTTTTTCTCTTTTTAGCTATTTTTATACATTTCAAACGCTTATCACAAATTGAACATGCCGCACAGTGGGGTCTATCGTAAAAAAGTGTTAATAAATCTATGTCTTCTAAACTGCTGCACTATAAGATATTGTTAGTTTTGTTTTAAATTTCTCATAAAGTTCACAATACGGGGATAAATATGAAATATCTTTTGAAAATTTTGGTTCTGGTTTTCCGTGTTTGTAGACAGCAATTTGAGTTTATCTTTACTGAAAGCAAAATGAAACGTTTGTGGTACTGAATTCAGAAACAATGTATTGTTAACATTTTCGCTCTCCATATAACTAAATATTTCATTTATGGTTTTCTTGAACACATGATGATCCCAAGCCACTATTGACTCGTTACTGCTAACGTATTTAAGAGGTTCAATGCAGGTTGCATTCCACACAGTTTAAGCCGTTGAAGAAAATTATTGTTCATTAGATAGTCAATTCACTGTAGGCCTCAATTGACATGATCTATTCACATTGCTATCATACTTCGATGTGGCTCATTCAACTGAAAAAGGGAAAAATGTCACAAATAGATTTGCTTGTTTTTTAAATGGCACCAAAACGGCTGAAGAGTTTTGCTCAAAACCTTGCACACTGATCAGGAACTTCGATATCTAAAAACTCCGTTCCATTTTGCTTAGCAATGTTTAGTTTCTGAGATATACATTGCGAAATGTCAAAAACACTAAGAATTTTGCATTTTTTTGCGGTTTTTTTAGATTTCTTCAATTTGTGTCCAAACGAAACATTTTATCGTCAAGTGGAACGGACTAATTTTAGATACTGAAGTCCAAACTAGAACGAGTAATTTTTGTATAAAAACCTTCAATAATTTTTGTGCCTTTTGAAACATAAAATTAGGATTTTTCCTTTTCCACATAATTCTTTCAGTCATTTTTATTTTCTCAGTGTACTGATAAATTTTTCATCTTAAACGAAAGATTACTATTTCAAATAAGTATCCCAAAATAAAAACCAATTGTTCTTTAATTATTAAAAAAAAGTACGGCGTCTAATACGAATTCAGTTGAAAAATCAAAGTCGCAAATATCATCCTATATTTCACACAACAGATAAAGGAGGGACACACTAATGTCCATTTGAGGTAGCCGAATGTATCCCCCAATAAATAGAAGTAATTTGGTATAAATATCATTAAGTTAGAAAAACGTTTTTTTTAAATAAATAGTTTCTTTATTTAATTTGATGTGAAACAAAAATCCCGAAGTCCCTAAAAATCATTGGAGTAACATTTATAAAATCCCAAATGCCAGGCTTTGTAAAACACAGTCCGGTTTAGCATCCCTACTGTGTATACTGTTTTAGTTAATTACCATTCTATTATTAATTAACACATTGTGTTAATAAGTTTATCCTTATTATATATTTATTAATTAAATTAAAATTACTCCTTAATTACATTTACTCCCTTTATAATTCGGTTGATTAAAAATAACGTACCACTAACTAAAATTCTTAGTGTCCTTTAAATGCTAATAGTATTTGTTTATTTAATATGAATTTTACTTAAAACATCTCAGCACCATCAACACCAACACTTGCTGACAAATTTAATGTTAAATTTAAATATAAAATCTTGATAAGAATTTGTTTTATTTTTTATTGAATCTTATTAAAACATTTTATTTAAAGAGGGGACAAAAGAATTGAAATCATGGGGATAGAAATTTAAATACAAACTGATGATGACAGCGAATTGTGGTGTTAATTTTGATGCTTTGGTTTTCATTAAAAGAGTGGAAAATAAATAAATACAAAAAATAGAACCAGCTGTGTTAAGATTTAGTCGGTTTTAAATAAAACATCTCTAATTTTAAAACATGCTTAGGTTTTTTGCAGCACAGATTTAAATAAGTGATTTAAATTTTCAATTAGACTGAAAAAGTTTATAATGTTCAGGTCACACCAGTAGAATATATGTTGCTCATACTTGAGACGGTCTATATTAATACGGGACATATTTATTTGTAGACGGTTTAATTTTCTCTTTGATAACCGAAAGGATAATTTCTGGGTCCATTACTCAGGACCTTTTGCATCCGAATGTATCCGTATAAGGTCATGCAGAAACGGTTTGCCAAATGTCGCGGTCCTTATCTCATATACGTAGAGCAGTACAAAGGCAAATAGGCTGTGCCATCGGAATCATTCAAATGTACATTTCATGCTCAACCATTAAACAGTGCCAGGTCTAAGTAGATCCTTAGAGTAACCGCTGTAAACGATTTACAACATGAAAGAGGAATACCAACTACCAAGTCTTGAAGAGAGAATCAGATTTAGAAAGGTCCACCGTACGATTATTGCCAGCAACGTCAACATGATCCGCTGCCTAGAGTAGCTCCAATTTGTAATGTATCGTCATATCATTATGCGACTCACGTGACTCATTACCAAATCTAATGCCATGCACCGCCACATTATGGCCTAGATCTCAGCCTGAACAATGCCCCCGTTATTAGCTAACCTGAAATTAAAGCCCTCTTAAAGAGGCGACTTTAAAGGTATTGCTTCTCCCGGCCGCAGTCGTAGATGCATATGTCGAAAGAAATCGTCTGTCTAGGTAGGATGTAGGCATGACACACCCCAAAATGGGCGCATGGCCAGTATACCCAGGTCTCCATAACCTTGCAGTACTGAGTCTGATCGACAATTTCAGAGGAAAATGTTTGGACAGGAGACCCTGTCAGCTGTCTATGAATCATGACCAACAAAGCCCTTGATGGCATACTTCATTGTGCAACTGTGATCATAAGTGCAGGATACCACAAGATACTTTCGATAATTCCGCAGTAGATGAATTTGTCAAGGGCCATCCTCCAAAAAAAATGCACCATACATTAGTATGAGCTTATTGGCCATGATGAATAGCTTTGCTTGGATTAAATACATTTGATGGCATCGCTTGGTTGTTAAGGTTCCACCACGGTTTCACGTTCCAAATAATTCCCAGATACTTTGTCAGAAAGCCTGAGTTCCACCCCATTAAGGATCAGAAATGAAAAGGGTGAAAAGAGTATAACATCCGAAATATATTTGTCATGGTCTTTAAAAAAATTACGGATTTAGATTTAAATACTTTTAAAGTTCTGATTTCTTTAAAGAAAACATTCAAATATTTCTGCAGCTGATTTCTTTTTAATTTTTGTTTCTTTGTATAAATAATACAAAAATATTTTACACCACAGACTTTAAGATCGTTAACCTTTGATAGGTGGGTTAGATTTACTCCTTCGACATTAACTATTATACCTAGAGGCCATGCTGTACAACAAGTATGATTTAAATGAACATTTATCAACGATTCTTTTTTGCTGGTTTTAACCCTGTGGCCTAAATACAATAATAATGTTATTATAATATAAATAAATATAAAATAATATTGTTTCTTTGAATTTGCCAGAGAGAATGGTAGTAAAATATTTACTTAAATTACTAGAAGACATGTAGTTATTAATATATATTTAAATATAAAAACCAAAAGTAGTGAATAGATTTTACAGCAATTTAAGGCTCATTAAATTTTATTAACAAATTTGACGTTTTTATTGTCTACACTATCATAGTGACCTTGTGCAGATGT
Source organism: Calliphora vomitoria (assembly GCA_942486065.2). Lineage (NCBI taxonomy): Eukaryota > Metazoa > Arthropoda > Insecta > Diptera > Calliphoridae > Calliphora > Calliphora vomitoria. The sequence goes on from OW818032.2 coordinate 73,684,477, forward strand.
TTGTAACGACAGATCGACTTGGAATCGATATATAATTGATCATAGCTCTCACATAAGGCCCATTTACTTTTCAGAGAGAAAACAAGAATTAATTATATTCTCATTCACTCAGAATAATGTATGGTCTATATCATGGTTCTAGGTCCATTATTGTAATATCAAAAAATACCATTAGTTCTTCTTATGTTTTATTCTAACTTTACTCTGAGCACATCAGCTAACTTTAATGTCTCAAAGTTTAATGATTTATAATATTAAAAAAGTACCATTAGCAGAAAAAGTACCAATTTCCCTTTTCACTATTGAAGAATCATCAAGTTTGGATTTTCAAAATACTTCATCATGTGGACCTTTTTTTGAATACAAATATGTCTCAAACGAATTATACTAAAAAAATCAATTTTGTTTATTAAATTAGATTAGAAACGCGCTGTATTTACGAAGTCATTAACGATTAAAGATATTTGAGTGTTTTATACTAAAAATCGGTTTTTGGTATAAAATATGAGTGATCATAAATCAAATGTCGTTCGTTGGTAATTTCATCAGTTGAGAACAGCTGGACAGATTTGGACAATGTTTTTTTGAATGTTCACCATAGTTCAACTAAGGTTTTTAGCGGAAAGAAAAATTGACCACGCCCACTTTTTCCGATTTATCTAAAATCGGAAAACAGCTGCACCGATATGGCCAATTTTTTTTCAAATGTTCGAAGTAATCTAATTTAAGTTGTTACTGAATGAAAAATTTATCTAAAATCGCAGAACTCCTCCACCGATTTGCGGAATTTTTTTTTTAAATGTTCGCAACGGTCCACAAAATTTTTTTTACAGAAAGAAAAACTGTACACGCCCACTATACACCCATTTATCAAATATATCTGCAAATATGTAACCAAAGGCAGTGACATGGCTGAGTTAGTGCGGAGAATAGCTGTAATAAAGCAACTTGGGTAATTTTTTTTTTATTTGCCATTCATGAAAGACATCCAACAGTTGTTCATTTACTCGTACATCTGGAAACTGGTTAAAGAGAGTAATTTACTGAGGAGAATGTATTACAACGAGTTGATCGATCGCCATCTACAACATTGACCATATTTGCCCGAACGCTGCTATACTCCGAAATACCAAGATATTATACTGGAAATCAATCGTCAAAGAAATTTCAATGGCGAAAACAAGGATATCCAGATGCAGGTTTCCTCCATTTATTTTTCCCCGACGCATTAGTTCGAATTTACACAGTCCAACCAATTAGTGTTTCTATTGTCATTTGCGTTAGTCAAATCGTGGCCCAACATAATTCCAAGATTTGCAAACTATAAATGGTAAATTGTGTGGCACGTATTGGGAATACACCCTCGGATATGTTGTGCTTTCGCCAAATGCTTATTATATAAATATAAATACGAACATTGTTTTCGATAATTATCTCAACATGCTTCCCATCAAACTGTTTTATTTGTGGAGCAAATTTAAAGATGTCATGTGTGATGATATTTTGCATCAGATGAGTATTAGAACATCAAATTCAAATTTGTAACTGAGCGAGGAAATTTACAACGAGGCTTTGATATTAATTGAGGACATGTTATTGATGATCGAACAAGGTCTTATCTGATGCTCGACGCATTTAATCAAGAGTTGCGACGCAAAAAACGATATGATTGCGATACCTTGAGGGAATCAGATCGAATAAACTTTCCACTGTTGAATCGACAACAAAAATTTGTGGACGACCATCTTATGAATGTTTTGAAATATGGATCTGGAGGGATTTTTATTGGACGTTCCTGGTGGAATTGGAAAAACCTTTTTAATCGCGTTAATTTTGGAAACGATTCGTTCGTAGAATGATATTGCACTTTTTCCATCAGGAATTGCAGAACTGCTCATTCAGCACTCAAGTTGCCATTGAATATGCAAATCAATGAAAATCCAACATGCAACATTTCCAATAACAGTGTGATGGCCAAATCAAAGTCGATTTGGTGGTGCGATTATTCTGTTATCAGGTGAAACAATGCCAGCGATTCCACGGTCAACGCCAGCCTATGAACTTATGAATGTTTGAGTCGTCCGTTTTATAGAAACTCGTCAAAAAACTCAAATTGACTGTGAAGATGCATGTCGAGCTGCAAAACGATCAATCTGGAGAAGTATTTTCCAAACAATTGATGGAAATTGTCAACGGCAAAATCGTTCGGTGTGCCAGTTCACCGAATCAAAAAGGTGTTTCCTCTTTCGAAAGGTGTTTCCAAACTTTGCACAAAATTATAATTGGTTGAGCGAACGTTGATGCGAAAAACATTGTTTTCGACGATTTGAATTTTATGCCTCAAAGTGAAATTGCTGTTGATTTGATGACGTACATATCGGTGTATTCCGTTAATTCCCAAGATGATGTCATCAACTATCCAAACGAGTTTTTAAACTCGCTGCAATTATCCGGATTACCACCTTACAATCATCAACTTAAAGTCTTTGTAATGTCACCTGACTTGCGGTAAAAAAACCTGACGAATAACGTAATTGAAGCAACAGTACTTAAAGGAAAATACAAAGGAGAAGACGTTTTTATACCACGGCTCCGACTGACATGTCATTCGACTTTAAACGCTTGCAGTTTCCGGTACGGCTTGCATTCCATGCATCTTGTTTGGTCAATTGTATGTATTTCCCCTAAAACATTCGAATTTCGAAAAAGTACCTGTAAACTCTCGTAGATAAATCTCTTTATAGTAGATCTTCATAGGGAGAGAGGAGCGTAGACTTAAAATCTAATGACTCTACCTTTTGGCTGGGCAATGTTGAATCCATCCGTCACTCAGTAACGTTACTCATATAAGTGAATTGGAGAAACAAATTTTCTGGGCGGTGCCATATTCCCAGCGTTACTCCAGCAATAGATATTAGTCATCATGACATGGATTATTAGGATTTTTAAGGGAAGCCGGGAAACATAATATATATTCCGAAGGAATGTAGTGTGGTTTTAGTGCTATTTATTCCCAATGCGGGAAGGATACACCACAGGATCGCAAAGGATTATAGAAAGAACAGTCTATCATCGTTTTTATTGAAAACACTGGAATGATTGGTTGTTGACCATGTCTAGAATAAACTCTTCTGACAATTTCTGATGTGCAAAACATGCTTACTTTAAATGTAGGTCAGTGGAGACGGCCCTGCATGACGTTGTCGATACTATCGAGGCGACACTTGAAAGAAAAGAGTATATTATGGCATCTTTCTTGGATATAGAGGACGGTTTTAACCATGTGAATATATCCTCAATAGTCTATGCTCTAGGTTTACAATATTTAAAATTTTGGAATTTCCATCACTCTTTTTCATATAGCTGCCCCATAGTTAAATTTTAGGATAGACTATTGCTAAATCAGACTAGTAAGTTGTTAAAATCATAACTAGTTTTTATCAGATCGATAAAATACTACACCATGTATTTTCATAACGTTTTTTAATTTTGACGATTTTGGTTAAACATTTTTTCATCATAATTCTTATTTTGAACTACTGTGCACATTGTGATTATTTAATTTGTCTTAAATTGATCTTGTAAGTTTATCAATAACTTACTGCAATAATTTACATTTATTCTAGCAACATTCTACTGCCCGTTACATATGTATTTCTGTAGTCTATATTAGAGCGTTAAAACTTTAAACATTTACATAAAATCCATAAAAATATAAATTGCTACTTACTGCACTATATTGTTTCAGAGCAGAGAAATTATATATTTTTAATGGTATTAAGAGGTCATTGGGGAATAGACATTCAAACATATTTTTGCTGAAGAGAAAGAAGTCTTAAAATTGTTGGTGTTTATTTTTATGGTTTTAGTTTTTGCGTTCGCTTTTACCTCAAGGATAATAAATGGGATATGAGTAAAAGAAAACAACTAAGAATAAGTTGCATAAACATAAATGAATTATAGCCATTTGGGTTAGAAAGTGAATAAACCATCATATACGTAGTTATTTATATGGATACAAACAATATATCAAATTAATAGGGGTGATTTGTATATATTGTAAAAAAATGTTAATTAAATATTCTTAAAAAGAATAGATTAAAACAAAGCTAAGTCGTAAAACTGCATTTAGTAGTTAAACATTTAAAATCGATACTCAGTTTCCGATAATGAAAACATCTTAATCTTAAAAATTTTTCAATATTTCAAAAATGTTTAAATAAAAGAAATTTATATCATACTTTTTACACTTCCTTTCCCTAACCTTAGTCCCTCTGATATCAGACTTAATCTCATGGTTCATTGGTTTCATATGAAACGCCCCTAATAAGTGTGCAGCAAAACAACACTGACACATTTTATCTTATTTTATCCTTGGCAACCAGTGTTATTTTAAAATTTCATTATTCTTGCTTGTTTTTCTTCTTGCAAGCGAATATCTTGGCCATTGTTTTGCATTATGGCTAAAATGTTTATATGCATGTATGAAATATTGAAGTAAAGAAACACTTTTAAAAACTACGTTCTTTTTTTATTTCTATTCTCAACTTGTTTCCATATTTTCTTTTAATATTCATATTTAGTGCACAGAAAATTTATAGTTTTTTAAACATCATGAGAAGAGCATCAGCGATATTTGCAGCTACTTACCCGTACTACTTATACACTGACATAACTCAACCATCAGTTGTGGCCACCATCATCATCCATCCATACATAAATATAGATTATTTGTATGATAATGCAGTCATTTCTTTTAGCAAAATTTATAGAATTAAAAAGAAAAGAACAAATACAATAATTTTAAGCGATTTATAGTAACTGAGGTGAACAATGGTTCTTGTTTAGGTGTTTTTTTTTAATTAGAAATAGATTTATGATTGTGTGGTTCACATTGTAGAATGCTATATATAAGTGGCTTAGATGGGACTTAGTACCAAGTTTTGATTAAATGCATCAGTTAAATCAGTTAAGTTTCAAATACCTCAGATAGGTCGTATTGTTAATAATCCTTCAAGATTGTATGCCTAATTACGTGAAGTGTCTTATATTCGCATAGTAGACGATAAGTTTAGTTATGAATAGTAGTACGCAAAATTACACTTCCACTCACAGACTTATACAAGGTGGCGCAAAAGTAAACTTCCGATATTTGTTGGCTATAATTAAAAAAAAAATGAAAAGCTTTGATTCTTCTTGTGGATTATTTTTATTTGGCCTTTAATTTTTTTTTACGTCAAGTCGAAAATATGATGTCATGTAAATGGCCACCGCCACAGTTGATTGTCATTTGAACCCTTTTTATGGCATATTCCATCAGCACGTCGTCTGGTCGATGTCGACGGCGCTTCCATGACATCCTCGGCTACAGCAGCAATATTCTCTGCAGAACGGCTACTCCGGGGTCTGCCACGCCTGACAGCATCTCGTGTTGTGCCAGTCTCTTCGAGGCGAGCGGCTAAACGTCGCAGTGTTGCACCACTAGGCGTTGGACGGCCTGGAAATCTGCGACGAAATTCACGTTGTGCCAAAGTCACCGACCGATTATTGGTCAAATAAATAGTCAGCAATATTACGCGTTTTGGAGCAGTGTAGCGTAACATTGTTTATTAACGTGTATTTCGCATGTGTTTACTACACAAATGTCAAAACAGAACTGACATTAGGGGCCAATCGCAAAATTTATAGCATTTTCTGATAGGAGGATTATTTTTGCGCCATCTTGTAGTTTCATTACGGAGACAGATTAAGATAAAAGATTTTTCCCAAACAAAACTAAGTATGAAAGGATAGTTGCTCAAGCCCGACTATATAAAATTATAGTCGGGCCAATTATAGATTGTTTTCTATATCAAACTTATTTCTGTTGAATTTTGTGTGAACATTTTCAAGAAATTTATGCTCGCTAAACTGATTTTCGGAACTTCGTCTTATATGGGAGCTATGGTCAATTTTTGTTTGTATAAAAAACAAACTCAAACCGCGAAGTGTTTTGCTTGTCTGCAGATACACCCAGAGTCTCTGGCGGGAATCGAACCCGTAACCTCCAGATTGATATTCCAGTCTATCGGGGCACCCAAAATTATGGATTGATAAAACAAATTAAATGTGATATCCTGTTATATAAAACTTATTTGTGGAGGAATTCGTGTGGATGCCTATAAGAATCAAAAATGTATGACAAAAAATACCTATTTCTATTGAACATTTTTATGGAGGCTAAGTGAAATAATGGAATGATTTCAACCAGCTACAATAAGTTTTGGCCTTAGGCCGAACAAAATCTATATGTCAAGTTTATGTGCCAGTCAGCTAGCCAGTCAGACGGAAGTCGATCGGTATACTTAAAGGGTGTATGACAAATATTTTTTGGCATTTTGTTGGTACCCTCCTTTAAATAAGATATTATCGATCATAATGTAGGATGGATTTGTCGACGTAACCACTAAGTATTGTGACATTGCAACCTTGGGCAATGCACATTGGTTTAGAAACGTTTGGAAATAATTCGGTATCTCGGCATCTATAAAATACTTTATTTACTCCTCACATTTGTAAGTTTTTTCATGTATATAGTTCCGAAGAAAATTTTTTTCTTCAAATCTTAAAAAAAATAAATCAATAAACCTGAAAGTCTCTTCAACTAATAGAGATAACCTACACATGTAGGGACTATATATTTAAAATTTCAGTTCATTCGGGTCGTAAATGGATTTTTGTCAATTTTTTTTTTTTAAATTTTGAGACCCGAGGTGACCAATTTTGAGGGGCTACGTAATGACTCCCACTTGCGTTAGGAAGCTGAACAAGCGTAAGACAACTCGAAAACACCTCAGTTCTAACCATTTGAAATTTTGTAACAATATATCTAATAGTTCTCAAGATACCGAATTATTTCCAAATAAAAACGTTTCTAAACCACTGTACAATGGCAGAGAATAAGAGGGTGAGTCAATAAGTCCGCGACTTTTTTAATTTCCCGGCTGTTAACTAAAAAGGCAACACTGCTCCTGTCAAAATGAATTTGTCAGTTGACTCCTGTGAGAATTTAAACAAGCTGGGTCATTTAGTTTCCGTTTGACAGCCACTTGAAAATGTGTATATCATCTGGTCATTAAGCATAACTTTTTGGCGGAATAGAACCTCTGAAATCCGTGAAATAAAGGCTAAGCTTGATGAATACTAGAACACAGCACTATCAATTTCAATGTACAAAAGTGATTTACTGAATTTCGTTGTGGCCGTACAAGCACGTAAGATGCCGAACGTTCTGGATCCCCTGTTGAGGACGCTAAACCCGATTTTCAGTGGTAAAAAGTGTTTTACTGTCTTACGATGTGACCGTACAATCAAGGAAGATGCCGAACGTTCTGGATGCCCAGTTGAGGACGCTGAACCCGAATTTCAGTGGTAAAAAGTGGTTTACTGTCTTACGATGTAACCGTACAATCACGGAAGATACCGAACAGACTGGATGCCCAGTTGAGGTCTCTACATCCGGAACAATTGAAAAAAAAAAAAATACGATATTGAAAGTGTGAGGGATTGTGGAAGCCATATACATCTAACAGTGCTCAGTGGTTTAAATTTTGAATGATCACTTGGGTATCAAAAAGCTTTCAGCAAGATGGCTGCCGTGTTGGCTCACAATGTGAGTACCCTTTTACTCACATGCGCAGTTTTCATGGCAAAAATGCATGAATTAGGCTACGTTTCTCCGGATTTAGCCCCGAGTGATTATTCTTTGTTTCCAAACCTGAAGAAATGCCTCGGCGAAAAGAAATTTGATTCCAGTGATGAAATCATCTCCTAACAAATACCTTCTTTGATGACCTCCTTTTTTTTTGGAAGGTATACAAAAATTGGAGAAATATTGGACAAAGTGTATAAATATATATATTATGTGGAAAATAATATTATTTTTTATCCAAAAACCTGTGTTTCATTCAAAAGGCACGTACTTTTTAACCCCCCATCTCTTACTCCTCTACATTCGAAGCTGCGAGACTGAAATATATAATGCAGACTGTGCTATGGCTAGTTTGAATGACCATTTTAATCTATATATGCAGGGACCCTAACTATGAGTAACCTCAGCTAAATGACCTAATATGGACTGCTCATTTTAACACTAGCTCATTACGTTAAAATAAGTAATGTAAGACTTGAGAGACAATAATCCTCGAATGTAGACAAAGAAACCAAACCAACTACGAATATTCCCGTCATGCAATGTGCATTTTTTTTTCAAGTGGAATGTTTTGCGAAGACCTTGTCTCAAAATGCTTAGAAAACATCTTAGGAACTGTCAAATTGCCATTATCATCCTCATTAATCGCAGCACATAAGGTCAGCAAAATGTGTTGTCTCGTCAGAATGTTGGTATAAGTATGAGGATAGCATAACCATACCTTCTTGATTTCCTTGCATCGCGATGCATGATTCCATGATCTTGTTGTTGTATGGCTAAAGTGGTTATGTTATTGAAGTTCTCTTCTATGCCTAAGAATGCTACCAATCCATAAATCTACTTAACGAAGTGATGTAGCATTGGTTGGACTTTGGAGGTGGAATGATGTGCTTAACCACTTAATTGAGATCAGTAGGCATTTAACAAGATTAAATCCTTATATCCAATATCATATGTATCATAAACACTCTTGTTTTCCACGTCCGCTTCTTCTCAGTGTCTTTTAGGAGTGGCACTCGACCTATAGGTAGGACGTTAATGTTATATCGTGTGGAATTTATGTCGTCTCTATGATTGTCGTACAAAGTTTACATGTATGCTTTTATATGAAGGATCCACACAACGAAAGTTCTTTCCAACATGCCTTGGAATTGATACCAGCTGTATGATGATATTGTTATGATTTTACACATAGGAGTAAAAGCTTCGTAATGGGGAATTTTCATTTCCTCGTGTAGATGGAGTATCTCAGCAGATTTAAAAATTTCTTTACTGGATATCACTTAATGAAAGTAACCTCTCTAGAGCGTAATTCACAGATTTCGAAAGTAGCAAACAAAGTTTCTTTAACCCTTCACTAAGTGCTGAGATTTCATAAACATGCTTCTTCTTAGAAACTTATATGTAAATGCATTGGTAGTTTTAATAGGCAATAGTTAAACTGTACTGAGAATAGATCTCTTCCCTAGATCTCTTTACCCAACAGGATTTTCAACAATTGTCTCTAAACGGTTGCAATTACTGGCGGCCTCTTCTATAATTGAACCTAATCCTCGCTGGAATGTCGCCAGTTACTCGACACCCCATACACTAAAGTGTACCTTGGTTTTAATGGTTTGACTGTGATGATGGTTTCTACCACTTAAGTTGGCGTGTATAGCTGTATGGTAGTGAAGTTTGTATACAACACTTCGTTTCGACTTAAAAACCTCAGACTTCTTAATGAAATGCCACAAAATTCAGACAAGTACCCTTAAGTGCAAACATAATTGTAATACTTTCATACTTCTTCGTCGGGTTTTACAGATGTTCAACAGCAGACCACAACATGACATTTCCGTACTCAAGAATTTCAATAAAGTTATTGAAATGATAATAAAAACTAATTCGTCCAACTTGCTGATTTCAATATTATTTTGTACAATTATGAGTTCGTTTAGTTTACTAATGAGTAAACTATCACGCTCCTCTGCCAAGCTAGAAGGATCAGGTAAGACTGCGTTCGTACTACAGATATTAGCTGCGATGTAGCAAGCTGTTTCGGTGAAGAGTGTTTTGCTAAGCTCTCTATTGGCTAATAGAACGTTTAAGGTTATAGAAAGATAGTTTAGGAGTCGCTTTGTAAATTTGGTAGATCTGTGTGAGTCTGCGAAGTGGTGTGCAGTGTTATCTTATGTTTGTGTAAATTAGTCTTTCCAATGCTTTTGATCAAGACAGATGATAAGCTTGTTAGCGGGACGATTTCTTTTATCAATATTGGGCACAGTATGGTTGTGAGTTTTGCAAACAGCACTTCGTATCACCTTCTATACATCAGTGTTCTGAATCAAATGCCAGTAATAATGACCATCTAGTGACTGCAAACTCAATCCTGCTCCGTTGGGTTGGAAGGAGAAGCCAAACTGTCGACCACATCTTGCCAACTCCCGTACTCAAGAATTTCAACATGGTTCTTTGAATAAACTATCTACTGTTATCATAATCATAATTTGAAATTCATGTACACAAGAATTGACGCAACTAATTTGATGAAGACGAGTCTATACTTGTGGGTATATAAGATTAGGCACATCAGAATATGACATTCTTTATTGATCTGTTTGATAGTACAGATCTGAACTTATGGAAGTCAATCACAAATAACTTAAATTTGTTGTTGAATAAGCGCAGGAGGCCAAAATACGTTTAAAGAACGCAAATTCAATTGAAAAAGAAAAGCAAACTTTTGTTTCAGAACAAATTGAGAAAGAAATGTAAACGTCTCACGCCATTAGAATGGTCAAGTGAGATTCAGAGCATTGGTAGTCGTTCATATTATTCAGGTTAAGACGATTTTCGTCAATTTACACGTACACAACCCGAATGTAAACAATGAAGCGTAAAAATGTAAATATTTCATTCAGTTGCTCGATGTTGTTGCAGATATTGTATTACTTACCCATACATGCACACAAATTAAATGCTACTATTTGCTTACTACTGATTTAGATCACATAGCCCTCAGTAACTTCGGATACTTACATGTATACAACACGAGCATCAACAAAGGAAGTGTTTAATTCAGTTGTATTCTAGTTTTTAACACAGCATATTAATGCTGCATTGTTTGCAAAAGAGAGAACATATTTATGAACAAAGTAAACTCTATATATTTTGCAAGATCTAAAGTTCTTATTATCCATATAATGAAATACAATTATGACAAAATAATAAAGCCAGAATTTCGCTGAGTGTTAAATCATCAACACCTTCACTTCTCTCTCATTGATTAAAGAGATTCATTTTGTGTATAGGCTTTGTCGAGCACGTTGTTTCGTCGAATTAGAGTTCATTTTCTTATTTGTTCATTTGTACAAGGTTGCGCAAAAGTAATCCTCCTATCAGAAAAGGCTATAAATTTTTCCGATTATTGGTCAAATAAATAGTCAGCAATTATTATTTCGCATGTGTTTACTACACAAATGTCAAAACAGAATTGACATTAGGGACCAATCGCAAAATTTATAGCATTTTCTGATAGGAGGATTACTTTTGCGCCACCTTGTACAAATGAACAAACTAGAAAATGAACTCTAATTCGACGAAAAAACGTGGTCGTATATATTATCGTTTCTTTCACTGTATCTCACTAATACGAAAATAGCTTTGGTTGAGTGAGTGGATTTTCCGTCTTCTATTTTACAAGTACCAATGTTTGCACATTTCAGCCACAGATTCTAATTTATAACTACTTAAAAGCTAAGTGGTCGTATTGCAAAAAAAAAAAAAAAAACTTATAGCTAAATTATTCTATACAAATATTATGGCAATAAATTTACACACATACATATTTTTCCTATCATCCATTTTTATGCAAATTAATGATAATTGATATTTCTTGTATAATTTACATGCTGCTATCCTTTTTCGCACTATTTATGTCGAGAGAGTATAATAAATTAAATTTTAATTAAATACCAAGAAATCAAAAACGCATTAAATAATAAACCTAAAAATAAAATGGATGTCAAAACCTTTTTCCATTTGTTATTTGTTCGACATTTAAAAATTTATGGCCGTTTGTTTTGTGCTGAGAAACAAAACATAATTACACGTATATTTTATTAACTTTTATAAAAAATAAATAAATTGTTTATTTTATATTTGATTTGTTGTTTTTGCTTGGTACACATTTGGTTTGAAATACAATATTTTTTTTTTTTTGACGATAAGTTTTTAATTGAACCCATTTCAATTCAATTCATTTCGAAATTGTTTTTATTTGTTTGTTCCTCTTTTCAGCTGTCAACCCATATCATTGGGAGGTTATTTTGTGTAGCAAAAGATATTGGTGGTTGTCTTAATTTTAAATGTTTCATTATTTTGATTTTAATGCTAAAATCATGTTTTTTTTTATATTTGGAAATAATTTATAGGATTTTTAGTTAGTTAAATCAAACATTGTCTTCAAATTGATGTTTAATTATGGTTTAACTTTAATTGGCCATTTCATTGAACGTTATTAATAGACATTTGCTTGGATTATTAAAAATTAAAGAATTTATTGTTAAATAATTTAGTTTGTTTTCTAATGAGTCTTCAATAAATACCTTCCGTCTTGAAACAAAATCAAAATTTTACAAATTCTTTGGAATCTTATAAAATTGTAAAATATTTCTCTTTAAAAACACATATTCTTTAACAAATCCGCAATTTTGCCATAATTTATGTCTTTTAACTAAATATGTACATTCTCTACTAAAATGTTGCTCATTCATATTCACATCGTGCACACTTGCTCAAATACAACAAAGTTTATACTTGCAAAGGAAGAAAAAAGTAAAAAAAAAGTTGATGAAAAAACTGTCACCTTTTCTATTTAAAGAACTTTATAAAACTAAACTCGTACATCAGCAACAGCATCTAAAAACAGCCAACTCTCTGAACTATGAGTAACTTTCTGGTCAATCGAAGTTGCATCAATTTAAGCAAGAAAAACTTTTACCCAGTGAAAGTTTTTGTGTTAAAAAAAAACACACTCACAACTAATAGAACTGGCTGGCACAACTGCAAACATGACTATTTGAGCAACAAAAAAAAAAAGGGCCATAAAACTAAAATTTTCTTTAATAAAAACTAAATTTAAAATAAAGGGGGGAAAAAGCAGTATCCAGCAAGCGTAAAAAATAACATTCGAATTACCAGTAGCAAGTTTTAAGTTTGATTATCAAATTTAAAATGTTTGCATTTGTTAAACTTTTTTTATTAAAAAGTCAAATATTTTAAAAAGGAAATCTAGAGAAACAAATAAAAGAAATTGCATTATTTGAGTTGTCGTTATATTTATGAGATGCAAAAGAAATATTAGGAGTATTCCAGTAATATAAAAAAACTAAATTATATAAAATATGTCGAATTTCATTTTATCAGGATTTCCGCATTTTTTATGACTGCTCAAACAGTATTCCGGGGGGACATTTGTATGGGGGGCTAGGCAAAATCATTAACCGATATTGCCCATTGTCAATACCAAACAAACCTTATCAACAGAAAATATTTGTGGAAAATTTCAGTCAACTAGCTCCTTTCATTTGGGACCTATTGTGTTTTCAACAGATAGACAGAAGGACGGACATAGCTAAATCGTCTTAGAATCTTATGAAGACCTAGAATATATATACTTTTATTCCTACGACCAGTACTTCGATGTGTTAGAAACGGAGTGAATAAATCAATATACCACCCATCTTTTTTGAATCCTGTTCATCAAGTCAGCAGCAGAGTTTTTAAAGAGAGTAGTTAGCTGAGAAGTATATAATAACACTATGCAACACCAAAAATATGGAGGAGTTCTCATATAGCAATTATAATTTATTGGAGTCTATAGATATCAAAAATACTTATAGTTTTTCTTGATCACTTCTTTTAGTACTATTTCTGTAGTGAAATAACGAAAGTCTTAAAGATACAATTTTAAAAAATTATAAGTATGGGTTTTCCAATAAGAGGTGTTATTTTGGTATTCAAAGAAAAATTACATTTTTTGTGATAAATGATCAGATGTTTATTTCATAATAAAGAGGAAGTTATGCCGTTAATAATGAAAAAAAACATCAGCCACGACCATGCTTACAGGGCGATATCCTTTTCATGAAATTTTCCATAACGAAATCGCAAAGTGGCTGCCCTATGTTCTCGATAGCCCCACGAATTCTATCTCTGAGGTCTTGAATCGACGCTGGGCTGTTGGCGTAGACCTTATCTTTCACGTGGTCCAAAGTAAGAAATCGCAAGGTGTTAAATCACAAGATATCGGTGGTCAGTTGTGATCACCTCTTCGGGAGATAACACGTTCCAGAAACTTTCCTGTAAAAGAGCGAAGACACGACGTTGTTGATGATCGGCTGGCTTGAGTTCTTGTGGTAACTGAACTTTATAAGCCTTAATTCCCAAGTCTTTATGCAAAATACGGTGTAATGACATTTGTGGAATGCCCAATTCCCAATTCCCAAGAACGACGAGGAATGGACAAACCTTGGTTTTCTTCAAAACGTTGGGCTATAGCAGCAATATTCTTAGTTGTTCTTGAGCGACGTGCACGAGTTTTATTCTTCACATCACTAACTTGTCCCAATAGCTCGAATTTTTTCCACCAATTTCTGTATTGCGGTCCGACAAGGTGATTCACGACGACCCAAAAATGAATGAGTTTTGCGAACTGTGACTGTAAGATTTTCATAATTTTTTTAGTGAATTTTAATATTATCAATGCGTTGTTGAAGCATGTATCCTTCCATTTTTAGTAATGGCGTAGTTTCTACTTGTCATATGTCAAAGAATAAAGGCTTCAAAAGTGACAGCTACTGAAATACCGGGTGATTCAAAATAACAGCTCTTGTTGGAAAATCCTTTATATTGTTTTGGAATTGATTTTGAAATTGTTTCTTTTATTTTTGTAAATCGGTTGGAAAGTGGTTTCACGCTGTAAGTTGATTGTCAGGCAGTAAAAAAAAGAATTGACGAATTGAAGTCAAGAGACCTTGAAAGAAGATTTTTATCATGTCCGAAATGATGTTTGAACGCTATAAAAGATAACCCGAAGTGTAAAAGATCATATGTGTAGCACGACCAACCAGTCGAATCGACACCAAAGCCAAACATCCATGGCGATAAGGTAATTCTCTATATTTGGTGGGAACAAAAGAGTCCTTTCATTATGAGCTGCTAAAATCTTAACAAACTATCACAGGGATACTGTGTTGAACACAACTGATTCGATTGAAGCGAGCATTGGCTGAAAAACGCCCAGAATATGCGGCCAGTGGTGAAAACGTATTACTCCATCATGACAACGCTCGGCCACATGTTGCAATACCTGTTAAAATATATTGAATGAAGTGGTTGGGAAGTTTTGCCTCACCGTGCCCTGTCTGTTTACTATTTGTTTTGATTGCTCTCTCTGAGATACGCTTTACCATTACGATAACCCGAAGCGTAAGATATCATATGTGAAGCCCGACCAACCAGCCGAACCGACACCAAAACCAAATATCAATGGCGTTAAGGTAATTCTCTCTATTTGGTTGGAGAAAAAGGATCCCTTTTATTATGAGCTGACCATCACATATCATCACAAAAAACCTGTACCGGATGCGACTGATACGTTTCAAGCAAGCATTGGCCGAAAAACGCCGAGAATATGAGCCAGACATGAAACTGAAATTTTCCATCATGACGGTCGGCCACATGTTGGAATACATGTTAAAATGTGTTTAGAATGAAGTGGTAAGGAAGTTTTGTCTCACCGTGCCCCATACGTCTACTACTTGTTTGGATCGATGCAGAACGCTCTGGGATATGCTTCACTTTTTAACAGTGTATCCAATGTTGCCTTGATTTTTATCTTTACGCTCTATTTTTTGAAAAAGCATACTAAAGATGCTTTCCAAAACACATAAGCAAATTAAAAAGTGAATGATTTAAGCTAATTTTTGTGATAAAATGTTTTTCAGATTTTTTTGGTTTTTTCATAGAAATGCTTGCGTATTCTAGTTTTTAAATATAGCTGACGGTATTTTGCTTTAGTTGGGGAACATACTGACATTAATATACAAATGCCAGCCATTTACCAACCGATTTTTACAGATCATATGCTGTTTGAAAGATAAAGCTGATATCTTTAAACCAAGAGAAACAATTTTCAAGAATATATTTATGATGATTTGAAGTTGTAACTTTAAGAATAACGTTATATTAATAAAAGTGAGCGATATAAACTTTATGTATTTCCGTAATCTATGAACTCCATCAAAACAGAATTGTTACATGACAAGTCCTGGATATTCGTTCAATTTTGTATGATGTGATGTACAATTTCTAGCTGCAACAGCGAAATATAACTTAGTCGACAATATAATCAATTTTTGCTTTCTAAGGAAAATCGATCATTCCATAATTCGATCACTGGATCGATTTACACAATTTGTCAAAATTCCATAGATGTACCCATTATCAATACGATTTTAAAGCAAATGCAATTTTAGCATAATTGTTTGCTTTAGAAATTGGAAACTAAACGTATACCCCTATTTATTTAAAACTATGATAAATGATCTTTTGACGACAATACACAAATGCATACAACAATATGCGGAAATTCCATTTATAAAAGCAGTGAAAGATAAACTATAGCAACAAAAATAACCATAAAATATAACACTGTAGAAAATTTCATAGCTGTTCTAATTTTATTCATCCCGACATTAAATAAATGAATACTAAATCTCAAAGGAAATTAATACAAGAAAATATGCTTAATAAAGTATGAAAATAAATGTTATTAATGCAAATTTGTGCACTTTATGAAAAATTTGCTAATAACCACATTTATTGTGAGAGTTAATTAAACTCTTGTGGTTTTGTGACAAATGAAGGTTGTTGGAGAATTTATTTAATGTTGGCATTACTAACATTATCTTAAATATTATTTCGGGATTTTATATTAAGCTAATGCTACAAAATCAAAGTAGTAGTAGTATCAAAGAAAAAATTAAATTTTTTGTTTTATTTAAAATGATCAACTCAGTTTTGTTACACAAGTTTTAGCATTATTTTTATAGCCACCACCTAAAAGATGGGGAAGATAGTGGTCGTAGAATCAAAAAGCATATACAGACTGGGTCCTTATAAAGTTCTAAGACGATTTAGCTGTGTCCGTGTGTCTGCATTATCGTGCCAACAACAGTAGTTAAGTAGTATGAAATATCGCTTATTGATCAGAAATGTTAGGTATTGAAAATGAGCAAAATCGGTCTAGTAAAACCAGAGTTATAAACCAAAATTATATTTTTCAAAAATTTATTTCTATTTTAATTAAATATATTGCTGATAATACCACGAAATTTTGCTCACGTTAATCCTATGATACAAGGTTAAGCTGTGTTGAAAATAGTAAGAAGCGATTCATGATTTCTCACATACAAATTTCTTCCTGAAATATAACTCTATGATACATAAATGTCTATATACTACAAATATCCATACAAAATTTACTAATAATAATCTCCCACTTCCTTGTATCACTTAAATGCGAAAATGTCGAACTTTGTATGAACGAATCGTCATATGCGGGAAATTTTGCTTTACTTCTTTAATTTGTAAAAAAAGTACCGCTGAAGCACCGATTGCTCACCAAAACTTATGGTTTCATCGATTTTATCGTGCGAGAGAAGTTGATTGCTATTCAGATGTGTTGATATTGACACGAAAGACAAAGGTCGCCCAGACCTGCCAAACGAATTTGAAAACCAAGAATTGCAGGCATTACTCCATGAAGATTGTTATAAAACCCAACAAAAGCTTGCAGAATCATTGGGAGCTACTCAATTACCAATTTTAAAATGTTTGCAAGCAGCAGGATTCACCCAAAAGCTGGAAAATTGGGTACCATACTGTTACGAATGTTCAAAAGCGATTTGAATTTAACGGTTTATAAACACGTCAATCAGTAGCATGCGGTTATTATCATTGTTTGTAAGTATGGCAACACTAAATGTTTAAGCTGCTAATATTAACATCGATAGCTCTAGAATTCGAATGTACTAGTTTGTTCGTTAAGATCATTGTAGAAGATTCACGAAAGATGGCGTGTGTATAATTAGTGGCAGTCGTGAGTTGATCATAGGCGCTGCTAGAGTTAAAATCAACTGCCTTGTACATTTAAGTGTGTACATTATAAAGTGTGTGTGCATTTCTTCGAATTTAAAAACGTGTATAAAGACACTGACTTACTATTTGAACTGTTGTTGTTGTACATTTTAAATAAATAAAGAGTTGTTGCAATTTTAAACTACTAAACGGCTTTTATTAGCAATAAAAAATATCCGGTTTATTTAAAGGAAATAAACCAAAGTTTTAAAAAGGTTAAAACGTAACAATGTGAGTTAAAGCTGAGAGACCTTTAAATACTTTTTTGTATGTCTGAATCAGCCGAATCGACACCTAAGCCAAAGGAGCTAAAGCGCCATGGAACTAAAGTAATTCTCTGTATTTGGTGGGACCAAAAGGGCTATGAGCTGCTGAAATCTGGCCAGACCATGAAACCGTAATATTCCATCATCACAACGTAAGGCCATACGTAACAATACATGTTAAAGAGTATAAAGAAAGAAGTGGTTGGGAAGTTTTGCTTCCAGACCTTGCCTCGTCCAACAATTATTTTTTTTGATCGATGCAGAACGCTCTTTATCGCTTCAGAACAGTGTATCCCAAATTGGCTTGATTCGTTCTAGGCCTCAAAAGATGAGCAGTTCCTTTTGCTCGGAATCCATATGTTGCCAGAAAGATGGTAAATGTCATAGCTAACAATGGCCAATACTTTGAATAAATTTATATTGTACAAGTGTTACAAAATAAAAGCTAAAAATTTTGAAAAATTTCAGTATTTACACAAACGGCAAATATTAAAAAGTTGGTAATTGAAAATTAAAAAATTCTCAGAAAATAAATAAAATAAACTGAAACTTTGATCCATATACAAATTGCAACCAATTTTATTTGATGGTAAGAGTTGAATATGTTCTTTCATAGAAGCATCAACAACAGTATCATTATCATAGAACATATACATGCGTACACACATTTATGCTTATAAACACACATACGTACACATTAATGTTAGAACATTTTTCATAGAGGGCTTCTGGGGAGGGTTTTAACAATTAATTTAAATGCAGCACATCAAAATTAATTGTGCAAAGTGAATTAATTAAAACAAAAGATGGAGAATAGTGCTGCTGAATGAGGTTACCGAAAAGCTAAATACATGTAGATTTTACACATTCTCACTAGTATATATGTATGTACCCACATATATACCCTGCAGTTCTTGGTGACTGTACCGAACTAGTGATTTTACCTATCACTTACGGTGACAACTAGTTAAATAAGCATTTTAACTTACATATCCTAAGCTGGTTCTCTATTGGCACTTTTTGATTACAATGAGATTGTCTGACAGCGGGTCCAAAGTAATCAACGCATTGGATTCTCATACCGGTTATATAGTGTATGGGTGCTAATTCACCTTAAATAGTCAGTTAAAAAGACATCTTGTAGACAGTCCAATAACCAATTGCTTATACACAAACCTTCCTCCGAAAACTCTTCAATAAATTACTATTGGTAGGCATAAAAAACTACTTTCTAAAGTGCAGTACGAAATAGACGTTCAAAGTGACTACACTCTAGATTACTGCTCCATGCTAGATTGCATGTATAAAGTAACCAATTGACTTATCTATGCACAACAAAGAACACATATGTAACAAATGACCCAAAATATGTATATTTAAGTCGGCCGAGATATCAGACACTACTGACAATTACTGTCTATAAGGGATACATTGACTACTTGCTTAACTGCTGGGTACTAAGGAAGTATATATGTATGTTTATATACATAAAGTGTGTAGTACATAGAGCTGCTAGAAAAATATGTTGAGGTCTTAAATGACATTCACAAAATAATGTAAAAAGAAAAGTGAAATGAAATGAAATGAAAAAAGAGCAGCTTTAGTGTTTTGGAAAGATGATATAAAATTTAATTACCTACTTGGTAATTTTTAGTATTATTTATGACATATTAAATCTTGTGTACAAATAATACATTTAATTAATTTATTTAACTGCCAATGCTTTTAGAATACCTCAAACAATATGAGTACTAAAATATATAAGCTGTGTAATTGATTTGATTGTTTGATATATGTCGGTAAAATCACTAGTTATTATAATAACACTATAAACGTTGTTGATATTAAACCACAAATTTGTTAAGAGTCAACAATAATATTTTAATTATATGAATGATAATAGTTATATGAATAATAATATGTTTTACTAATACATATATTAACCCTTTAATGTCAAATGTTGCTTATAGGCAACATTGTATATTTTCGGTCATAGTTCTTACAGTTGTTGTTATTTCTGCTAACGGTTTTTTCCAATGGAAATTAACATGTGTGAAAATTCTTTTTCGGAGTTATATTTTTAATAGCTTCACACGTGTTCATTTGCGGGCTAGTTGAAATAATGCTCAGACGTATGCAAAAAAAAATGTGTAAAAAGTTGTTCTATAAAAATTCAAATAAAAACTAAACACCCAAGAATTTTTTTATAAAAAGTGAATTTTATTATAAATAACAGGTAAGAAAATAAAATTAAGTTTCCAAAGCTTAAAAAAGAGTTTTTATTTTATGTCTGGAATTTCATGAACTCAATTTTTTGAAATGCGTCCAAAAGGTCTCACAGAATCAGAAATAAAACAAATAATCGATTTCGACTGAAATAATTCTGATGATGAAGATGTTGAAGAAGAAGATGAAGAGTTATATGATTCCAATTTGGAGAGAGTCATTGAAAACAATATTAACTAGGTAAGTGTTATTACATTTAAGTTCTATTGAATCTGTTGAAATCCCGTACAGGTAAGGAAAAGAGGAGAACACGTTGAAATAAATTTGAGAACCAGAATTGTTGATGAAGATGTAAATGCTGATGAAGAAGTTGAAAATGAAGGGGATACAGAAAACATCGTCATAGAAAGTTTTGAAAAAATCAATCTGGAGAGTTTGAGATGGAGGAACACCAGCCTATCAGCTTTTGAAACAGATTGGAAAGAAGAAACAGTTTGTCGAGAAGTCAAAGATCCAATCAAATATTTCATAGAGTTCTTCGATGATGAAATTATAAACCAGATTTGCAATTCTATGCAAACAAAAGGCGTAGAGCTAAATTGTTTACCATTCGAGATCTTCTTCTTTGGTGTACTTCTTTATTTAGGCGTAATACAAGTTCCAAATTTACGAATGGCTTGGATGCCAAAATTCAGATTATCAGCTGTTGCAGATTCATTATCAAGAGTACGCTTTGAGAAAATCAAAGAAGCTTTTCACATAAATAATAATACTCAGCAGCCGGAACGTGGTGCAACTAATTATGACAAACTTTATAAAATACGTCCATTACTGGATAAAATGAGAGAGAAATGCAATAAAATAGACCAGGAGGAACACCACAGCATTGATGAACAAATGATTAAATATAAAGGACGTCACAATCTAAAACAATACCTACCAATGAAGCCCAATAAGTGGGGTTTCAAAATGTTCACTAGGGCTGGAGTTTCAGGTATTGTATACGATTTTGCTCTTTATGTAGGAGAAGGAACGTGTCCATCTTTTGGATTAGGGATCTCATCAGATATTGTGTTGCACTTAGCTTCAAATGTTCCACAAAAAAAGAATTATAAATTATATTTCGATAATTGGTTTGCTTCTATAAGCCTGATGATTGCACTAAAAGAAAAAGGCATTTTAGCAGCAGCAACAATTAGAAGCAATCGAATAAAAAACTGTTGCCTTATGAATGAAAAGGAGCTCATGAAAAAAGGTCGTGGATCGTATGATTTTAAATTTGAGGCAGCACATAATTTAGTTGCATGCCGATGGTACGACAACAAGAGCGTTCAACTAGTCTCAAATTATGTAGCTGAAAATCCAGTTTCAGAATGCAAACGCTGGTGTCGTAAACAAAACAAGTATATGAATATACCTAGACCTGCTATATATACCTAGATACGCATGGGTTGCGTAGACCTGGCTGACATGTTGTTAGAGTTGTATAAAATCAACCACCGTTCTAAGAAATGGTATATGCGTATTGTATACTGGTGCCTCAACACAGCAGTAGTCAATAGCTGGTTGCTGTATAGAAGAGACCTAAATCAAGACGGAATAAAGAAACATATGTCATTGTTGAATTTTCAATTGCTGATAGCAAACGAGCTTCTACATGCGTCTGCAAAAGAGGTCGTCCATCGGCAATCCGTTCAGAATCACCGTCACCAGCGTCTCCAGCATCATCTAACATTTCAAACGTTTCATCACAAAGTTCATCGTCGTCAACAAAACGATCATACATACCAGAACCACCAACATCCGTACGTCTTGATCAAGCCGGTCATTGGGTTGAATGGGGGGCAAAAGGAAGGTGTAGATTATGTCATACAGGTATTCCAAAATCAAAATGTTCAAAATGTAAGGTACATTTATGTTGTAACCCACAAAAAAATAGTTTTGTTTCATATCACACATGAAATGTATCAAAAATTAATAAAAATAATATAAAATATCAATATTCGTTTGTTTTTCAAAATGTACCACCATGGCCCAATGTTGCTTATAAGCAACATCTCATAATGGTAAAACCAGAGGTGATAGAGGTTTGAAATTGATATCAGTTAATATTCGAGGCTCAGCCAATAACCTAATATATTCAAAATATTTTTAACCACATGCACCACACTAATTCTGACATCAAAGGGTTAATAATAAAAATGCAATTTAATATATTTAAAAATGCGGGAATTTTTTAAATGTTTAGCTTTTATTTTGAAATATTTGTACAACATAAATTTTTTCAAAATATTATGAACTGTTCACATCTTTCTGGCAACATATGGATTCCGTGCCAAAAGAACTGCTCATATTTTGAGGCCAAGAACGAACCAAGCCAATATTGTATAATCGGGTTCAAAGTGAAGCGTATCTCAGAAAGCAAATCTGATGAGACAAATCTTCCCAACCACTTCATCTATATATATACAAATGAAATGCTCCATATATGTAATGGCATCACGTGAGAACGGCTGGAGCGATTTTGCTGATTTTTTATTATTCGATTTAAAATTGTAAAACTCGGACATTTTAAATGTATAATTGTTGATCGATCTTTTCTTCAATTCTCACAGATAGTATATATAGTTTCCTATAAAAAGGCTTTCGATGTCAGTGATTTGATGTAAATAAAAGATTAATTATATCATTTGCAATATAGTCCAACGTTTCGTTGGTATTATTTCCTACTTATTCAGGGATAGAATTTTATTTTAATCTGGCAACATTATAAAATATACAAAAGTAAAAATTCTGGTCAATAACAATAATAATTATAATCTACATATTCAACAAATTTACTTATATATAATTTTTTTTGTCACGTTTACATCATTTATAAAATATATCACAGTTTTTTGTATAAGTGATGTCCATACAAAACTTAAAAATTTTGAAATAAATGTATGCAGTAATAAATAAAATATCACAGTAAATTTGTCTTATTCGATCACAGTTGTTGTTATCACTAAAATATAGCAATGGTATAGGTTGAATTTGTATTATCTTTATCCACTTTTGTATTTATTGCACTTTTTGATTTTTGTTGTATTTTGAAGCTCTCCAACGTATATCTCTTATTTACCTCTTTTTCTTTATCTAAAATCTTCACTCTTTCAATGTTTGTGTCCGTTTTCAATGCAGTGTTGTGCAAGAGCAGTTGATTGTTTACCTTCATTTATGCCTGCCTTATGTTCATCTATTCTCAGTTAAGTGCTTAATATATTGCCTCCTTTTCACTTCTCATTTTTCTTAATAAGCAACATTGTTTGAATAAACTTTACGAACTAATCAAATCACATTTTTTAAGTATGAGCTAATTTTAGGAAAGCTCAAAGAACAGCACTTTACAGTATTCTTTTTGACTTCTCATTTTTCATAAAAAGATAAATTTTTTGGAGAAACTTGAAGAACTAACAGCTCTGCCACCTTTTCACTAGTAAATTTTTTTACTTAATCTACGCTTAAACTTTAGAAAGTTCTTAATAAGTGGTATATGTGTTTGCTATAAATCATAAGTAAATAGTTATCGGGCGAAGCCTGGGCGGTCAGCTAGTTCTAAATACTTTTTAACAGGTATTGCAACATATGGCCGAGAGTCGTCATGATGGAACATTACGGTTTCATGCCTGGTCGCATATTCTGGGCGTCTTTTGGCCAAAGCTCTCTGCAAACGAATCAGTTACATTCGGTACAGGTTCCCTGTGATCAGCAACTCATTTTGGATATTTGGTTTTGGTGTCGATTCGGATGGTTGGCCGGGCTTCATATACGATCTCTTGCGCTTCAGATGCATCCTTTTGTAAACATTTTGAAATTGCAAATTGAGTAGCTCGCAATGACTTTGCAAGCTCTTGTTGAGTTTGATAACAATCTTCATGGAGTAATGCCTGCACTTCTTGGTCTTCAAATTTGTATCGCTGGCTTGGGCGACTTTTGTAAAATCACCACTTGTGAACCTCACATACCATGTCTCGCACGTGGAAACCGATAAAACACATTCACCATAAGCTTTGGTAAGCTTTGGTTTGAGCGATGGTTTTTTCCGCATAGTCTTGGGGGAAACTTGTTTTAAATTTTACAGGAGTCAACTGAAATATTCCTGTTGACAGGAGCAGTGTTGCTCTTTCCGTTAAGAGGCTTATTGACCCGCCCTTGTATTATGCAACTATCCTATAATAGAAATGGTTCTGCAGCTTTTAATTCTATTTTTATTCTTGAATACTTCGGTGCATTCGATAATAGAATTAGACCACTTGGAATGCTGTTCTTGAATCTTTCGGTGCATTCGATAATGAAATTAGAATAGTTTAAACCTGTTGAAAAAAGTTTTGTATAAAGAATCGATGTCCATTTTGTTACTTATCGCTATATTTTAGCTACATATTCAACTCGCTATGTAGAATGCACAAACTTCTTTATAATTGCTAAAAGAAAACAATTTTGTTACGAAATAAAAATACCTGTATATTTATATTAATTTTTTGTTTGTTTTCCCATTGAATTTTAACATTGTTATTAAAAAAAAACATCTATATGTATGTATGTATACAAATGAATGTATGTCTGTTTATTTTCTTGGTTGTTTGCAGTTTTACCACAGCATTTCAATATGATGAAATTCATCCGTATATATGCATTGCTTTTATTCCTCCATGGGTATAAAAATATATAGTACTTTCCCGTAACTAGTGAGCTTATATTTAGTTTTCTAATATCTATGTATACAAGAATAAGTGTTCACTTTGATGTCTTCACTAACTGCGAAAACAGGTCGACCGATTTCAACGAAAATTTCAGAGGGGGATGGTCTGTAGATGCTTTATGTGAAGGTTCCACGAAATCGGCCCATTGGTTCCGAGATATGGCATTTAGAAAAGTTAAAGGAAAAAAACAACCTTGAAGGCAAAACAACGTTTGCCGGGTCAGCTATTTCTTATATAGATAAATAGAGATTATACCTTTATTCTTATATTATTTTGTATCTTATTAATACACGATTTCGTTCATTCTATCAGCTTAATAACAAGTAATTGACAGGGGTCCTAAGGACCTAGTATTCTGGTATTGGGGGCTGCAATTTAAAATATTAAGACCTACTTTTTGCAGAGTTTGACCTCATCATAAAGCCTTTTCAGTGTCTTAAATTTTTTACATTTTCCCACTGTGCACTTTTAATTTAAAAATATATAACCTAAAAAAAGTATTTAATTGCAAAAATATTGTAGTAATATTTCTGACACCTTTTTATGTGTTTTTACTTTAAATGGTTATTGCATCATTTATATATCATGCAGCAATACATACACAATTATTGAATATTTTTCGCATTTGTCATGTTGTTTTGCAGCACAACAATAAACTTATTGTAAAATTATCAATAATAGAAAGTAAAAATCATTTTGCCAATTAAATATTGTGAAACTGACATTTTTGAACCATGTTATGTGGTCGACTAACACATCAACAGAAATGCAGATGCAATATAATAAAAATGGTAATTTTTTTGTTTAATATTTTGGATATACGTATGAATAAAAATAAACATACATAAGTAAAAGCAATAATAAAAAATTCCACAAAAATAACAAGTTAGAAAGTATGGTCGGTCAAGCCTCACCATATAATACCCTACACTAAGTAAATGAGCAAAACAAATGTAAATACTTTATATTCGTGAGTGATTTTCGGAACCTTGCGCATAAGATTTACATGGACAGCCACCCAGCCAGCCGACCAGCCAGACGGACGGACGGACATCGTTTAATCGACTCAGAAAGTGATACTGAGTCAATCGATATACTTTAAGGTGAGTGTTAGATTAATATTTTTGGGCGTTACAAACATCTGCACAAATCCAATGTACCCTCCCCACTATGGTGGTGTAGGGCATAAAAATCTGCTTTTGGATATGCTGAATTTCTGCCACTTAAAACTTGACCAGTAGTTAAGTAAGTAGTCAATATATAACTTATTGACTGTAATTGTAACTAATGTCTGATCACTTGGCTGACTCAAATGTATATATTTTGGTTAGAAACCATAGTTACTTTTCTATTGATGTTTCAAGTTCTGTGGAGAAATTAATACTATAATAAAGTTATTACAAACATTTTGTATATGCAATTTACAAATCATAAAATATAAACTCCAAACTAGCAAATATTTCATCTAACATCTAGTGGTCTCACATAAAATTATAACTTCACTGACAATTCATTGTCAGAGATCATAAATCGTACAAAAAGGACAAACTATAATGAACAGAAAAAAAATGCTATTGTTATTTTATGAATATAATAAATAAGAACACATACATATAAATGTGTATTAGAGTGGCCCTTATTTTACTCTTTTTAGAATTTCTCAAGGGGCTAAGGACAAGGATGTTCTCTGGTTGAGCAAAATCGGGTCAAAATGAAAAAGGAGGAGCAGCTGCTCCTCAAGCAGCTCACTTGGGTCCATTCAAATCAGCGTACTTACAGTACATCCGTTGGCTCCAAATTAAACCAATGAGATTCCCGGATGAAGGAATAGATTCGTCTCATATTCATCCTTGATATCTAGTCCAAACATGATAAGAATGGAAATCCGAGGATGCGTTCCCTCAGGCTTGTCAGAGCCGGACATTGGCAGATAAGGTGATACACTGTCTCTTCCTCTTCTTCATTGTGGCAGCTTCTACAGTAGTCATTGTACCGCGGGCCCATTCTTCTAGCATGTGTCCCGATTAAACAGTGTCCTGTAATAAAGGAGACAATTAGCCTTATTTGCTCACGACGGTAATCTGTAAGTAGATTCGTCCTGCTGGCATCATATACGGGCCTAGTCGACCTCGCTGTAGCACAGGAAGGTTCATTAGCCCACCTGTTTTGTGCAGTCTCATATAGTTTATGCTGAACAGCCATCTTGCATTTAACAATGGAAATACCAGAAAAGAGGTCGATCGCCTCCTCACTCATCATCGCACCCCTTTTGGCCAAATCATCTGCTATACAATTACCCTGATTTCCATCGTGTCCAGAGACTCATATAAGCGTTATCCTAGAATGTCTCGCTATGTCATTTAGGGATATCCGGTATTCCTCGGTTAACCTAGATGTCGTAAAGACACCCGCTATTCCGTTAACGGCAGAGTTGCTGTCAGTAAATATACATATATCACCAGATATTCGATAACACCTTAGCCAGTTGGATACACGTTTAATGGCAGTAATTTCTGAAGAACAGGACAGAAGTTATGTAGCCTAAAGTAGAATTTTATCCCAAAGTTTTCAATATAGAAACCTCCACCGACCCAATTACCCCTGTTAGAGCCATCAGTGTATATCCGTATGACATCAGCAGGGGGAAGAGTCCGCGTTGTTATAAATCCCTATTCGGGATCATAATATGGAAATGCCTATCGAAAAATGGTTTTGCGATGCAACCAGCATCTAGGTTCACAGCAGAGTTGAGAGCCACATGTATCACCATCAAATCCACTGGTAACCAGTTTAGAGAAGTAAAAAATTCCTTAGAGGATGTAGACCTTATAGCGCCTGTAATCAGTATCGCGATAGTCCTGAGAACACGTTCAACGGCCTTCTAGTTAGTTGCATTAAACCCAGATGGGTTTAACGACTGATTTGAAGATCCAATTGATATCTTTTGCCATAATACCCCAGTTAGTACCAATTGATTTTTTGCAGGAGTAGACGGCCACATAGGCATTATAAATCCGGTTCTGAATGTTCAAATTCCAGGACAGTCTCTTACTTAGAATGATGCCAAGATTCTTTGCATTATGCCTGATCTCAAAACTGATTACATTCAGTCTAGGTGGTCTAAAGTCATCGATCTTATACCTCCTAGTGAAGAGAACCAATTCCGTTTTTTGGGGGTTCACGCCAAGTCCACTTGATATACTCCACTCACTCAGTGTACTTAATGTCAATTCCATACAATTAGATATTGTATCCAGAAATTTACCAGATATAAATACTGCAACATCGTCAGCATACTGTTTTAATCCTTTTGTTGTCCATCCTGACCAACAGGGTATTCATAGCCAGATTCCACAGAAGTGGAGATAGTACACCAGCCTGTGGGGTTCCATGATTGGCCACTTTTGAAACACTTATGCCACCTATGGTAACACATATGACTCTATAGCCGAGTATCTTTCCGACTAATCGGCGTACCCAAAGATCAATCCCAAGATTATCCATCGCAGACAGGATGGCCTCGGGCCTGACATTGTTAAAGCCCCTTCAATATCAAGGAAGGCAACAAGTGCTCTTTATGTGATAGCAACTCTTTAATGGAGCCAACTAACGAATGTAGAGCTGTTTCCAAAGGTCTGCCCTTAGTGTAGGCATGTTGAGATTTAGAGATGAGTTCCGACGGAATGATCATTCTCAGGTATACGTCAATCACCCTTTCTAGGTTTTCCAGCAAAAAGGATGCAAGACTAATAGGTCTGTAATGAGGACTACTCTACACCTCATCCACCATGCAGGAATATAGGTCCTTTTGATACACGCTGTGTATATGTTGATGTGCCAAGGTACAACTATTTCTTCATTCTTCTGAAGATCAGCAGGAATAATACCATCCGACCCTAGGTATTTAAACGGGTCGAAGCTTTTGATTGCCCACTGAATTCTTTCCCTGTTCACCAGAACAGAGTTATCACACATCAGCAGTCCCATTCACAGTTTCATCATCGAATGGGAGGCAGCCTGGGAAATGAGTGTCCATTAGGAGCTCAAGTGTTCCTTTACTGTTCAGAATCCATCTTCCACATAATTTCTGCATATAGCTTGGTACAACCGGAGATCGGTTAGTCTCAGAGGATCCTTCCACGACGCTACAGAAGTCCCTCCAGGCTTTCCTTTTCGCATTCCTCGTAAGGTTCTTGAAGTCATTCAATGAGGACTTGTATGCCGGCCAGTTACTCAACCTCTTAGCCTCAGTTTACTACACGTCCTTCTGGCGTGTACTATTTCAGGATTCCACCATGGAGGCTTAGTAGCTGATTGGAACGCTTCTGTGAGTGTTTCAACTGCTATCTCAGTATCAGCCGTACTCTCAATAGAGGGCAGGTTAGGTAAAGACCGAGAGAGAGCGCCACAATGCATATCCCAATCGGTTTTCCTCCTATTTAGAATGTTA
Organism: Calliphora vomitoria; assembly: GCA_942486065.2. NCBI lineage: Eukaryota > Metazoa > Arthropoda > Insecta > Diptera > Calliphoridae > Calliphora > Calliphora vomitoria. The sequence goes on from OW818032.2 coordinate 73,714,039, forward strand.
TTAACACTCCCATAAGTTACACCAATATTAAAGTCAATATATTAGTGATCGGAAAAGGAGCAGTCGCTAGCGACAGCCCAATTAGTAATCATACTGTGGTGCTCAGCACTCACAAGTGTTAATTCTAGCGCCTCACTTCTGTTAGATACAATGAAGGTAGGTTCTGAACCTCTATTAACTACTTCCAAACTACTATTAAGAATGAAACTGAAAAGACTCTCACCTCTTGTATTGGTGTCGCTTCTACCCCATATAATGTGGTGCGAGTTAGCGTCATCATAGATAACCAAAGGTATCCTGGACTCATTCGCCTTGTTAACAGCACTACGGATAGCATCATTTGGCCGATGCTCCCCCTAATCGTGTGCTGGAAATCAGCTATATACACAATTTTGTACAAATAATTTGTATTTGATTATAACCAAATTTAATTTTCAGGGGGCAGCCATAATATTAATTCATATTGGACATCCATATATCAAATGTCATAGATGATAAAATTGCTGTGTATTACATACAATAGTTCATGCAACTTTGTTTTTAACCACTCTGTGGTTTTTACATCAGTTTCATGTTTGGAATAGTAAGTAAATATATGTATGCGCAAAAATATACTTTGATTTCATGAGGGATTTAGAATATTTTTTGTTCTGGTTTTTTGATTTTTATCTTTTGTGTATTATTATGAACATGTTTAATAATCGTTTTTGTACGCATCACTAGGAAATAACATAAATAAAGTATGTAATAGTTAAATATGTCATTTAGTTTGGAACTCATGGATCAGTTTGATCGCCTAGCTTACAATATAACCAAGACAATTTGCTAGCTATGTCTGTCTTGTCAAAGTGGTGAACATCAAATGATAAATGTATTGCTTCTAAGCGATCACCTGTCTTACAGGATTTTAATACAATCTAGTCACGACTGCTTGCCCAATCTTATATTTTTCAAAGTATAAAATGTCATTAATTTAGGCTAATTTAGGCATAATTAAATTATAATCAATGGTACAGAATCCAATAGCCGACTTTGGTTATATAAAATTGTTATGTTTTTATTTTCAGCTTTTACTTTTATTTGCTGGTTTTTGGTTAGAAATGATGAGTACATTCAGCTAAATATCTGTTCATATGTTTTGTAAATATGTATTTATGTATCTACAAATGTATTTGCGGAGTTTTATTACATTTGGGAACAGTATTTACATACATACATAAATGAGTAAAATTTCATGCATATTTTGCTAAAACTTTTGCATGGCAATCAATTTTGTTAATTATTTTACTAGAAATTTGATCGATTAGTTTTGTTAGAACTTTCCTAATTTAATCTCTATGTATTTAACGTATTTAATAACCGTCAAAAAGTTTTAGCTAAATATTTGAATCATAAAACTTTCTATGTAAAATGCATGTTTAATGTAATTGATAAAGTTGTATTTTGAAATTGGTTAAATAGTAAGCGTGTTTTGTCTTATCAATTCAAATATTACGAGGGCAGGTCAATAAGTCCTTGACCTTTTAAATGAAATACAAGTTTTCAACATAGTCTCCTTTGTGCTCTATACACTTTGCCCAACGTTTCTCTATTTTTTTATCCTTACGGGGTTTATCGGATCTCATCGCAAATAAGTCTCCTGGGCCAGATGGTGTACTAGCACTGGTATTTAAGCTAGCTCATCCATTAACTAACCTTTTCAGCACTTTATACCGTGTCGGAAAGTTTCCTGTATGTTGGAAGGTTGCTAATTTAACGCCAATTCCTAAAAAGGGAGAGGCTAACAACACTGAAAATTATCCCCAAATAGCAATTTGTTCTGCACTTTGCAAAGCTATGGAAATTATAGTTAACTAGTTTAGGTTAGGTTTCCAGGCAGCCGCGAAATTGAAAAATAGAAGAACAGCTCACGTAGGTCCAAGCAATGGTCCCTTTGTGTTACCTGAATGTAGAAAGTTAGAAGGAAAGAGAGGCAGATAGAAATGAAAAGAGAGAAGGGGAAGATTGAAATGTTAAGAAGAAGATGTTCGAAGAAAGAGAGAAGGATATTTCCAAAAATTACGTCTCAATAAGATAGAGGTTATTAGATTACTCTAGAGAGATTCCCATGTCTGGTCTTTTTAAGCAATTACTACTCCTTATAAAGGCATTAGTGCCCTCAAGCCTCATATTCGAGAGCTCAGAAAGACTATTTATGGAACGGTGTCCCAGAAACCGTAAGCGTAGATCTCCTAATGCCGGACAGTGACAAAGAAGATGAAAAATGGTCTCATCTTCCTCCATGTTTTGAAAACTTCTGCAGAAGTCGTTATAGGGCAAGCCAAGTCTCCTCGCGTGGTCTCCTGGTCCGATACTGACCGCCACTACGCCACGCAATTGTGAGCGTGATAAGCCAAGAATATATGTTGTTCGCCCACGATTCAGTCGGGGCCATATCATTCTGGTTGTAGTGCATGTGAGTTCACAACCCCATCTTGTCTGAGCGAGCTCATAGTAGAAATTAATAATTTGTAGCTTGCATTTGAATAACGGAATCCCACATAGGAAATCTATGTTTCCGTCAGGTAACATGGCGGCATTTTTCGTCAAATCATCAGCAACGTAGTTGCCTGTAGTATCTCCGTGTCCCAGTACCACCTTGTGAAATATTTAGAGTTCAACAATCTACTCAGCGACCTGCAGTATGGCTTTCGTCGATGACGCAATACGGGGGACTTGCCATTTACCGTTTTGGCGAAAGTAAAGTGGTGGTTCTTTCCAAGGCATTCGATGGAGTGTGGCATGGTGCACTTTTATCAAAACTTATTGTTTTTGGTGTCGATAATAACTTCTCTCGATTTATATCGAGCTTTCTTAAAGATCGCACTATACGACATGTTTTAGATGGCATCTCCTCAGGGGTACCGAAAGGCTCCGTTCTTTCTTCTACTCTATTCCTTAATTTTCTAAACGACCTTCCACTTTAAACTTCCAACCCTATCTATTCTTTTGCAGATGACAGCAACATTTGCCATTCATATTCATTCAGTTGTAGCACAAGCAATGGGGAAAAATATGAATGATTCCCTTAATCGAATAGGGTCGCTTTCAATAGTCACAAGACTCAGTGTTGTTTGTTGACACAAAAACGAACGACAAACCATGTCGCTTCATCTCTATTTATAGGTGGTGTAAATATTGTGGAATCAGACGCTCTTGATGTTCTGCGCATGAGAATACAATGTGATGTCCACTGGTCTAAACACATTTGTCAAGTGTTGAAAGAAGCATTCAAGTATCTCAGTTTTATGAAATGGTATAGGAATTATACTTCACTCCATCTGATCTCCTCATTATTTGTACCACCTATATGCTACTAAAATTAAATACAATTCTTATGTATGGGCAGGTGCTTCAAAGTCTGTTTTGGTGCTTTTCGAACAATTATAGGAGGGTGCGAAGGTGATTATTGTTTAGAGTAGGGTATCCAACTGTATTGATTCACTGGAGCACTAACGCAATATGTGCTCTATTCCTCTGTTTTATCGGTACAACAATGGAATGTGTTCTGATGAAATTAGGAAATTCGTTCCTGATACCCGCAGATTTTTACATAGCACATGTTTTTCACATCCCTTTGTGATCGATTGTCCAGTGGACCTCACAACATACTACAGGGGAAATTCGTTCTTTAGCCGTACTGTCCGTATGTGAAACAAACTTCTCGCTGAAGTCTTTCCTATCATTTTCAATGTAGAAAAGTTCAAATCGAAAGTCCACATACATTACTCCCTCTATCCTCCCTCCCAAAATGGAAACACTAAGCCATGTGAAATGCCTATGGCTTCCACAATCTGTCGCACTTTCAATATCCGATTGAGCAACACCATATCGGGCATTTTTTTATTGTTTCGGTAGTAGATGCCTCAACTGGGCGGTTAGAATATTTGGCATCTACCGTGCTTGTACGGTCACTGTAAAATTCAGTAAACCTCTATTTACCATCGAAGTTAAGAGCGCATAGTTCTCATAGGATTTATCATGCTTTGCCTTGGTTTGAGTGATAGTTTTTTCCCACAAAATTAATGCTTTATGAGCACACGATGTTAAATTTTTTCCATTTTCTTCTCAAGTGGTCTGCTATCAATGGCTGTTAACTAAATGTTGCAGCTTGTTCAAATTTTGAAGGAGTCAACTGAAAATGCCTGTTGAGAGGAGAAATATTGCCTTTTCAGTTAAGAGGCGGTAAATTCAAAACGTCACGAACTTATAGGCCCACCTTCGTATAGGCTGGTTAAATAATGTGGAGTTAAATGATATCAGCAGTTTATATCTATGAAGAAATTTTAGCGTAATTTGACGGAAATTTTTAGGTGAATCTGCATATAAGCTCTAAAATATATTGGGTGTATGACCTAAAAATGACGGATTCTCAAATAGGTATTGAATATTATAGTGTAAACAACAACGTTTCGAATCGCCATATGCGGGAAGTTTTGCTTTACTTCTTTAAATTGAAAAAAAGTACCGTTGCAGAACACCGATTGCCCACCAAAGCTTATGGTAAATGTGTTCCGTCGGTTTCAATGTGCGAGAGATGGTTTGTGCGGTTCAGAAGTGGTGATTTTGACACGGAAAACAAAGATCGCCTAGGCCAGCCTAAATTTTGAAGACGAATAATTGGGGGCATTATTCCATGATGATTGTTACAAAACTCAACAATAGCTTAAAAAATCATTGAGAGCTACTCAAGAGCAATTTCAAAATGATTGCGAGTTGCAGGATTCATCCAAAAGCAAAGAAATTGGGTAGCATACGAACTGATGCCGAGAAACTTTGAAAGCCGATTTTGCATGTTTGAAATGATGCTTGAACGCTATAACATTTATGAACCAAATCATTATTTACGATGAGAAACTGATCCATTACTATAAGATAGATGCGGTACTGAAAAAATCGTGTAAATCGAAATGAAAAATGTTGGTATGAGAAATCGTGTAAATCGAAAAAAAGACCCAAGTACGAATAAATTTAATATTTTGTATAGAAAATTCATTTATTTTAAAGTAAAGTAATACATTCTCCCATATTCATAAAAAAATTCAATTTAAACAATGTTTTAAAGCAAAATATCCATTAAAAATTGGATTTTAAAACTTTGTTTAAGTTTAAAAACTGTATTAGCTTTTAATAAAAGAGTCCGCTGTGGCATTATTTTCCAAAACTGTCCCGATTTGTCTATATAGAAGACTTTATCAGGAGTGTATAAATTGGCAGCAATATTTTCAGTAAATTTTTCGGGATATTCTTTAGACACATCTGTATCAGCAGAAGCTTGTTTAACTTTTAATTATATATTATGTAAGAAATGAATTTGCTTAAATATTTCAAACTCGATGGAGCTTTATTTGTAATAGCAATGGTATCAATTGGGATTCGCTTTTGAGCTTGATGTTCTATCCAGATCATTAGTGGCTTTTCCATATTTTCAGTTATAATATCACGAATGCGTGAAGTTGTACTCAGGCTCATTTTGGTTCCAGCTGCTACACTTTTCCCTATTATGTTTTCATTGTTTAAAGATTACTAGTTTTGAGAATTGTTCAGGATATATTTACTGAAAAAAATTAATTTTTGCTAAAATATTTAAAAAAATCTTGAGATAATTTTCACATCCCTCGATGTAAACAAAAACCAAAAAAATCGTGTAAAAGTGTAATCATGTAGAAAAAGTATCGTGTACATCGAGGGATAGGTGTACCTGTTAAATACTGTTTAGAAAGAAGTGGTTGGGAAGTTTTGCTTCACCCGCCTTATTGTCCAGACCTTGCCCCGTCCAACAACTATTTGTATCGATCGATGCAGAACGCTCTCTCTTGGATACGCTTCACTTTGGATCAGAGTATTCGATATCGGCTTGATTCATTCATGGCGTCAAAACATGAGCACTTATTTTGGCTCGGAATCCATATGTTGCCAGAACAATGGGAAAAGGTCACAGCTAACAAAGGCCATGACTTTGAATAAATTTAAATTGTATAAATGTATGAAAGTAAAAGCTAAACATTTTAAAAGATACCTCATTTTTAAGTCATACACCCAATAAATATAACTTCCGAAACTAGGAATTACAAGACTACATGAATATTTCGTTAAATTATTTTCTACATAACTAAGTTATTGGAATCTAGATCCAGGTGGCAATATTTAATTTAAAGAGTTATTGAAAAGGTAAACTATTAAAAATGTTATTTAGTTCTATTAAATATCTGTAGTTTTATTCAACATCTGCAGAAGACGTTTTAAATTTTTTTCCGTTTATTTGTAAAATAATCACAGGTATATATTTTTGTAAAATTGTAATTGAAATTCTTTTTTCTGGAAATGCAATTATTTGTAGCAAAAATATATTTCAATTACAACTAATGACAAAGCATCAACATAGATTCATATAAATAAATATAGTTTTGTTACCCTATATTGGATAAAGTGGACTATAAAAGTTGAAAGACAATATGCAATCACTCAGTTAAATATATAATATTCCTTGCTTTAGTGATTCTAAGGAAAGTAGTATTTTTATATTAGCGAAATAATTTAGACTTAAAAGAAAACATTCAAATTCAAATACGTTCATACTTAAAAATTAACTAAGAGTTATTATATAACAAGCGATAGATTAGGGCCAATCCGCCACTTTCTAACGCTTTCTTTTAGAAGTGGTTCTTATATGGAATCTATTATCAATTATAGACAAATTACCATGAAATTAGTGTACAAGTAGTGCAACTTATGTCATAAAAACTATTTGACACTATATTTTCTAATTTGCCACATCTTTCGTTTCAATCACAAAACATTTTTTCTACTAATTGTTTTGTTAAATTAATAAAACAGAAAAATACAAGTACGTATGGCAAAAAACCAGATAACTTTATAAAATTGAATTTTATTTAAACAAAAAATCCCATTTTTTAACAATATCAATAGGTCTTGTAGTAATTAAAAAAACAGTTCAAAGTTCTCTGACACATAAAAATATAAAAATAAAATATTTTTTTATTTTAAATTCAACAGAAAGAGAGTTGGATAAAAAAAAAACAAAATAGTTCCTTACACTTGCTACAACATACACACAAATTGTCATGAAGTAAATATGCATATGTATGTATTAGAGCAAATATATGCGTGTGTCTGTCTTTTTTCCACAAAAGTGTACGTTTATGCACCCATTGTTAAATAAAATTGTTACTGAAAGTCTTGATTTGATTGCATGTTTTTGTTTGAGCATCTGAACTTTATCTAACCAGAGAGAAAAAACACAAGAATAAACTTCATACATATGCATATGCCAAATGCTGTACACATAGAGAAATGTGCATACAAATGACTATGTAGGTAAACTGACATACACTTAAACTCAAACATACATATGTAGGAACATCTATTACTTATTTATTGTCTTTTTTCAAAATTACTGTTATACACCAGTATGGAAATATAGCTTAAGGCAAGTCCTTCACATGAAACTTCCTACTTTTATCATATTTAACTTGTGTATTCTTGTTTGTATAAATAGTAGGTTTTTGTCTGTATTAGAGTGCTATAAATTAATTGCATGATAATTTGTTAATTAACGTATTAATAAAAATTTATTGTTAATAGTAAATCTTATATTGTCACTGAGTAATTAATAAAAAATCCCTTATTAAAATGGCAATAATTTTAAGGCAAGTAACATAGTGATACAAAAATGAAAGATAAAATTATGCAGGAATTCTCATATCACAATTCTGTTTTGTTGAAGTCCACAGAGTGTGGAAATACCTTTGGTTTTCAAAGATATGATTTTTGTCTTTAAAACAGAAAAAGATTTTTAAAAATCGATTGGAAAATGGCCGTTTAAAGTCAGGATGCTCCCCATCAGCTATGTTTTTTAAAAAAAACTGAAAAGGTCGAAAAACGTGTTTAAAAAAATTATTTATTTACTAACGAGTTTTTGAAAGGTAATTTAGTAAAATGTTTCACTAAAACATGTAAAAAAGATAGATTGCTGCTTCACTTTCAACTTAGAGCGTAACAAAACTTAAATTCTGCTGAAAAAAGTCTTTTTTTGAAACTTTAATGGCTGTGCTCCGTACTTTTCAAACTGATTTTCAAAAGGTCTCATCTATGTGAAAGTTAAATCATGTATAAGTATCTATACACAGTGAAAACCGATTCGTGATAGCAACCAAATTTGTTTCCAATCGAATGATTCTACATTAGTGACCGAATTTTACAGTTGTGGCAACACAATTTTAACAGAAGTTTGGTAGCCTCAATCGAAATTCTTCTTTATCAACTGACTTTCGGTAGATAGAACCTTAAAATTCTATGTGCGCCACCGAATTATTCGATTAGCAACAAATTCGGTTGCTACTACGAACCTGTTTGCTCTGTGTATAGATTTATATTATAAATAGGCTTTGTAGTAAAAAAAAATTGGTTTTTGTGATCGGCTAAAAGGCTATAAGTTAAATCAATCTAGTAAAGCTATGTATACACAGTTGTCAGATCTTATAAAGTTGTCTGAAAAGTGTTCAGTAAATGGGTAACCAACCATGTGAACTTATGTTGACAGCATCAACATAATAATAAATTATTTTAAGTTAATAAATTATTTTAAGTGAAAAATTATTTTAAGTGAAAATTTACAAAACTGACACCAAAAAAAAAAAAAAAACAGGCATTGGTAAAAACACAATCATATCACGGAAGATCAGGGAAATACGAACAGCTGAGGAACGCGAATCACGTCTTCAGGTAAATCGTGAAAGAAAGAGAACGATTTTTCTGAAACAGAAAGAGAACGTGATTCACGTCTTAAGGAAAATCTTGAAAGGGAATTTACGATTAGATACGTAGAAATGGAAAGAGAGCGCGAATCACGACTTCAGCAAATGCGTCATAGTGCATCATCGTCGAGAACTACAGAGACAACCCAACAGCATATTGAACGATTAGAAGCCAATCGCTTTCGATCAAAAGAAAGAATCAATTTAGAGTTGGTGGCATTTCATTACTATAAGGCTGAAGACTACAGGAATAACAAGGACGATCCGATTGGTGCAATGAACAAACTTTGCTTACATTTCAGCGTTTTGAAGTTCCCTTAAGAATTCCCGGGAATGTGCTGTTCGAACGGTAAAGTTGTTCTGCCACTAAACTAATTATTGACCCGCCTGAGTTACATTTCCGGCGCAACTCGGATATCTAAGAACTTCCTTCAAAACATCCGAAAGTACAACACGTCCTTCGGGGCAACTACATAATATCGTAAAGAACGTTGGCTTCTTGCCTACTTTTAAAGTTCAAGACCAAATGTACCACAGATATATTTGCTTCCGCTTCGCAATGATGATGCAAAGTTCCTTCAAACTAATTTCACTGGAAATGAAGCTACAGAAGCCGAATGCTATCGCCGAACATGCGAGAGCATTTGCTGCAAGACTCTTCTGCTGAAACATTCTCAAAATAATTGTTGGACATCGGATATGGAAAAATTTCAATTGATCCCGCCATAAATGAGATTTCGTTCCCGCCGAACTTCTTCCAAATGCAAATGAATATTCAAGCCGTCGTCGACAAGTTATTTCCAAATGTTACAACTAACTACAGAAATTCGGATTGGCTGCGGGAACGTGCAATTTTGGCATTAACAAATGATGCTGTCAAAAAGCTCAATGAGCAAATTTAATTGAAACTGCCTGGCGAAACAATTAAATACAAATGGATTAACACAGTAATGAACGAAGAACATGCCGTCAATTATCCTACTGAATTTTTGAATTCATTGGAATCAGCCGGAATACCATCACATGTATTAACATTGAAGGTTGGATCACCCATAATGCTTCACCGCAACTTAAAGCCGTCAGATATGCAACGGAACTAGATTGACCATCAAAAAATGTTAACCAAATTTAATTGAGGCAGCAATCATTGGTGGCAGATTCAAAGGCGATGACGTACTGATTCTACGCATAGCAATGATTTCCAACGAATTACCATTTGAATGCAAGCAGCTTCAGTTCCCGTTTCGTCTTGCTTTTACTATAACCATTAACAAAGCACAAGACCAATCGTTGACTATTGTTAGCTTACATTTGGAGAATGCATGTTTTTCTCACGGTCAATTTTGGTCAACGTGGCTTGCTCCCGAATTGGCACACCAAATAATTTATGTAATTTCACTCCAAATAAAAAAAAAAAAAAAACAAGAAACATTGGCCTTCTGATTAATTGACAAATATAATATCCCATGTACTTTAAATACATTAATTTCTTTTTTAAGGGCATATCATGGCACTATACTTTTAGATATCTGCTACAAGTTTGTCATATGACCACCTCATCCGCCATCATCTGGCTACAGATATTAATTGTTTAGGGTGCGAAGTCAGAGAGATAGAGATGCAATATAAAACAGATGTTTTCTAATGGCCAGCAACGCGAACCGGGTTCAGCTAGTATAATATAAAATGTATAGATATTTCAATTATTCTAACTGAATTAGTTTTTTTAAAACAGTTGAGTTTACAATATAAGTTTAGTAATTCCAACTGAGTTATTTGCTAGCTCGGTAATCACAATGTATCAGTTTTCTCTGTGTATATACTTAAGAAGTATTCCATTTTGTGTTGCGTATAATTAATACTTATATTACACTTAATTGAATATTGCTCATACGCATTGTAAAACCATAAAATAACCCAGCAAAAATTACCTGACAAAGAAATGGATTAGACAGGGTTTCAAATGATTAAGTGGTTCGATTTAGGTGAAACATGCATGATTTTTACATGAGTGAGTCTCCTGAGATCATGTGTCTATGCGAGTATTTAAATAAACTCCTCTGCATTTGAATGATTGCATAACAGCGATGAATTAACTGCGTTTTTGTTCTTTGCAGAAACACATTTTTTGCATATTTATTTCCATATTGAATCAAACATACTACAATCTCTTATAATTTTAAATAAATGTGAAATATTTGAATTCCCACATTATTTTTAAGTGCATCCTTATCGACCAGTTTCTACGATTTTAGGAAGGTATATAGAATGTGTTGTAATATATTATTGCTTAAGAATTCGTGAGATGACATTAATTTTGAAAGTCTTCCAAAACTTTTCTTGAATGATATTTTTAATTGCACTCTGCTACAAAATAACACCTTTTGTCAACCCTAGTAAGGTTTTCAAAAAGTTTGAAAACGGGTTTAATATGTAATCATTTTGTTTTAATCGTTAAACCCGTTTTCAAACTTTTTGGAAAACCCTCACTATTTTGAGTTATTTTGAAAAAACTGTTTTAGAGTAGGTCGTAGTAATTTTATACCTCTAACTCACTTTTAGACCGATTTAAACATTTTCAACAATTAATCTTTCATAGAGTGTTTGCATAAATTGTATATTCCCAGAAATTGTGAAAGTTTTGATAAAAAGTTTCGCATTATTTGTTATTTTTTTTTTTTTTGCAATTTTTCAAATTCAACAATAGTTATTTTAATTTTTTCTACAAAACCTATCTCTTTTTTCACAGCGTTTTAAAGACAATTTTATATAGACAAAAAAGAGGTATCAGTTGTTGAAATCGGCTCATATTTGCGAAAGTTATTTAACTTTTTCGAAAAAAGTTCGAAAAAATTTACCTGGGAGAGAAAATACTAAACAAGGTGTTAATGAAAAGTTGAATAACTTTTACAATTTTCATCCGATTTGAAAAATTAAAACCATGTTTTGTTGAGAACTAAATTTTATACAATGGTATAAATTTGTATAAGCTTTCATATCAAAAAAAGCAATGAAAAGCAACTAAAATCAGAAAAGATGATATTTATTAATTTTTTTTTAGATATTTTTTTAATAAAAATATTTTATATATTTTTATAACTTACAAATATATCAAAAACTGCACGTCATTTTAAAGCGTGATATGTTTTCTTTCCAAAACCGTTAAAAAATTTAAAGTCGTGCAAAAACTGTTTGAGTTACAGGTCGATAAGTTGACGAACATCTCTGAAAACGTTTTTTTTAGAATAACTTCTGAATTTGAGGGTGTTTCTGAAATTTTTAGATTTAATTTGTAATGTCCTCAACAACACCTATTACATTCGCTATGTCATTTTCCAAGTTTTTTTCATCGTAGCACGAATTAAGGAAGGTATTTAGAATGAGTTATAGCATACTTATTATTGCTTAATAATTCGTGAGATGACATTCATTTTGAACCATGTACTTCCATTATTAGTTTTTTTTTTTTTTTGCTGGGAAGTTTTATTTTTTTTTGTCCGGCATAGCAATTAAAATTTCATTTTTATATTGTTAATTTAGAAGGATTCGCTGCGTATGAGTAATATGCAATTCAATCGAATATAAATGTGAATTATACGAAACAAGCGATTTGGTACATGTAATGAATTTTCATTTAAGTAAACGTAGATCGTTCGCAAATTGGTTTTGATTATTAATAATCAATAAGATAGATAGAAATTATATTTTAATAATTAAAATTCTATAAAATTAACAGATTTCTGCAAAAGCTAATATTAAAACAAATTTTAGAGGATGTCAGGTATCAAAGAGCAAATATTGTATTAGTTTGGACCATAGAATATATTTATTTGTCTACATATGTCAGGCACGGAAACAGGGTGGTGAAAAATTTAAAATTTCCCCACAAAAACTGAAAAGTTTTAATATAAAAATGGAAAAAATTGTATATTAAATTTGAATTTATTACAAATGTCCCCGCGGAACAGAATTCTTTTCCTAGCGATCGGTCGATAATCGGTTATAGCTCCCATACAAGTGCCACTTTCGATAGTCACTGTAACGAGCATAAATCTCACAAAAGTATTGGCATCCAAATAAAATTTAATAGAAAGGGGTTTCATATAGAAACAAATTACACAACCTACTTAATTTGATGACGATCATAATTAGACAAAGCTCCCATATAAGGCACTCTTCCGACTATACTTTCTTAGTTGAAAATGCATCAATTAGTCTTAGGTTTGTACTAAAACTAGTCATTTTAGATCATCATGCATTACCCTAATAACATCATGAGTGTGCTGTATGAATACTTATATGATTGTCATGCATGCATGCAAATTCATCTGTACATTACAAATGTTTGTCTTGTTCAGTTAATTACAAAAATGGTTTGTCTAAGGAAAATTTACCAGAAAAAAGTAGAATTTCACAAAACGATAAAGAAAGGAATAAATAAAATGATTTTGTTTTATAAAATCTTCACAGGAATATGTAGGTACATATGTAAAAATGAAATATTTTTGGAATAAATGATTGAAAATTGTATTGATATTAATTTGATTGAAAATATGTTAGAAAGAATTTCTGTTGTTGATAAAATAATAAGCAAACATTGAACTACATAGAGCTGAGACTTTACTGTCAAAAATCTGTTCACAAGTTAAAACAACAATAAAGCAATGTCATAATTTTCTATCAAATCGTATATGCATTCCTCCAAAATTTTCATTAAAAGATGTTAGTACTTTTAATTTTATAAAAACAAAACAACAACGCCAAGGTAAATAAAATGGATATGAAAAATTACAATAATGTTAATAAAATAAAGTAAATGAAAAAGATCTATTCTGTTTTGTGGTGACTCTAAAACAAACACTTTATAAAAATATACTTGTCACACAAAAACCGTAACGAATAAAATGACAATGACAAATAAAAAAATAATTTTTCAATCTTGTTTTGAATTTGAATTAATAAAGAATCTTTTTTTGTAAAATACAAAATATATTGTTGGTTTTTTTAAAAACCTAAATAAGTGACAACAAATTGGTGGCCGCGCATTTTAAAGATTTTAATTTATAAGGATGTCAACTTCAGAAGACGATTTTTCATCTCTACCTTCAAATTCTCCTCATATTAAAAAGATATTAAAAATGCAAAGCAAATTTAGCCGCGATTCTATTTCGTTTCGAAAAAAAAAAAATCAATTATTAATATAATTGAATTATATTTTTTTATCTCAATATAAATTACCAAAGTAATACAAAAACAAATTCCTATACATTATGGTGCTCCCCAAAAATATGTTGAGGTTGTTTCAAACTTAAACAAAAGATTAATCTACTCTAAGAAACTGTTTCTCCAAATGTTTTTCCTAGGTTCAGTATTTAGTGAGCTGGATTAAGGTTTTAATGATATCTTTTATATTTCTCGCAAAGGAAACATACGAAGTATTTGTATTAATAAAAGGTGGTTTTATTTCGTATAATTCCAAAGATATTCGAACTGTTATCTTCTCGATTTGATGAAGGCTATATGCTCAAGACACAATTTGTAGACCTAAGCTATCTATAAAATCGTTAAACAATAAAATATTTATTAGTAAAGACCACATTTTTCCATTTATGTTATAAAATAGACAAAAACATTTTAAAAAATTTATCGTTTTGCAAGTATTTCAGTTAAACTAAAAACTGTCGGATGATGAATCCTAAAGCGGAAAGCAATAGGATTTTTCGTCTCCGATTTAAATGAAATTTATAATTTTTATTATGTATTGCAAGTGTTTATAAAATCATAAACTTTTTGACTCGAGACCCATTCCGGTTCTTAATATGTATATATATTTTTTTTGGTTTGTTTTTTTTACGCTTTATTTATTTAAGTATTTATAACTAAAATTAAAACTAGTTTCTATCTAACAAGAGATCCTTCATGTATAAATGGCACTCATATTAACTTGGTGGTAGATCTCCTCTTCGAAGACTTCTGAGGCCAGGAGATTATATCGCATGACCGAGTAGTTGTTACACCCATACAAAGTTATAAGTTATTTTCGAATATCTCCAGAACTATAATTGTGGCAGTTTAAACTTTATACGAAGCAACTTCTTATCACTGCATGAAATCTAACAAAAGCCTGACAGATCGGAACAAGGGGTTAATCAACTCTAATACAAAATGTATAGTTATTTCTAAATTCTTGAGAACTATTGGTGTAGGACTTAAAAATGCCGGAGTTTTCAAATTGTTAGCTTTTATTTTGAAACATTTGTACAATATAAATTTATTCAAGGTATTGATCACTGTTAGCTATGGTAATTTCCCACCTTTCTAACAACATATGGATTCCAAGCTAAAAGAACTTGATTCGATCTTGGCCTAAAAAGATGAGCAACAGGAACGAATCAAACCAATTTTAGAAACTCTGTTTTGAATTGACAGGTATTTCAACATGTGGCCGAGCGTTATCATGATGGCCTATTACGGTTTCATATTTGGCGCCATATTTAAAAGAATCACTTGCGTTCGGTACATGTTTCCTGTAATGGTCTGTGGAGGGACATTTTTGCTCCCACCAAATACAGAAAATTACCTTAGCGCCATGCATATTTGGCTTTGGTGTCCATTCGGCTTGTTGGCGAGGAACACATACAACATAAGATTTGGTATTTTTTTCAAATTAAAGAAGTAATGTAAAACTGACAGCCTATGACGTATTGTTGGCATGCAATTTGATATTTTACAAGATATACCTTTGCGAGAAGTATGAAAAACACACCTTAAAAAAGACTTTTTTATTCTTTCATCCAGCTCACCAAATACCAGCCCCAGCACACAAATGTTGAGAGATGTTCTACTTACAAATTAAACATACATTTCAGGGCCACCTTACTATACATACATTGTTTAAATACATATTGTTGTATCGATAAGCAATTATTTTCATATTTTCAATCCATACACGTACATACACATCACACACATACATATAAACTTATATACAATAGAAACAGCATTTAATTCTAGGCGACTGGTTGTCTCGTGAATATTTCTGCCATCATGCGACTACAAAACAATTGATAATGATCACCAGTTTACACGACTGGAAACAATGTAACAAATACAGCAACAACATGGTGACAAGTAGAGGAACTACACGCTGTAACCGTTTTTGTGTTCTGTATCCGTTGACACTTAATCATCATCATCGTCATCACACGCACTCGTGCACATGAGGAAATCTAAAGTGAAGGATACAAATATATGAATGAGAGTGTATGAGGGTTTAAACTAAAACTAACAAAGTATAAAATCATGATGACACATCATAGAATTATAATGGAAAATGAAATAATATTGAACATATACACAAATATGTTTATAATTCCAATACATGTGAATGCATTTATACATGTAAACATATTTACTCATACATATGTATATACGTTTGAGTGTATGTTTGCTTATTATAAACGTATTAATGCAGCACAGTGGGAAATAATGATGAATACATTTTAGTTGTTTTAATAAGATATACATGTTTCTACAAATTATAGTTAGAAAGAAGTTAGATAGATATTTTTCCAGAAACTAGAAATTTCTACAATTTTAACCATAATTTTTTCTTTATAACCCACAGTACACAATCTTTGCTGCAGTGTGTGCCGTGTTTAGCATCCGTCTCTCACTTGTATTTTGAGTACTCCCATGTATGCTTTAGAGTGTGAATGCTTTTCCGTTTATATTGTATTTCAAATGCATAAAATTATTTGTCATATTGATTAATGAAGAATTCTTCAGTATCTGTTGTTTTGTTGATCCAACTCATTTTCGTACATTATGCATTTGGTTAGTTAGTTTTGGCCAAAAAGTCATTGGATTGGAATTTGTGTTTAGTTTTTAGATATTGTGAGAAATATTGTCTTATGAAGGAAACAAGATTAAAATATCTCTAATTAGAATGAAATATTTAAAATACAATGAAGACGTAGATGTAATATTAAGAAAGCATAAAGTACTGAAATTTTGTCAAAATATATATTAAAGTTTCTTTAATAAAAAATGTTGTCCATACCAATGTGAATACCTTAAATAACTTCATCAAAATCGGACAATAGATTTGGGGTTCAGACGTTAATGGGTTAAGCGATTTTCGTTGTAAAACTCAGCGCTCTCAACTTTTAAATTTCAAAAAGCTCTGAACTAAAAAAAAATGTGTATTTTTCGTAAAAAAGCACCAAACATAAATATAATTCAAAATTCGGGATTTACAATATATACCGTATCTTTTAAACAAAGTTTTCGTTTTTAATAACTTATATAATATTTTGAATTTATTCTCACTTAGTTATTGATCTTTATAGTGTAAGCAACAAAGTTTTTTTGCTTCGAAAATCGAATTCGAATGTTGAATGTGTTTCATCTGTTTCAACGTGCGAGATACAGTATTGGCCATAACTAAAGCACCCCCTGAATGGATTATTTCATATCATAATTTAATGGATAAAAAAGTTTTTTTTGGGATGTATTTTGTATATATTTTATTAACTTATATTGTTAATATTCATATTGTGTTCATTTAGGAAAGGATAATTTTATGAACAATAAATTTAATATGATAAAACATACAAAAACACCAAACGCGACGGACAAAACAAAAGCACCCCCTTATGAGATGTTTAAAAATTTGACTATGCTAATGCATATTTGCAATGTCAGTTAACGGGACTCACAACGGATGCATTTAAAAATTCCGGAAGATACAAATAAAGGAAGGAGTAGTCCGTATAATTTAAGTTCTATACAGTTTATTGTTGAAAAACAATGGATGGCAAGGAACAAGTACACCAGTGAATTTAAAATTAAATTTATTGAAGACTGGAAGACGGGCTTATCACGGCCTGAATTGAGTAAAAAATATTCAATTATCAGATCAGTTATTTCCAGGCTGATTCCAAAGTTTTTGCAGACTGGTTGTATATTACCGGGGCATTCATACAATACAAAAAGATCCTACAACATCAGCTAGTGAAGTAAGAACAAGTTTAAGATAATGCGTTAGCGAAATAACAATCCGTAGAAGAGCAGTAGAAGCAGAATTATTCAGCCGACGATCAGCAAAAAACCCGTTTATATCAGCTAAGAACAAGAAAGCTAGACTAGAGTTTGCCAAAGCCCACATTAACTGGAGTGTCCTAAAATGGAAGACAGTACTGTTCTCTGACGAATCCAAATACAAATTAAAAAGTTCCGATGTAATAAGGCGTGTACGCAGACGAAAAGTTGAAAGTCTGAATCCTAAGTATTACAAGGGAACAATTAAACATGGAGGGGGCAATGTAATGGTCTGGGGTTGCTTTTCTGGTCAAGGAATTGGGCCAATTCATAAAGTTAATGGGATTATGGATCGGTTCATGTACCGTGATGTATGGAAAGATGTAATGTTGCTTTACGCCAGTGAAGAGATTCCACTTATAGGCAGGTTCCAACAGGATAACGATCCTAAGCACACCTCCAAAGTTTGTAAGACTTGGCTACAGAGCAATAAGATTCATATTCTTCATTGGCCTGCTCAATCTCTCGATTTCAATCCTATTGAGAACTTGTGGGAGATTGATAATATGAAAATAAATCGAGAAAATTGCCGCAATAAATTTCGGCACTTTTCACGATTTTTTTCATGCCGTTGTTATAGCCAGTAATGAATATCGTAAGACACCATAAAAAACTTAATATCTTCTATGCCTAAGAGATGTGCTTGTGTCATCCAAAACAAAGGATTTGCAACAAAATATGAAATAATTTTTTTTTATATTATATCCATTCCAGCTTTATATATATTTTGATTAATGTTACCTCTTATAGAAAGATTAACTTTAAAAGTATTTGTTTATAAATAGTAAATATATTAACAATTGAAAATAATAAATAATAGAAATTTAAAACTTAATTTTTATACAAAAAAATATAATATGAAAAAAATTCACTGAGGGGTGTGCTTTAGTTATGGCCAATGGTTTGTGTGGTTTGTGCAGTTCAGAAGTTATGATTTTGGCAGGGAAGACAAAGACTGAAGACCAAGAATTTTAAGAAGATGCATAGTTGAACATTATAGGATTCTCCTTTGAAATTGAATGAAATCAGAGACATTTTGTATGATAAAATTTTGAAAGCTATAGGTACTAGCGAAACATTGCTTAGAGCTAATATTTTTTCTAGTTCTATTAATATACCAGGGTACAAGAGTCTAAGAAATGATAGTTCAGGTGTAGCTCGCGGTGGAGGCGTTGCTGTAGTTTTATCTCATGACCTTAAGCATATAATAGTATCTCGTTTACCGAATTCTAGTACATGTGAGTATATGTTTATAAAAATCAACTTGAGTATTGATAAAGCTGCCTTTATAAGATCACATTTTACGACATACTTGTAGGACGGTAACAAAAATAAAATCCAATCCGCTTGTTGAATTGTTTTTTGAAAACTTTCAAAAAATGATGATAGCCATTCGTATCTTAAATAAACATAACATATTGTTCTCTTATTATGTTAAAGCTGTTAAAACACACTTTAATATGATATTATCCCAAAAGTGTGTGGTAAAATATCGTCGTGTAAAGGGGCTTTAAGGTGCGTGGTCAAATATATAATGTAGTGGTTATGGGAGATTTCAATCACAATTTATTTAGTTCCACCAAATCTGCATCTATGTTGAGCTTATGCAATAGACTGAATATTGCATACAGACATATGGTCAATTCACAAGGTCTCTTATCAGTCATATTATCATACTGTCCTAATATATCATGATTCGGCGGCTCGGCTTAACCGATTCATAGGCATTCAGCGTTGGTCTCTGCTGGTTTGTTACGATAACACAATAAACATAGCATAGAAAGAAATATTATCTTAGGACATTTTTTGCTTGAAAAGCAATAAAAGCCATTGTGAAATATTAGGATATGATAAGAGACCTTGTGAATTGGCCAATAATATTTTCCCACCCTCTATGATGTTAGAAGTAACACCGCCTCATTAATAGACTATTTTTTAGACAGTGCTGTAATCAATGTGAATTTGTCTGACCAAATGCAGTGCCCTGGAATTTCCAGACATGCTTTTTATAACCTACACCACCATAGTGGGGAGGGTATAATGGATTTGTGCAGATGTTTGTAACGCCCAAAAATATTAGTCTAACACCCACCTTAAAGTATACCGATCAACTTAGAATCACTTTCTGAGTCGATTAAACGATGTCCGTCCGTCCGTCCGTCCGTCTTGCTGGCTGGCTGGCTGTCCATGTAAATTTTGTGCGCAGAGTACAGGTCGCAATTTTGGAGATATTTCGATAAAATTTGGTATATATAATTTGCATGGCCCAAGGACGAAGCCTATTGAAACTGGCTGAAATCGGTCTATTATTTCACCTAGCCCCCATACAAATGTCCTCCCGAAATTGGACTTTATCGGTCATAAATGTTTAATTTATATAGGTATCTACACAAATTTTTCTCCAAATAAGTTTTATATTTACTGAATTCATGTCACCAAATTTTATGATGATCGGTCCATAATTAGTCATAGCTCCCATATAAGGCCTACTTCCGATAATCACTTTAACGAGCATAAATCTCCTAAAAATATTGGTATACACATAAAATGCAACATAAATAACTTTCATATATACATTAATCACATGACCAAATTTCATGGTGATCGGTCAGTAATTTGTCATAGCTCCCATATAAGGCCCACTGCCGGTAATCACTCACGAATATAAATTATTGAAATTTTGAAAGAAAAATGTTTTTGTTCATTTACTTAGTGTAGGGTATTATATGGTCGGGCTTGACCGACCATACTTTCTTACTTGTTTTATATTGTCTTGGAGCTACCATGAAGATTATAATGCGATCGATATGATGACTCTGGATAATGTAGCTTCCTTATTCGACTATTCCGGATTATTCCGGACAAACAATGTGGATGTTCAACTTGAGAACTTGATGTGTAAAGTATTTATAGAGAATCGCACCCCAGAGAATTGGGTAATCTACCCAATCTACCCAAATGTGGAATTTTTTAAGAAGGAATAGGTGTATTGGGACAGAAGAGGATGTTGATTATGTAGATAATAATTAAATTAACAACTTTTTTTATTTCCAAACAATCGCAAGAACCTACATATTTAACCATCAACAGTTTAAATTTTGCTGGGGTCAACTCATTTTCCTTTCATTCGGCGGAAGATTCCGATATATTATTGGCACTTAAGAAAATCAAACCTAATGCAGCTGGTGTGAGGACCTAAATTCTAGGAATTCAGATCCACATAAATTAAATTTTTACAAACAAAAACTTAGTAATAAGACAAATAAAGAAAGTATTACTAGTTTTATTGGGTAGATGATGGATGACATCCATCATAGTGGGGCGGATTGTTTAATTTTAGACAACCGGAGGACGATGGGGTACAGGAGGTCGAACGAGCCGTACACTCAGGGGCAGGTGGTGGGTTCAACACTGGCTGCGAAATTCAACAACAGAGAGTGTCTACGGCAGAGTATCAACAGCAGAGAGAAGTCAATACCGATGGTGTCAGCAGAGGGGAGTCAACAGCGTGTAAGCAGAGAGGAGTCAACAGAGTGTATCAGAAGAGGATAGTCGCGAGAGATGATATTCAGCCGTATTGTAGAGGACACTAGACAAAGAAGGAAGTAGCCTAGAATACAACAAACACAATATCAACAAGCAATACAAAACACACAAGCATCATAATATAGTACCACACACATAGATCATAGATGACGATCAAACAATTGAGATGATGTTAGCAACAACCGCTATCGGTTCGAACATTTTGTACTGCATTAGCTACAAAGCTACAATAGTTGTAGAAAATAATAATATATAAGCTAATGTAACAGAGCCATCGATCTCTTTTGTGTTGTGCAAGTGAACAAGACGTGTGACAAGCCGGTAAGATAAAAAAAATATATAAATTAAACAAGTTACAGAGCAGTGCTAGGGAGTAATTAAATTGGATTTGGTAACACCGATCCTTGTATGGTGAGAACAGTGCGCTGGTTTACAATCAGCTAACGAGGCGGATTACATCCTACCTTACCCAAAACAGATTTACATCCGTGGAGGGAGGAGAACAGGGCACTTTCTCAGGGCAAGAGTGGTAGATATTTTTCTTGGCAGTAACACTCGGAAAAATTAGGGATTCTAGGATTACATCCTAGAATATTATAAGAGCAGGAATTAGTGGGCAGGAGAGGTAGGGTACCGGAACGTGTCACCCGATAGTTCACGGAGCAACAGCAAGTTGTTCGCAATAAAGAATCATTCAATTTGCATTTGTGGCTCAATAAATAGAGTTAAGCTAAAAGACACAAGAAAATAAACAGTTAAATGAACCAAGATAAAGTGTTTTAAATTTTATGTTAAGGACCCTGGACTAGACTGAGCGCTACCCCAGAGGGTACCTCAATTATAACCACTGAGTTACCCGCTACTTGGAAATGTGCCCGTGTCGTTTAAATAAAGAAGGAGTCTTACTTTTTTGGAGAATTTACGACCAATTTCAGTGATTCCGATACTTTAAAAAATTTTCGAATATATTATTAAGGATCAGATGATGAATTATATCAATCGCAATGAATCGTAACCCATATTTGGCCCCATGTGCTTGGTTTTGATTTTGTGAAATACAATTGTTGTCAAACTCAACAAGGAGCAGTATTCATCTAAAAGCAGAGTAATTGGATACCATGCGAATTTAAGATGAAAAATCTTGAAAGAGCATTTTGCATGTCCGAAATAAAGCCCGGCGAATAAGCCGAAGTCAAATAACCACAGCGCTAAGGTAATGTTCTGTATTTAATGGGAGCAAAATGGTCCTATCTATGATGAGGTGCTGAACACACCATCACCGAATACAACTGATTAGTTTGAAGCGAGCATTGGCCGAAAAACGCCCAGAATTTACGGTCGGACATGAAACCGTAATACTCCATCATGACAACGCTGTGAAACATGTTGCAATACCTGTTAAAAAGTATTTAGAATGAAGTGATTGGGATGTTTTTCCTCGATGCAGAACGCTATCTCTGGGATACGCTTGACTTTGGAACAGAGTAACCGATATTGGCATGTTTCGTTCTTGACCTCAAAGGATAAGCAGTTCTTTTGGCTCGTAGACCATATGTTACCAGAATGATGGGAAAAGGTTATAGCTTTTAATGGCCAATACCTTGAATAAATTTTAACAAATGTTTCAAAATAAAATCTAGAAATTTTAAAAAATTCCGAATTTTTAGGTCATACACCCAATAATATGTCGTATTAAAGATCAAAACTATTGCATTTTTTCTAAAACTAAGTACGTTTTCAAATGTTTGTCTCGAAGTATTACTAGAATATGGTGTTTTCGAGTGATGTGTAGACATTATTTAAAGGTATCGAAGCTATAAAAATTACTTCTTTTATTCAATTTCATTATATTTAGTAAAAATAATTCTTGAATATTTTACAAATGTTTAATTTAGTGTCACCGAAGATTTTTCAAAAGCACTAAAAAAGCACCGATCACAGACTCAATTGGTCAATTTACAAAGTCTCCTATCATGTCATATTGTCACAATGTCCTAATATTTCACGACTCGGTGGCTCGGATTAACCAACTCTTAGAAATTCGGCGCAGGTCTCTGCTGGGTGATTGCGATAACACAATAAACATAGCATACATATCAGTATTATTTTAGGACATTTTTAGCTTGAAAGGCAATAACAACATTTTGAAACCATTGTGAAATATTGGGACTTGAGAATTGACCAAATATTTTTTCATGTTCAAATGTTTAAAAAAGCATTAAAGACAGTGCAAAAAGCAATGACAACGCTTTTAATACTAACAAAATTTAGCTACAACCTTTTTTATTTGTGGATAATGTTATTTAGAAACCAACATCTCTGAGAGATTTAGAAATGGTTTTTGTTGAGGTTCAATTCAGTTTTGTAAAAAGCATACTTATTTTAAACAAATTCAGCTGAGTTTAATAAATTTCATCTAAAAAATTTTAGACTTGTAGTGTGACGTTAAGGAATTATTTTAGCAAAAAACGTAGGCCCTAAGGATGGGCATAAATTTATATTGATTTTTAAATTTAGCATTATTTAAATCAATTTACTTAGAATACGCACGAAATTATTTTCAATCAAATTTGGTTTAATCGATGATACAGTGTCAACATTTGATGGAATGCCAATGTCCTGTCCATGTTAAAAGAAAAATTTCAATTTTGATGAAATGTTCAAGCTCATATACATGCAAACAGATACATCCCTCAACCCATTAACATTAAACTACATTGTCAATTCCACAAATTGATTTATTACCAAATGATTATTCATTTAAGCATTTGTAGTCGCAGTATATAGTAGAACTACCACCTTTTAATAGGTTTTAGGTTGCGCATTCAATCGTCTTAACGTTTTTATATAAATCTTATGGCGATTTAACCAAAATACATACATACACACACACGCAAAAAAAAAAATCCAATTTTCTGCATTGTAAAAAAATGCTGTGGTAAAAAATTGGTTTTCTATGATAATTTTCTTTTTAACGTATTAAAAACGTTTATTTTTCTGGAAATCAATAGAAATCCTTTTTTTTACACTAATACACGCAAATAGTAGTTTATTTGAAAGATTGAGTGTATGTGTAAGTATTAGGGGAGCACTTAAATTTTTCTTCGTCGTTTAAAAAACAGTTTTTGGTGTTTTGAGTAAAAGTAGTAATATATTCATTAAAATTTTAAAAATTAAATATGGAAAAAAATTTGATCGAACACAGTTTTTGTATTTTAGATCTGTGACTAAAGAAAACCCCACAACGGGGTCAAATTGTATGATCCGGTCAGTTCACATCACCTCCACGTAAGATGACCATACCATCAATTCTATAGTGCAATATGTCCAATGTGGCATGAGCTGTGTTGCACTTAGCGCCATCCTGTTGAAGCCACTGGTCGTTGGTGTCCATATCCTCCAGTTTAGGCCGAAAGTTGTTGGCAATCATCGACCTATAGCTTTCGCTGTTGACGGTGATGGCGTGGTCAACGTCGTTCTCAATGAAAAAGAACCCAAACCCGTCAGCAAAAAATCGGCACCAAACAGTGAATTTTTCGGTGACTTTTTGCTTATTTCGAAGATCTTATTTGATGAAGCACCTATTCATTCAGAAACAGCCGTCGTTGCTGATGATGATTTTTTGATACAAATTAGGGTCTGTTTCCAATTGTGCTCCTGAACCAATTAAGTTTTATAATTTGTAGGTGTTGTTGAACGCTATATCCGGCCATGGTGATTTGGCAAGACAAACTGAATAAATGACAGCCAATTGGAATTTTTTTTATCTTGTTTTAAGTTGTTTTTAGTATTGAAAAATATAGATTTAATAAGTATTCTAGTTTTGTAGTTAAACATTATTAATGATAAAAGTCCTGCTTATCTTTTGAGGCCAAGAACGAATCAAGACAATATCGAATACTCTGTTCTGTAGTGGAGCGTTCTGCATGGATTGAAAAATTAGTAGTCGGACTGACCACGGTTCGATCTATAAGGCGGGTGAGGCAAAACTTACCAACCACTTGATTTTAAATACATTTTACCAGGTATTGCATAATGTGGCCGAGCGTTGAATATTACGGTTTGATGTCTGGACGCATATTTTGGGTGTTTTTCGGACAATGCTCGCTTCAAGCGAATCACTTGTATTCGGCACAGATAGCTCATTATAGATAGGACCCTCTTGCTCCCACCAAATACAGATAATTACCTTATTGCCATGGATATTTGGCTTTGGTGTGTTGGACGGGCTTCACATAAGATTGCAATGGATCCATTTTTCTCCGCAGGTTTCTTTTATAGTGTTCAAGCATAATTTCGGATATGAAAAATTATCTTTCAATATCTTTCGGCCTCAATTCGTATGGTACCCAATTTCTCCATATTTGGATGAATCTTGCTATTCGCAAACGTTTTAGAATTGCTGATTGGGTAGCTCCCAATGATTTTGCAAGCTCTTGTTGAGTTTTACAACAATCTGTATGAAGTAATGCCTCCAATTCTTGGTCTTCGAACTTTTTGGCTGTCCTGGGCGATTATTGTCTTCCGTCATCTCTCGCACGTTGAAACCGATGAATCACATGCACCATAAACTTTAGCGAGCAATGGATGTGCTTCAAATTAAAGAAGTAAAGAAAAACTTCCCGCATATGCAGCTTTGTTGGTACAAAATTCGACATTTTCGAAACAAAGATAACCTTATTGTTTACACTTTAATGTTTAATAACTATGTGAGAATAAATGCCAGATATATACCCTTCAAAACGACATATAAGTTATTGAATCGGGTTTAAAAGATATGTCATTAATTGTAAATCCTGCATTTTTTAGTCATAGCCCCAATGTGACATTACTGTAAGAACTGGAGAAAGGGAGATGAGACGATCACCGAGGTTTGTGGGACAGCGACGGTAGTTTACATTTGTCGGAATGAAGACAGACTTACTATGTGTGTTAGATAGAGTAGATGTTACGGATCGCCTTTATTTTCTCAATTGTTTTGTGATTTAGTTTAAGTTTATTGAATAAGTACATAAATGTAAATAAATGTGAATAAGAATATATACATTGAATTGAAGAGAATGTGTTTAATTCGAATATGATGTACAAAGTAGTGATAAGACTACATTACTACAAATATTATTTTTGATTTCTGCTTATAATGTGGAATTCATTAGTCAAATAAAGAATATATGATTTTTTTAGTTGTGGTGAAATAGAGTGCAAAAATTGATCTTAACAAATAAATTGCATCAATTGGATATTTTTTATTGCGGAGGTCTAACTTTGATGTGTTCCAGAAATTTTGAATTGTCCCGGTCCACACTGTGAAACATTTGCTGCAAAACATTTTTAAATTCTTTTTTAAAACTGCATTCGTGTCCGCACAGTGTTGTTCTTGCCAGAGTACCCTTTTCCATTCCTCTTTCCCCTTTCATCTACAAACTCAAGTGTTTTGCAGCAAATGTTTCACAATGTGGACGGGAACATTATAAAATCTGAAATTAAATATCAGAAAAAAATCCACCAATTTCAAATCGGTAGTAGGTACAAGTGTGGTACTTATTAGAGTTGAAAATAATTTGAAAGTTTGTTTTAAACAAATTTTTGAAAATGTAAAATTTGGGATTTTAGTTGTGCGTTAAAGTTTATTATTTTTTGTGGTGTCAAGTAATAATACAAAATATTTGTATATTTGATATTTAAACCATAGAGAATAGACATAGAGCGGAAACTCTCCTGTCAAAGACCTAACTCAGTTCTCAGAAACCTAAGTGGTGAGAATGTATTAGTAGAAAAAACTATGTGAAAACAAAAAACACACTTGTATTTGTGATTATTGTTAGTAAATGTTTTGTTTGATTTTTTTTTCTAGTTTCCGCTCTATCTTTCTCCATGATTTAAACATCGAAAGAAAAAATAAATACCAAAACTGTATTTAATTGTATTTTTTTGTTCAATATTTAATTTTTTAAATTTTTGGAAAATGTTGCTATTTCGATCCAAAACTAGAAACTTCTAAACGTTATCCGGTTTTGCTAAAATTTTCATTATTTGATTTCTAATGACGAATAACAATTTTAAAACTTGGCAGCAACGAAAATAGTAAACTTACTAAATAAGGGCCACCCTAATATATAACTATACTCAGTTGGAAATGCTCAAAATGAAAACTATTCAAGATTGATGACTACTGCAGTACTACTTCATACTCTTATTCATTCTATTGAGGTGGTTGGTAATGGTGAAAAAACAAACTAGTAATAAAGACGATGAAGGAAGATGAAGTAGACGAAAAAATAAACCGAAAATTGTGGAAAAAAGCAATTTAGTGAAGTGCACATACATACATAAATACATACAAGCGACAAATACAATTTACGAATTTTAGGTTTATTTTTTATATTTATTTCGAATTTTTTATTTCACAGTAAATGAGAGGTATTTTTAGTTTTTTGTGCAGTTTGAGAGATAATGTGAAGAAAAGAATTCTTACTTTTCACAAGGCTAAATACTTTATAATTAATAAGATCTAAAAAAAATATTGGATCCATGGAAAAATTCGTTAAAAAAGCCCATAAGTATTTAAAATGTTCAGCTAACCTACCAATTTAGCCCTCAGAATTATTCAATCTAATGTCAATTATTAAAAAACATCAATAGCTGATAAAATTGCCTGCTTTGTCTAACTATATCTTTTATCCTTTTCGCATGTTTCCACAATACAACTATTACGACTACAAGTCGTAATATTGTGAAGTGAAAAAAAAAAATACAATAGAAGTAAAAAAAAAACCAAACTGTCAAATAGAAAAAAGTGACAAATTTGTCAATTATTTTTCTACACTTTCGGTTGTAATATAAATTGTTCTTTAAGCTGCAAAAGCAAAAAAAAAGAAGAAATGTGTGGAAAAATTGAATACAAAAATCAATGTAAATTTCAAAAAGGTTGCAGCAGCATTTAACACAACTATTAAATGGTTTTAAAACCAGAATATTGATGACTATTTTTAATGGGTTCTTTTGTTTTGCTTAACGTGTTGATGTAGATGAACAATTTGTTTTAGGGGTAAAATTGGAAAACTAAACACATCTTGTTGATAGTTGTCTGCATATATAACTACACATAGATTGGAAACCTTACTGTCACAGATCTAACTCAGTTGTCAAAAACCTAAGTGGTGAGAATGTATTAGTAATGAATCTATGTGAAAACAACAAATACAATATTATGTGTCATGATTTTGAGTAATTTATTGTATGAGTTTTTCTCTAGTATCCAATCTATATGTATTTCTCTATGGTTGTCTGCTACTTTTGTCTTTGTTATCAATAACTCATTATTTAAAGGGTTTTAAATGTTAAAGTGTGTTTTAAAGCCGCAAATAAGGAGTATTGTCGGCTATCTTCATTAATACATATACAAAATACACTCGACTAGGGATGGTCCAACCCAGTTCTCAAAATAAAGCTCATTTTATATTCAATGAATTTTGGAAGATTATCTAATATGTGTGTACTTTTCATTGAAGTCATCCATAAACAAAACTGCGAAATTTAAACCACTCAAATATATGTAATGGGGGCAAAATTATCTTATCTTTGGAAACCAAAAGCCGGTATATAACATTTTGTTTTTAAACCGTCAGGACCAGTCTATTTTGATCTAATGGTCATGAAATTTAACAACTCAAAAATAGCAGCAATCAATTTGGTTTTTCTGTTCTGTCAAAATCATAGATACAGCTAACTTCAAATGACTATGTTTGTCGCTTTCCCACTGTCTTGTATGTTTACTACACACTTTACACACAATGCTTGGAACCCACAGCTTATTCGGGGCCTAAATTAAATTAATTTAAAAACGAGTTCTCACTAAATCCGTTGTAGGTTTCCAAATGTAACAGAATACATTTCGGTCCTTGCGACAATCTTTTCACGATGATTTAATTTATTACGAAGTTACATTAACGATTTTAATTTAAGGGTCTGTAACGGCTCCATGTTTATAAACGCATTTCTGTGGCTGGACTCAAACTTAGTGTTAAGAAGTGTGCATTGTTCATAAAAGAGGTTAATTGTTTGGGGCATCGCTTAACAGCAGACGGCATATCAATAAATGAAGATAAAATACGAGCAGTAACGGACTGGCCTCGTCCGAAAAATCTTCATAAATTGCGCAGTTTTTTAGGCTTTTGCATGTACTACCGACGATTTGTACCGAATTTTGTCAGTGAAGCCACAAGCTTGCATGAGCTAACCAAAAAGTCGTGACCATTCCAGTGGATTGAATCTCCAGAACCGGCATTCCTGCAGTTAAAGGAATTGTTCGGCACCAATTTTGGCATATCCCATCCCTGGAGCGAAGTTTGTTCTAGATAGTGATGCAAACGGAAACGGAATAGGCGGTGTGCTGTCACAGGTGATCTAGAGGTCGGAAAAAGTCATAGGCTATAAGAGCCAAATACTTTCGAAGCCAGAAAGAAACTACTGCATAACGCAACGTGAACTACTGGCAGCTTGAGAGTGTGTGAAGCATTACCAAAAGTATCTGTAAGGTCAACACTTCCAGCTGAGAACTGATCATTCTGCCCTCAGGTGGTTGCAGTAATTTAAACAACCTGAAAGACAACTGGCTCGTTGGATTGAGCGGCTTCATAGCTATGACTTTAGCATCGAGCACTGGAAATGTTTAAAATATTTCAATGCGTTCGCGCTCTCAAGACGGACCTGCAACGTGGGATGCAAGCATTGTACAAAAGTGGAGGAAAAAGAATGTATCATCGATGTATGACTAATGCATATAGAGTCCAGTGAAGATTGGTCTGTGGCGCGAAGAAGTAACTCCATACTGGCGAAAATAATACCAGCTAAAGAAGAAGACATAAAGCCAACCTGCAATGAAACATCCGTCGAAATTCCACAGATTACAGTACAATTGTTAAAAGGCTGCTTATATCGCATATAGGAAAGTACAGACGGTAAAACGGTAACAAATATGATTGTAGTAGAGTTCCATGACGGTCCCAGTGGTGGTCATATTGGAGTGACAAAAACCCTATAAAATTTAAAACAACTTTTTTGTTGGGTGAGTTGTCAGCAAGCAGTAGCCAATTATCCAATGCATAGCAGCAAAGGTCCCAATAAGAAGATGTCGTTGACAACTTCACCAGTACAATTCGGGTGCTCCATTTGAGAGGATTGTAATGGATGTAGCTGGTTCTTTTCCGGTCAACGATGCCGGAAACCGTTACGTTCTAGTGTTTATGGATTAATTCAGCAAGTGGTCAGAGGAGTATGCCATATCTAACCAGGAAGCTAGGACGGTTGTAGGCGTACTGGTTGTGCCGCTATAGTGTTTCGTTAGAGTTACACTCTGATCAGGGTAGAAATTTTGAAGCTGCCAGGAAAATGTGCGAGGTATAAGGAATAAGAAAACCTAGAACAATTGTGCTTTTTCCTCAATCTGATGGCATGGTCGAAAGATTTAATCGTAGTCTGGAGGAATCTTTAAGAAAAGTGGTCAGTGCATATTTAAAGTACACACTAGATAAGACCTGGCGTCAGATCAGCTGTTTATGACTCCACTTTTCGAACGCCTGCAAAAATTGTCTTTGGAAATGAGCTGAAATTGCTTAGCGATTTGTGTGACATTCATAATGTTATCATAACGTTAGTATGCCGTGCCACCGATCGTCGATGTATCTATCAGTACAAACGTTATAGAATTCAATATTTACTTAAACGGAATATACAGTTGTTGTTATGGTTTTCGAGATTCCAACTTATTCAAGCCGATCTGTGTGGGAAAACTAGTTTATTTTTGCCAACAGTAATTACATTGGCTTCAATATAAACATACGAAAAATATATATGACTTTTCATTTATATTATTCATATACAAATCTTCTTTGTGGCACTTGCGTAAAACTAATTAAAAATTTTCCTTTTTTTTTTGTTGTCTACTTTGCAAAAAAAAAAGAAGTTGATTTCTTTTGGGGAATGGAAGTATTTTCATTCACATGATTAACATTTCATCATTATGAATTTAATTCATTAACATAAACTTTTCGAATTTCCTTTCTATTCATTTGAGCAGATAATGAAGCCAAACAAAAGCTGCAGCATACATTTGGGGCAAACAAATATGAATGACATACATTTGGGGGCATTGTTTCAATAGATGTGTTGGTTTCTCCAAAAAATCATTGTCTGAATTAAGGGGGTAATTTTATTAGCAAATCAGTAAGGAATAACGAAAACAAACAATAGATAATAAACAAAAGAAAAACCTTATTGTTAAATAAAAATATAAGTGTTATTATTGCCTTAGGGACTTTTACACATTTTTATACATGTATTTACACATACACTAACTATAAGCATATATGGATGTGGATGTGTTTGTATTATTAATATAGACTTTCCTTTTCTTTTTGTAGAATCCTTTTTGACATGATTAAATAAAGCTTTTTCTTTATTATTATTATTATTTTTTTTTTTTGACACAAATTTAATAAATGAGTGAACAATGTATAAACTAGGACTAGTGGGGGTTTTGCTTTCTTTTACAAATTTGCATATGTGTATAAGAAAATTTTTCTTTAAAGGATTTATTTTTATTCTATTTAAAGAAAAGGAATGCCTAGTTTCAGTTACCCTTTTATCTTCGGATGTAGTTAGGAATTCAAAACGAACAAAAAGTTTGAAAAAAGTATATAGAAGGACGTTGGTTTCAAGCTTTTTTGACAACCCCCTATCAAAGAGTTATTGATATGGTAAATTTAATGAATTTGAACAGATAAAAGGAAACTAGTTTAAGTTTGAATTTTCAGTCACTTCGGCATCTTAAGCTTGAGTGTTAAAAATATTCTGACAAACAGAAAATGTCTTCAAAAATGAACACTATTTCTGTATTGTTCAAATAAGCTCATTCAACGACCACAGCTGAATGCTACCGGGCGCGCCCACAGGTTGCGTATAGTGGAAAGTTCCGTAGATATGCTGAGCAGCTACCATGGCATTCGTGGACAATCAGCGGTTCCGAGTGGAGAGTCTCAAAGGGTTTCCGGTTGGCGCCGGACTTCTAACAGTTTCAGAGTGCCTACTATACTTGGAATGTTAAGTCTAGTGATTGGTGCCTTCAAATAACGAATAGCCAACATTTACCAGCCCTCATGTTAGAGGCGGCTGGATGCGGGCGTCGGATGATGTAATAAGCAGCTCGGTATAAACGTGATGTAAGGCTTCTAAGTCAGCCCGCCTGGAGGCCATGCTGGCAACCCCAGTTGCTGAATCGGATGCAGAGTTCGCTAAGACAAGATGTGATGTAGACCCACCTGTACGATTACCAGAATGATAGGGACATCGTTCCTTAAATAGTCTTTCTGAGCTACCGGACCTGAAGTTAGAATGCATCAATGCCTTTATACTTAGGAATAGAAATTGCCTACTCCGTCAAATGACTGGTGCATACTACTTCTCCTTTTCCGACCTCTTTCCTCTTTATTTTTTTTACATCTTTATTCTATCTGATTTTCCCTTTATTTTTTTTCAGGTAACACAAATGGATCTACTGTTTGGACCCAAGTGAGCTGCTCTCTTTCCTGTCTCTACTATGGGGCTGCCTGTTAACCTAACCTAATAACACATTTATGTAACAAAGATTTTTTCAAAAGCATCTCAGTTAGTCGTCACTTGAAGTCGCTAAATTTAGTATATTTTCAACATAAATTTTATTGAGAAAATTTATTTTTAATGACATCAATGTACAAATAAGGAAGAATATAGTTTTCGTAAAAAATGTTGAGCAAGTTTGTTCTTGTTTATATTAGTTCATATTGTATGCGTTTATATTAGATCATATTGTATTCGATTTCTTAAAAAATTATCAAAATCTATATTTTTTTTTAGTTTTTTTTACTTATGTAATTTAGGGAAATAGAAATTTTGATTTTATCAAATTAAAAAAAAAAAAAAAATGACAATTTAGAAAAATTAAAAGTTTATATTTTCTAAAAAATAGTAACAAATCGTACGATTCATAATCAAAAATAAAATTTTAAAAAATGCTTGGAACTCAAGATATAGATTTTTAAAATTTAGGAAAATGAAACTGGCGGGGAAGTTGACATAAACTGCTGAAAGTAATATTAAAAATATTCACACAAAACATCAAAAATACTACTATATTTATGTGTAAAAATAGATTTGAGAATGAAAACCGAATAAGAATGATGGTTGCATGAATGTGACAACGTGATACGTTAAATGTGTAACAGTTTGCTTGTTTTATTTTGTGTTGAGTTAATTTCTTTTTATATTTGTGTGGATTTTTCGCTTGAAAGAATTTTATTTTGCTTGTGTATATTCTTTTTTAGGGCTTAAGAGGTCTAAAGTATAGATTTGTGAAGGCATGTCTTTGACTAACGATGTTCATCGAAATTCATTAATTGTTTTGGTGTTGGATTGATCATGCCTGATGATGGCTAATAACAATGTTGGGAGGAGAATGTATGTTCGGTGCCGATATTTTTGTATGGGTGCTGTCGTCATTAAGTTAGGGATGGATCGCTTTGTGGTGCCTTCATATTAAACTGGTGTTAATTGAATAAATTGGTTGATGCTTGTGGTGCCGTCTTAGGTTAATTTAATAATGACTTTTGGTTTATCAGCAGATTTTTATTTGCTGATAAATGTGATTCATCGTTCTAAATTTTTTTATTTTTATTCAATATGCTTAAATTATTTATGATGTTTGGTCTTTAGAACAAGAATTTATATTTTCTGGGGATTTAAAATAATTGGTATCAATCGAATAATGTAGTTTTTTTTTTTGTATTTGTTCATTCAGTGTAAAAATTTAAAAAAATGGAGGTGTTGGATGATGTGAAAGTTACTGAAATATTAAAAAAAATATTAAATTTATTATTTGAAAATATTTTCAAATTTGAATAGAAAATCTATTTACATGTTTATATTAGTTCATATTGTATGCAATTTCTTAAAACATTATCTAAATCGAATTTTTTTTTTTTTTTTGGTTTTTCTTACTTTTGTAATTTAGGGAAATAGAAATTTTGATTTTATAAAATTAAAAAAAAAAATTACAAAAAATTAAAAATTTATATTTTCTAAAAATAATAATAAATCGTACGATTCATAATCAAAAAGAAAATTTAAAAAAAATTTCTTGGAACTCAAGATATAGATTTTTAAAATTTAGGAAAATGAAACTGGCGGGGAAG
The DNA here is from genome assembly GCA_942486065.2 of Calliphora vomitoria. Taxonomy (NCBI): domain Eukaryota; kingdom Metazoa; phylum Arthropoda; class Insecta; order Diptera; family Calliphoridae; genus Calliphora; species Calliphora vomitoria. Next base: position 73,748,729 of record OW818032.2, read on the forward strand.
TGGACATAAAATGCTGAGAGTAATATTAAAAATATTCACACATAACATCAAAAATACTACTATATCTATGTGTAAAAATAGATTTGAGAATGAAAACCGAATGCGAGTGATGATTGCAAGAATGTGACAACGTTATACGTTAAATGTGTAACTGTGTGCTTGTTTTTTTGTGTTGAGTTAATTTCTTCTTATATTTGTGTGGATATTTTGCTTGAAAGAATTTTAGTTTGCTTGTTTATATATTATTTTAGGGCTTATTTGTGAAGGCATGATTTTGCCTAACGATATTCATCGAAATTCATTAATTCAGTGCAAAAAAATATACTTTGGTTGTGCTAAATGATGTGAAAGTTACTGAAATATTTAAAAAAATATAAAATTTATTATTTTGAAATATTGTGGAATTTGAAAAGAAAATCTATTTAGATTTTTATATTAGTTCATAATACAATTTCTTAAAAAATTATCAAAATCGATATTTTTATTTGTAATTTTTCTTACTTATGTTATTTAGGGAAATAGAATTTTTGATTTGATCAAATTAAAAAAAAATTTTTTTGAAAACTAAAAATTTATATATTCTAAAAAAAGTCAAAACTCGTACAATTCATAATCAAAAACAAAATTTAAAAAAAATGATTGGAACTCAAGATATAGATTTTTAAAAGTTAGGAAAATGAAACTGGCGGGGAAGTTGACATAAAATGCTGAAAGTAATATTAAAAATATTCACATAAAACATCAAAAATACTACTATATATATGTGTAAAAATAGATTTGAGAATGGAAACCGAATGCAAATGATGATTGCAAGAATGTGACAACGTGATATCTTAAATGTGTAACAGTTTGCTTGTTTTATTTAGTGTTGAATGAATTTATTTTTATATTTGTGTGGATATTTTGGTTGAAAGAATTTTATTTTGCTTGTGTATATATTTTTTTAGGGCTTAAGAGGTCTGGGGTATAGATGGAGATATGTGAAGGCATGATTTTGCCTAACGATATTCATCGAAATTCATTAATTCAGTGCAAAAAAATATACTTTGGTTGTGCTAAATGATGTGAAAGTTACTGAAATATTTTAAAAAAAATATAAAATTTATTATTTTGAAATATTGTGGAATTGGAAAAGAAAATCTATTTAGATTTTTATATTAGTTCATAATACAATTTCTTAAAAAATTATCAAAATCGATAATTTTATTTTTAGTTTTTCTTACTTATGTTATTTAGGGAAATAGAAATTTTGATTTGATCAAATTAAAAAAAAAATTTTTTGAAAACTAAAAATTTATATATTCTAAAAAAAGTCAAAAATCGTACGATTCGTAATCAAAAACAAAATTTAAAAAAAAATGATTGGAACTCAAGATATAGATTTTTAAAAGTTAGGAAAATGAAACTGGCGGGGAAGTTGACATAAAATGCTTCAAAGAGGTCTGTGGTATAGATGGAGATATGTGAAGGCATGATTTTGCCTAACGATATTCATCGAAATTCATTAATTGCTTTGGTGTTGGATTGCTCATGCATGATGATGGCTCAAAACAATGTTAGGAGGTGAATGGATGTTTGGTGCCGATATTTTTTTATGGGTGCTCTCGTTCGTCGTCATTAAGTTAGGGATGGATCGCTTTGTGGTGTCTTCATATTAAACTGGTGTTAATTTAATAAATTGGTTGATGCTTGTGGTGCCGACTTAGGTTTTTTTTTAAATTTTATTAACGATGAATTTTTGTTTATCAGCAGATTTTTATTTGTTGATAAATGTGGTTAATCGTATTAAATTTTTTTATTTTTATTCAATATGCTAAAATTATTTATGATGCTTGGTCTCCAGAACAAGAATTTATATTCTTGGGGATTTAAAATTATTGCTATCAATCGAATAAAGTATTTTTTTTTTGCATTTGTTCATTCTGTGCTAATAAATATACTTTGGTGGTGTTAAATGATGTGAAAGTTACGGAAATATTTAAAAATATATAAAATTTATTATTTCGAAATATTGTGCAATTTGAAAAGAAAATCTATTTAGATTTTTATATTAGTTCATATTGTATGCAATTTCTTGAAAAATTATCAAAGTCGAAAAAAAAATTTGTTAGTTTTTCTTGCTTTTGAAATTTAGGGAAATAGAAATTTTGATTTTATCAAATTAAAAAAAAAAAAATTACGAAAAATTAAAGATTTATATTTTCTAAAAATAGTAATAAATCGTACGATTTATAATCAAAAAGAAAATTGAAAAAAAAATTTCTTGGAACTCAAGATATAGATTTTTAAAGTTTTTTTTTTTTTTTTGTAATTTAGGAAAATAAAAATTTTGATTTTATCAAATTAAAAAAAAAAAAAATTACGAAAAATTAAAGATTTATATTTTCTAAAAATAGTAATAAATCGTACGATTCATAATCAAAAAGAAAATTAAAAAAAATTTCTTGGAACTCAAGATATAGATTTTTAAAGTTTAGGAAAATGAAACTGGCGGGGAGGTTGACATAAAATGTTGAAAGTAATATTAAAAATATTCACACAAAACATCAAAAATACTACTATATATATGTGTAAAAATAGATTTGAGAATGGAAACCGAATGCTAATGGTGATTGCAAGAATGTGACAACTAGATACGTTAAATGTGTAACAGTTTGCTTGTTTTATTTTGTGTTGACCTAATTTCTTTTTAAATTTGTGTGGATATTTTGCTTGAAAGAATTTTATTTTGCTTGTGTATATATTTTTTTAGGGCTTAAGAGGTCTAGGGTATATATGGAGATTTTGTCAACGATATTCATAGAAATTCATTTATTGTTTTGGTGTTGGATTGCTCATGCATTATGATGGTTAAAAACAATGTTAGGAGGGGAATGGATGTTTGGTTCCGATATTTTTGTATGGGTGCTGTCGTTCGTCGTCATTAAGTTAAGGAATGGATCGCTTTGTGGTGTCTTTATATTAAACTGGTGTTAATTTAATAAATTGGTTGATACTTGTGGTGCCGTCTTAGGTTTATTTAACGATGAATTTTTGTTTATCAGCAGATTTTTATTTGCTGATAAATGGTTCATCGTTTTAAATTTTTTTATTTTTATTCAATATGCTTATATTATTTATCATGTTTGGTCTCTAGAACAAGAATTTATATTCTTGGGGATTTAAAATTATTGGTATCAATCGAATAAAGTAGTTTTTTTGTATTTGTTCATTCAGTGCAAAAAAAAAAAAATTGAGGGTGTTGGATGGTGTGAAAGTTACGGATATATTTAGAAAAATATAAAATTTATTATTTTTAAATATTGTTCAATTTGAAAAGAAAATCTATTTAGATTTTGATATTAGTTCATATTGTATGCAATTTCATAAAAAATTATCAAAATCGATAATTTTTTTTTTCAGATTTTCTTACTTAATTAGGGAAATAAAAATTTTGATTTGATCAAATTAAAAAAAAAAAATTTTTTGAAAAATTAAAAGTTTATATTTTCTAAAAAATAGTAACAAATCGTACGACTCATAATCAAAAAGGAAATTTAAAAAAAAATGCTGGAAACTCAAGATATGGGTTTTTAAAATTTAGGAAAATGAAACTGGCGGAGAAGTTGACATAAAATGCTGAAAGTAATATTAAAAATATTCACACAAAACATCAAAAATACTACTACATGGTGTGTAAAAGTATATTTGAGAATGAAACCCGAATGCGAATGATGATTGCAAGAATGTGACAACGTGATATGTTAAATGTGTAACAGTTTGCTTGTTTTATTTTGTGTTGATCTAATTTCTTTTTATATTTGTGTGGGTATTTGGCATGAAAAATTTTATTTTGCTTGTATATATATTTTTTAGGGCTTAAGAGGTCTAGGGTGTAGATGGAGATTTTGCCAATGTTATTCATAGAAATTCATTAATTGTTTTGGTGTTGGATTGCATGATGATGGCTAAAAACAATGTTAGAAGGAGAATGAATGTTTGCCGATATGTCTGTATTGGTTGTGTCGCTCGTCGTCATTAAGTTAAGGATGGATCGCTTTCTGGTGTCTGCACCAATTTAATGGTATTAATTTAAAAAATTGGTTGATGCTTGTGGTGCCATCATAGGTTTTTTTTAAATTTTATTAATGATGAATTTTTGTTTATTTTTATTTAGTGATAAATGTGGTTCGACGCGTCGTTTTATATTATTCATTTTTTTTTCGATGTGCTAAAATCATTTATGACGCTTGGTCTCAGAACAAGAATTTAATTTCTTGGAGATTTAAAATTGGTATCAATTGAACAAACAAGTTTTTTTTTGTATTTATTTATTCAGTGCAGAAAAATATACTTTGTTGGTGTTTGATGATGGTTTTGGTGTTAATAAATTGAGGAATGAAATGTAATTCTTAATTGCATATCAAATTAAAAGTGAAATCGCACTGTTGGTGATGATCCTTAGATCATAAACATTTACTTGGATAACTGTGTTAATTCTAGTGCTAATACATGTAATATAAATACGAAATTTAATTAATTACGCATTTCAAAGTCCACTATAAGCATTTGTCTTTGTTTTATACATATAATGCTGCTAGATTGATTATTTCAACCATTGAGCATCAGAGAGATATATAAGTATAGAATTTATAAAATAACAGACACTCTTAACCCATTTAATATAAAATCGGCTTTTAGTGAGACAATATTAGTTCAGCTGAGTTAAAACATCATCAAAGATGCTTTCTGGGTCTGAAAAAACTCCCGATATTCTGGGTTTTTTATCAATTTTAAACCCCAATTTGAAAACAATTTCAAAAGAACCCATAATACTTCCTGTTGTCTTATTAAAATCTCCTTGCCAAATTCAACAGTTGCTTCTAGAAACGGCAAAACTAGATTTTTATTTTTCGTCTACTTAAATTTTGAAGATGAGTATTCTTTTTAAGCGTGTGTATGGGGGAGACTATTGACACAGTTAATATTTTCCTTTTGTTTAAATGTGGGTGTACTGTTTTCTTTTTTCTCGTTTTCTATATACATATATGTATTTGTTAGTATGAAGTTTATTTAAACCAAACAATCGCCGGAAGTATTTTGTTGTGTAGGTGTGCGCCAGTGTGCTTTTTTCGGGCTCCTTTTGCTACACAGAACTTGCCATTGTTTGATAAAGTTCTTTTTTTTTCTATTGTTTATTTTTCTCCTAAGAAAACTTTTACTTTTCTTGTTCTTGTGCTAAAGAAATGATAACAATATTTTTAACAATAAATCTTATTCGACAAAAAAAAAAAAAAAAACAACAAAGAATTTTTTCCATTTGTTTTTTTATAAATCCATACATGTGCTAAATATTTGTTGTCACAGTGTCTCTATAGTATTTTATGAAACATGATTCTTGTTTTAAATTTCATCTGTCTTTGTTCGTATCTTATTTTGAAATTTAACAAGATTTTGTGCAAAGATTTCTATAGTGCTTCAGTTTGGCAGAAATTTGTTATTCATTGAGATAACCATTTCTATATAGCGTTGGGAACAAGGAAGTGGTTTCTGAGGCAAAGAGAAAATGTTGCACTTTAACCCTTTATATGGCCATGTAACAGAAATGTCACATACCCTAAAATTGCCTATATATTGTTGTGTTTTATCAATATAATTACTTTAGGCTTTGTAACATAATTAGTACAACCCGTGTACAATAACAAATAAATAAAATGTAACGGGACAATATTATTATCACATGTTTTTCTGTGCTAAAAGTGTATTGCTGAAAAAATTTTCAAACCATAACAAGTGTTTAAGTTTTCAGTGAGAAAATCGGATTTGTGTTATACATATTATATTTTTGGTTTTTAATAAGTGCGTAAGTATGTAATAAAGTGATTTTCATAAAATACAACTGAAAGCAAACCATATTCTACTTGTATTTGGTTAGTTTCAGTTTGTTACATTTATGTCACATTGCACAGTAATTTGTTTTTTTGTAGCCTATATGTAAATATGTCGTTGACGAATGCGAAAATTTTAGAAATTCTTGAGGAAAGTGAGGATGGTCTTGACTTTGACGATGATAGTGTGGCTGATCCTGAATATTCGTTAGATGTAGAAGACTCCATTTTCGAAGATATTGCTGATGATCCTGAATATTCTGTAGCTGCACAAAACTCCATTTTCGAAGATGTTGATCCAGCTATTGACGATATAATAGATTGTGTAGGAAATAAAGCAGCAGAAAATAGGCAATATCAAAAGAAGCGTTATGAGAACATTCTTTGGAAAAAGAAAAACCTTGTTCTGAATGAGCAACAACTGGTATTCAAAGGGAATACAACACTGACCGAAGAGATAAAAAGCCTTAGCACTCCAATACAATATTTTTTTTACTTCCTTTCAAAAGAAATGTTGCAATACATTGCTGATGAAACAAATTTGTATATCACGCAAAATGACATCAGTGATGCATTTCGCGTAGCACAAATAGATATTCAACAATTTATTGGCGTTGTGTACATGATGTCGTTGGTACAGCTTCCTAATGCATCCAGCCATTGGAGCAACAGCATTGGGACCACTATGATACGAGAAGTGATGCCTTTAAAAAAATTTGAAAAAATAAGACGGGTAATTCACTTCAATGATAATACCAAAAATCTTGCTGCAACCGACAAAAATTATGATAGAATGTTTAAAATCCGGCCAGTCATAGACGAATTAAATAAAAATTTTGGTAAAGTTCCTCTTGAACCACATCTTTGTGTCGATGAACAGATGTGTTCTACCAAGGCCAGAAACTATCTAAAGCGTTACATACCTAACAAACCCCATAAATGGGGTTATAAAATATACGTACTATGTGGTTCTTCAGGATTCGCTTATAAAATTGAGCCAGAAACTGGAAAGGAAAATGTCATTGAGAGCAACGAACCTGACCTAGGCGCATCTTCAAATGTAGTTATGAGACTGGCGCGAATCATTCCCAGAAATCAAAATTTTCAACTATATTTCGACAATTATTTTACTTCTTTGCCTCTCCTCGCCTATTTAGCTAAAGAAGGAATTTTTAGCGTAGGAACGATAAGAAGAAACCGTATTCAAAATTGTAAACTTCCGGCTGAAAAGGAAATGATAAAAAACAATAGAGGATCTTCTATAGAGTATGTTTGTAGCGTCGAAGGAATTGAAATTGCAACAGTCTCATGGAAAGACAACAAAATTGTAAATCTGGCGTCTACTTTCATTGGTGAAATCCCAAAATGTTCAGTAAAGAGATACGACAAAGCTAAGAAAAAGTATATTGAAATAGAACGTCCCTCCATTGTTGGCCAATATAATGCGCACATGGGAGGTGTAGATCTCATTGACGCTATTATGGGAAGATACAAAATTCAGCTTCGCAGTAAAAGATGGCAAGTTCGATTATTTTACCACTTTTTAGATTTAGTAATGGCGAACTCATGGCTATTGTACAAAAAGAACAGTGCAGCTAATGAAACAGACAAATTGTTACCTTCTGCAGAATTTCGTCTGCAGATTGCTGAAACTCTTTTAAAGTTAAATTCCAAATCTAAAATAAAAAGAACAAGATCAATTGAACCTCATTTACAAGCAAAAAAGGCCAAAGGACCGGCTCAGCATGCTCCACCACAAACTGTGCGTCAAGACCAGGTTGGTCATTGGCCAGTCTGGGCGGAAAAAAGAATACGGTGCAAAATGCCAAATTGCAAAGGCGTGTCACAAACTTTATGCGAAAAATGTGGTGTTGCATTGTGCTATAACAAAAATAATAACTGCTTCCGTGCATTCCATCTATCATAAAATATTCATAACTTTTCAGGCAATGTAACATTTCTGTAACACACCTGTTTTTTTTAAATTAACAATTAAAAAATATTTTTTAAACATTTCTGAATAAATATGTGTTTTTATTTCAGTAATAGTAATAGAAAAATAACTTTTTGCACTTAAGATTACATATTGCCAGATAAAGGGTTAAGTTATTTATTTAGAGTTAAATAATATAAAACAAAGCATTTACCTGTGTGGGTTCACAAGACACTTGTTGTTGATCCATAGTAATTCCCGAGAGGTTTGCTAAATTTTAAATCGCCATATGTCTTGGAGTTGATTCAGCTGTGTATAGTTTACTGTTTTGAAACTATTCTATATTTTGAATGAAATAAGACCAAATATAGTAATACATAATTGTCGGAAAATATTTCCTAGCCATATTGCAGCAAATGTTATCAAAATTTCTTTAAATATTCTAAATTGATTCGAACTTATCAAAATTTTAATTAATTAAATTAATTTAATCTACAAGAAAGAATAATGATTTTGCTCATTTACTTAGAGTAGGGTATTATATGGTCGGGCTTGACCGACCATACTTTTTTACTTGTTTTTAGTATCAAAATATTTTCAGCGGGAAGCTATGTCCTGGACTAATATGTTCCACTGGGTTATTTAAACAGTGAGTAAAAAGAAACTTACACACACTATTCTAGCCAAAATTTATTCTCGGTACAACAAATATTACTTTTTTAATCACGTTAACTTTTAAAATAATGTCAGATGCTATGTTTTCTAAATCCTTCATTTCGGTCAAAATGGTCACCGAAAAAAAGTACGTGAAAAAATAATTAAAACTTTTCAAAAAAATCCAATATGAACTTTAAAAAAATAGCAAAGAGATCTAAAGGTTTATCGTCACACTGTTTTCCTAGCCATTCAATATTATAAGAAAGACTTGAGCATTGAAAGAAAACCAGTACGCGAAGGCAAAAGGGGTCACTTCTATCAGAAAAGTAGCTCGTAAAGTGAAATTCTCTGATTCTTTTTTGCGCAGAGCCAAAACTAAAGCAGGTTTGAAGATATATAAAGTTCAGGAAACTTCAGATCGCAATGCAGTAAAGAACTTAGAAGCAAAAGAATGAGCGCAAAATTTTAGGTCAAATTTTATAAAAAATAATAAATGTTGCTGATGAACGAACAAATAAAATTCCCCAAGATGTTTCTTGTGTGTCAAGCCATTTGCAGTTGTGGTAAAAGAAGCCAATCATTTGTGATATCAGACACATGATAAACACAGAAATATATATTACGGAGTGTCAACAAAAACAGCCACTACTTTTCTTAAAATAGCATATTTCTGGACCGATTTGTCATCAAGCCACTGTAGAAAAAATGTTCTTGAGTAGTATTCAAACAATAATGTAAATTTTGTACCACGGGAGGCAAAAATACCCAACAGTCCAGAACTTTGGCCTATTGAAAGGTATTGGAAAGGTATCCCAGGACATGTCCGATTTTAAGCGTAAGTGGACCACCTCGCCCAGCGCATCCAACCGAGGTTTTTGTCAATGAATTGTCATAAAATTCAATAGGCTGACAGCTGATGGCATTATCAGCTGATAATAAACAAAAAATACTTAAAACTACCAATGGAACATTATCTTATTTAAATAGGGCGTAAATTGTTTTTTTGGACGGTTTTTTTAATTTCGCCTGGGACGATAGTCATGGTAGTGAAAGGGTTAAAGTAATTTTCGGGCTTATATGGGAGCAAATTGCATGATCTTGGAGGCCAATTAATGGTTCTATTTCTTAAAATCATGTTATCGCCAAATTTTGATGTCAATAAATTGATGGTTGCATTCGCCGTATGACACGTAGCGCCATCCTGTTGGAAACATACAGGATTTTCCAACAAGAGGTGTTATTAATGAAAAACAACATCAGCCAAATGGCCACCACGACCACGCTTACAGAACCATATCCTTTTCATGATATTTTTCATAACAAAATCGCAAAGTGGCTGTCCTATGTCCACGACAGGCTCACAAATTCTATCTTTGAGGTCTTGAATCGACGCTGAGCTGTTGGAGTAGACCTTATCTTTCTCCTGGCTCCAAAGGAAGAAGTCGCAAAGTGTTAAATCACAAGATCTCGGAGGTCAATTGTGATCACCTCTTAGGGAAGTTTTCCGGTAAAAGAGCAATGGTTTCATTGCATGTGTTCTTAAGCAACGTACACGGGTTTTATTCTTCACATCACTAACTTGTCCCAACAGCTTGAATTTTTCCACCAATTTCTATATTGCGGTAAATGCTTTAGTCTTGCGAACTGTGACTGCAAGATTTTCACCATTTTTGTAGTGAATTTTAATAATTTCAATGCGTTGTTGGTAATGGCGTAGTTTCTGCTTGTCAAATGTCTAAAAATAAAAGCTTCAAAAGTGACAGCTACCAAAACACCGGGTGATTCAAAATACCACCTCTTGTTGGAAAACCATTTATCTTGCCTGGATCAATGTCATCTGTATTTTCAAACAAAAAATCACTGATCATGGTGTGGTAATGATCTCCATTGACCGTAATGCGAGCTCCGGCTTCATTATGGAAGAAATAAGGTCCGATGATGCCACCAGCGATAAACCGCAACAAACCGTGCATTTTTCTGGATGTAATTGATTCATCGCTGATCACAATTTTCCGATATAACAGTCATGTATAGGTTGCGCAAATCGGTGACGGATTCAAACATTGATCAATGATCTCCATTGGTCGTCGCGCGATCTTCGGCTTCATTATTGAAGAAATAAGGTTCGATGATGCCTCCAGTATGTAAACCTCACCCAACCGTCCATTTTTCTGGATGAAATGGAGTCTGTATTGTCTGTTGTGGATTAGTCTCACTTCATGTGTGGCAATTTTCTTTATTAACAAGCCGTTAAGCCAAAAATTAGCTTTATTACTGATCAAAATATTGCGATAAAACTGTTGTCTATTGTTTGCCAAATCGGCGACAAATTTTCAAAGTAAATTTTGATAATTTGGTATTGTTCAAGTATCAATCTATTCATGTTGATTTTCCAGAGTATACTGAGGATAAATGCCAACCGAGAACTTAAAAAAGTCCTAGTATTATGATTTAGCTCCATTATAAAGCCCTTGAATAAGCTAAAGAATGTGTTTTATAGGGAATGGTTTTATGGAATGAATTGCTGACATTTATAATGCTGAATTAAGATTTTAGTGAATTGATTCATCTAAGATCGAATTAATTAATTCGTAGCTCTGCTTGTAGGACACAATATCAAATTTAATCAAATACATACATTACTTTCTTAGAACATTAATCATTCTTACACTTCATTCTTTCCTCATTGACTTTTAAACGCATTTTTCTTGTTAAAATTTACTTACTTATTTTCAGTTAATATAGATTTTGTATGTGAGTGTATGAGAGTATCGCTGGCAATTTTAACTCATATGAAAAAAGAAACTGTTTGTATCTCTAACATTTTATGCAGCTACTGTATCATTCAATAAATGTCACTAAAAATTTATCTATATGGGAAGTTTATGTTACGAATTCGAATATAATGGATGCACGTACTCACTACGATGAGTACGTAAATGCACTTTCATCAGAAATGAGAATGTGATACTTTGTGCAAAATGTAATAAATTCCGGCTGCCAAAATGGTAGACGTGGCATGAAAAATAAAATGCAATAATAATGCAACAATACTCCTACATAAGACTGTATAAATGTAAGAGAACGTGTGCTGCGTATATTGGTTAAATTCATATGTGTATATGCTAGTATTTCGTGTGGAAGGTGGGTGAAATATTAAAAGTGATTGCGTTTAATAGCTAAACTATAAATCTCAAAAAGTTGAAGTTAATATGGTAGCAAACATGAAACGACATGTTTTAGCGCAGAGACATTTTCGTAAGAAACTGTCTAATACGCTAAGCAGAATGATATGCTAACACAAAATGCATAAAACTAGTATTTATATAACAAGCACACATGAAAGGAAATCAAAAAATTGTTATAAAATTGTTAAATATTTAAATACAAAATTTTGCTTAAAAACAATATATATAAAAAAAAACATTTAAACCTGCCTGTGTATTTTTAATTTGTTTGCCTTAATTGAGACATTTTAAATCCATGTAACACATAATGATTAAAATATTAAACGCAACATTTATTTATAATCCTTGTGTTGTCAACATTCATCAGTGTAATTATTATTTATAAAAATCATATATAATTATAATTAACTTGCAAAAATATGTAAATGAATAAATAAACACAAGCCAAAATATTATTACAACATAATGATGGTTATTATTCTAAAGTAGAGTTGATGAAAAATGGATTAACATGTCGAAATCACTTGGGAAATTTTAATGAAAATCTGAAGTTAAAAATTAAATTTGTAATAATTAACAGAAATAAAAAAGCAATTAAAATAATTATAACAGCATGGTCGATCTATATGGATCATAAGAAAGTATTTAACATGTGACTCATATTTTCTGCCTAGTAGATTTATACCTAGTGTCACACTAATCAAAATCGCACTTCTCGAAAATCTATAAAAATAAAAAATTTTATACTTAAAGGGTCTTCCAATAGGCACTTCCAAACTGTCGTTTATTTGTCAGGTAGTCATGGGCGAATATAGCGTTCAATAACACAAGCAAATTATAAAATTTATTTATCAAAATGGGTGGGCAATGTTCCGTCCACTTCACCAATTTTACGCGATAAGGCCCACTTATGGATGATTTGGTATGTCAACAAACACAATTATCTAATTTGGGACGATTCCAATCCATATGAGATCCAAGAGCGTTCAATACATTCCGAAAAAGTCACATCGGATTATTGGCCTTTTATTACGGTAATTAGGCCAATAATAATATATGCTGCATTGGCATGGTGGAAGAAAGTGGGTGACTGCGAGAGCATTACAAGGTATATCGCCTCATCTGTGTCTTTATTGCCGGGTCCATGAGGACCTGTCCCACTCATGCTCTAGGAGCAATCCTTCACATCCCACCCTTACCCGTATATTGGTAATTGAAGAGGGCTATAGGAGTGTATCCAGACTATCGGGGACATCCCGTGTAATGCCGGGAGATCCGGTTGGGCACATGCGCATTCTAGGCATCTTCGAAAATGATCCTAGTATTGCAATATCGGACCAGATGTCACCAACTCTGGTGTTAGATAGGAAGTTTAAAGTCTTGATACCTGAAAGGGGTTTAATCAGACATGGTGGCAGAAAAACGCCGATCAAGTATGGTTAACTGATGGTTCCAAACAGGCTAATGGTGACACTGGGCTGGTATCTATGGACCCAATTTTCAAAGGAGTATCGCAATGGGTACATTCCAATCAATATTTCAGGCGGAGATTTATGCCATCCTTATATGCTCCAATGAATGTTTAAGAAGGAGATCAAGGAATAATAAAATATTTATGTCTGATAGTCAGGCTGCTCTTAGAGCACTATTATCAAATGAAGTGAGGTCTGGTGTTGTTGTGGACTGCAGGACATCCTTGAATGAAATCGGCGCACACAATGAACTTACTTAAAATAGGTATATTTATACCCTACACCACCATAGTGGGGAGGGTATAATGGATTTGTGCAGATGTTTGTAACGCCCAAAAATATTAGTCTAACACCCACCCACCCAAAGTATACCGATCGACTCAGAATCACTTTCTGATTCGATTAAACGATGTCCGTCCGTCCGTCTGGCTGGCTGGCTGGCTGTCCATGTAAACCTTGTGTGTAAACCTTGTGTCGCATTTTTGAAGATATTTCGATAAAATTTGGTCCATATTGAACCCTATTGTAACTGGCTGAAATCGGTTCGTTATTTCACCTAGCCCCCATACAAATGTCCTACCGAATTTGGACTTTATCGGCCATAAATGTTTAATTTATATATGTATCTACGCAAGTTTTTCTCTAAATAAGTTTTGTATATACAGAATTCATGTCACCAAATTTTATGATGATCGGTCCATAATTAGTCATAGCTTCCATATAAGGCCTGTTTCCGATAATCACTTTAACGATCATAAATCTTCTAAAAATGTTGGTATACACATAAAATGCAACATATAGAAATTAATCACACTACCTAATTTCATGGTGATCGGTCCATAATTGGTCATAGCTCCCATATAAGGCCCACTTCCGAAAATCGCTCACGAATATAAATTATTGAAATTTTGAAAGAAAAATGTTTTTGCACAATTCTTAGTGTAGGGTATTATATGGTCGGGCTTGACCGACCATACTTGTTTTATGATGGCCAATGGACGTATTAATCTAACCTTCTTCTCTTGTTTATCTGAAAATATTGATTTGATACAAACATATATGAAGGGCAAGTTTACACTGAGACTACTCTCGAGAAAGAGAAAAAAACATTAATGGCTTTCTTGGTCATAGTGGGGGCCTTCCACAATGTCTGTGGGAGTGGTAGTGTTTGTCAAATATTTGAATACTATCTTCCATAGAATGATAACGGAACTTCAGTGAGCTCACTGAAGCTTTACAGATCATACGGAGTGAATGTTTGGTTATACATTGATATTAAGATCGCTTCGATATTTCTTATGTGTATCTACATGACATCCATTGTGGTCTTGGAATGCTCAATGTTTCGGAGTGGTTGTAAACAGACAAATTGTTGGGAACTGTAGTGCGTATTTACTGGCGAGGATCCCTCGCTCTTGATGAGGTTGACAGATTGATTAGTTTACTGCTCTCATCGTGAGATCGGTAGGTCCTGGAAGGATAGTATAATTATGACTATCATCGAACACAACTAATAAAAATACATACATTTAAATAGAGCATTTAGACAAAACTGTTTTTTACATATTTTTTAAACAGAAACAGTTCTTAGTAGCTGATCAAGGCTAAAGTAGGCCATCAAGGCTTTAATCAACTAATGAATTTAATTGTATATATAGTGATAATATAGCGATGGTTACGGAAATTTCACATAATCCTCAGCACTAAGTAAATAATTTAGGCTGAGTTTAATGAATGGATGTCGGAATATTTGTTGTATACTTTAAAAGAACAATCTTTGTCATGCTGACTTCATATACTCCAAAAGAAAAGAAATCTAGAGGTTTTCTATCACACCGTCTAGGCGACCAGTTTACTGGTGCGAAGAAAACAGCCTCAATCAGCCAACGCCGTTGATGCAAATATTAGCATATTAACGACTTGTAAATTACTTTCTTTCATCCGTCGAAAGACACATACCATCTGGATTCTTTACGCAGTAAATACTGGGTTGGTCTGGACAAAGTGAAGCACTTAATTTATTCAAAATATCTGAATACAAAGCTGAAGAGCTACTGGTATCACTTGGCTACTACAGCACGTACAATGACGATAGTACCCTAGTTTTTAACTCTTCTATTAGTCCTGATTATTACTTCCACACCGTGCCCATTGTATATATTTTCACCTTTTTGAAAATACCGAAATTTTAGCACTTCTCAAAAATGGAAAACGCTCTACTAAACGTCATCTATAAACTTCTGGAAGTACTTATATTGAACATAGACCGCAGGAGCAAACGATTACATACATTACGACTAAATACTACCATATCTCCCTCTTGTCATCAAAATGGCCTTTTTGGTTTTTTTCTGCCAATTTCTCACGGGAGCCAAAATTAAATTTTTTTAGAGTGGTTTGATTTTTGTTTAATTTCCACAAGGTTAAGATTCATTTCAGAGATATGTTTTCTAGGGCAAAGTTGCTTAGAATTGTTCGTAGAATCATTTCTTTCCCTACGATTTTTTTTGCTTCCATATAAATCAACCAATCCTATTGTACATTTTACTTTGTATGCAATTGGGTTTTGACCATTTTCTTACTCTGAAGAATCCATTCAAATGCTGTCGATTTTTATGGAGAAAACTATTAACTCCTCATATGATAGTGCACACCAGAGGTCAGCAATAAATCACATTTCTGCTATTCATACACACTTATGCAATTATAAGTATAAGATAAGGGAGTAGGCATCATTGAAATTAAACTACTCTGAAGTACTCATACTAACAATAACATTGATTTTAAAGTATGCGTACGAACTCAAATTTGTTTGCTTCATAAATAATCTCTGACTTATAATTTTCGAAAAATACTCATGATACTTACTATTGATTCAAGTCATTCGATTCATGCATTAATATGCTCATAATGAGCATATTAATGTTCGTATTAGAATCATACTTATTTTGCATCGTCTATACAAATTGAGTTAAGTAGAGTCGAAATCAACCACTTCATACATATTGTTAAGTATGAGTATGATGATTACTTCAAACGATATGAGTCTCGACAACTTTGTAATAAATATCAATGCGTAAAGTACATGAAGTTTTGAGTCATGATTCAAATCTACTCACTTTTTCACTACTCATTGATGATCTCTGGTGCACATTTTGAAAATGTTAATTGATTACTATGACAAGTATTAAGTTGCTTATGGTACAGTGACAATGTACAAAAATCATAACCAATCATTTATCAGCATCAGACTGAAGTGAGCCATACTGTGATTTTATTTATCCAAGAGTCTTGATTTGCTTTCAGATTAAAATTTCTTATTACACAAACATAATATTTTATATCGCATAACAGACAACAAAGTTAAATACTTATTATTGTTTTACTGTGCTGCCCACTATATTAAACATAATATACTTACTTATGTATACAAAATATCAAACCATAAATTAAAATTTATTTAAGAGCAGCGCATATTTTGAAATTTATATTGGAAAACCTATACATTTTCAAGTAATTAAAAAAGCTTTGCGGCATCAAATAATTATGGTATTTAAAAATTACATCATAAAAGAACTTTAAAAAAACAGTAAATAATTACAATAAATATTTGTTTTGATTTTTTATATCAATAATAAAATTATATTTTAATGAAGAAAATGAGACAAAAGGAAGGCAATAAATTGAAAAAAAATGGGTGCAATAAAACATCCTGATGTTTTAACAGAACGGAAGAAAACAGTTTCATTTCCATTGAATTTCTTTTCCGTTTTCCTGATTTCAATTTCTCTATTTTTCAGTTTTTTTTTTATTTCTTCTGACTGTAAATGAAAATTAAGAGAACAATTGGAGAATTGTAGACAAAATGAAATACATAAATTTATCCGCGTAAAGTTGAATATTTTAAGTTAATATTTAATTACAAAATCTATTAAGAAATATTAATGAGTTATAAAGTACCAACACTTGTTTGTTTGCATAAAGTATTCTGTTGTTTTAAATTTCAAATATAACTTTAGCAAAGTTCGTTTTTATACAAGAAAAGTGTACAGATTAAAATAATAAATAGTTATAGCTATATAAATATTGTGAGGGCCATTTTTGGATGAATACCAAGTCACATGAGATCCAGGAGCGTTCAAAGTTACTGTTTGGTGTGTTTTTTAGGCTGGCGGCGACATCGGTCCATATTTATTTGGCCAATCCATCACATTCAACGCTATAAGTTGATAATTACCAACTTCGTTTGGAGTGATATATGGCTTTATCAGGACTACGTTACGTCCCACATACCTGATGCCACATTGGACATTCTGCATGAGCAATCTGAGGGCATACTCATGTCACGTGGAGGTGATATGAATTGGCTACAGAGATCGTGCGATTTGACCCTATTTCACTTTTTCTTTTGAGGTTTTCTTAAGTGGCAGGTTTATGCGAATAAGGCACAAACCACAGTGGCCCTCAAAGCCAACATAACCCAAGCCATCGACAAAATGCAGCCTGCGAAATAGCTGGGGATATCTGTTCGATGTTATATTCCATACATAATGGCATTGATAGGCCTTTCAAACGAATAACAAATTCGATGATATCTCACACAGAATTTGTTTTATTTAAATTTAAATATAGGAAGCACTTAATGAAAGAATCTTTATAAGGTGTATTTATTTCCACATGAATTCTTAATGACTGATATCCCTTATTTAAAAAAATTAATACAATTTTATGATTTCTTCATAACAGCAACTCAATTCAAATGCAATTTTTCCTTTACGTTGCTACACATGTTCACAAATTACCATAATAAAAAGTTATAGATGTAAGTACTCGTATTTCTAGCTGTTGCATAGATATTATTTGTTGTGTAATGAAATGTTGCAACACTTTAATAATAAATAAGGCACAAGTTCATGTTTAAACAGAATAAACAAACATCTACTTCCCAGGAAGGATGAAGGCAGAACGGAAGGATGAAGGAGTGCATAGAACTAAGTAGCAGAATGTTACTGCAGTAACAGCAGCTACCAGTAGAAAATGCAGATTTAACATAAAAATTAATTTTATGGCATACAAATAACTTAATAACAAGATAAGTAAGTAAGTATACATATACACATCTAAGGAATGATGTCAGCCAAACTAGTACATGAATTTCAGTTTTCGGAAACGAATGAATAATAATATAGCTTCACAATTCGCACTCATGAATACAAACGCCCATAGACATCTGGTGTCATTTTGTTATCGTCAAATAGAAAAAGAAGTTGTAGAAAACAGAAGATCACTTGTTGAAGAGTCTATTGGATAATTAAAGGATGATTTCACAGCCAAAGCCAACACGGATATTTTTGTACTTAGTTTCCAGCCGGATATGCATTGATTCATTATGACACCATCGTAAGAGTCCTCAATGTGAAACCAACCACTAATGTTATAAAGCTCATAATATGAGGGCTGGTCAATAAGTCCTAGACTTTTTATATTTCTCGCCTCCTAACTGAAACGCCTACACTGCTGCTGCCAACAGGTATCTGTCAACTGAAGCTCATCAAAATCTGAACAAGCTGCTTCATTTTGTTTGTATATAACAGCCATTTATATGAGACTAAAGAATGACTTGAAGTGAAATTGGAAAAAAGTGAATTTCGTGTGCTCATTAAGCATTATTTTTTGCGAAAAACCGTGATTGGCTTGATAAATACTATGTGAACTCTGCACCATCAATTTCAATCATAAAAAAAGTATACTGAATATCGTGGTGTCCGTACAACCACGGAAGATGTCGAATATTCTGGACACCTAGTTGAGGTCTCTGCACCCTGATAAAATTGCGAGAAATGGTAGCCGTAACATCTCAAATGTCTCAGTGATTTCAATTTTGAATGATCACTTGGCTATGAGAAAGCTTTCCACAAGATGGGTCGATTATGCCGCGTATGCTCATAATCGACCACAAACGCAATCGTACACACATAAGTAATTTCCATGGCAAAAATTTATGAATTGGGCTCCCTCATCCACCCTATTCTCCGGATTTAGCTCCGAGTAACTATTTCTTATTTTCAAACCTATACAAGGCTCGGCGGAAAGAGATTTGACTCCAACGATTAAATCATCTCACAAAAATATCTGTTTTGACGACCTAGACAAATCTTTTTGGGTAGGGATTAACAAATTTGAGAAACGTTGGACATTGTGTATGGAGCTCAAAGAAGACTTTGTTGAACATTTTTTTATTTGTTGAACATTTTTTTTATTGAAAAGGTCTGATATGAACAGACCTAAACAAAAACGGCTGATGCCAGGAAGATCATTATAAATATATATGGGCTTATGTAGAAATGTAGTTGGGAGGCATTGTTGCAAGTCAAAAGTATACATTTTTATAGAAGGACCACGGCAAAGTCTGCTTCATTTTAACGATTAGTTAACAATAACGATAAGTCAGATTTTTTTAATGGAATCTTGAGAGTTATTTATTTTTGATCTTAAAGTTTCACACTGCATGCATAAATTCAGCTAAAGTTTTTAATATTTAATAAATATTTCTTGGAATTTAGTCTCCGACACTAGTTCAGTTGATTTATTTTTGTAAAGTATATACAATGTTGCTAGGTTCAGCTCACGTGCAAAATACATCTGGGTCGTATGACAACGGCTATAGTGACTTTCATACTTCGGAATTTCTTTCATAAATTGAAGAACTTCGTTGTGTGTTTCAAGAGAAAGTTTGTGACACGGTGCGTATTATGAATTAAACACAATCAGAATGTACTGTAAATTTAATAATTTCATTTTTTTTATTCGTATTTTTAAACTGGTAACTTTAAATATTTTCATATGTAAACATTGTTATTTATGTTTGTTATTACACATCTAGTGTTTTCGTTTTGATTTGCCGTTTACATGTCTAGTGTTACCGTCTTTAATCATTTATTACCCGTAAATGTAGACTATGTCATAAATTACGTTTTTTAATATAACATTGGTAACATTGTTACTTTTAATGCAACGACTCGACTCACGATCACTTTTTCTAAAGAATTCGTCACGAGAAATAGAATTGTGTAAGTTATATTTTTAAGTTTAAATATAAGATTGAAATTAATGTAATTTGAATTCGTTTAGATAATAAAATCATACCAACTACTATTGAGAAAGTAAATCTCATCTGAATTTACTTTGCATTTTATTATAATTCTACTAAGAGTGTTACAGCCGTAACATATGAATTGCAGCCGCAATAACAGTGCGCTTTGTTCCATTTCACCAAGTTCTCTAAGGAAGTATTGTTAGCATACTCTAGTTTTTACGCCATTAATTTCAACATTGTGCAAATAAGTGCTGTAGAATTTATCAGTGCTGGAGAATTTAACTTTTTTTTGTCTCAACTTCAATTAAATTTAACAAAATTTGTCGACGTTTATTGTAATCTGCTATGTTCCAGTAGGCTTGAAATATTTTTGTTTGCTGTTTGTTATTTAATTTTGTTTGGCATTTATGCCTAAATTTTTCTAATTTTTGAATTTCTCTATAAGACTTACAATGTGTTTTTTATTTGCACAAACATTTTTAATTCAATTTATTTGCACCATGGTTAGTTCTATTGGATAGTAATTCAGATGCAATTTTTCAACAAGATCCGTCGATAACTTTCTAAGTTAGAGGGGGTCAAAATTTGACATTTTGGCCAAGCAGGTGTTTTATCTCCATGTAACTTATTACCTTCTTAGCAAAATGTGTCCCAAAGAGTTTAGATAGCTATTTCTTCACTCTTTCGGAAAAAAAATAAATAAAAATTTGTTTGTAATTTTTTTTCAAAATCAAAAAATTTTTTGGCTTTTTTTCAAAATGGGCCCTTTTTTCTCAAAAGAAAGCTTAGATATTTTCCTTGAAGACCTCTTTGGTCGCTTGGTGGGATGCGAGTGGGATATCTATCAAAATAAATGTTTTGTAACTCAAAACATACAATTTTTGACTTTTTTTTTGCAAAATCAAAAACTTTGTTGACTTTTTTTTCAAAATGGGCCCTGTTTTAATTTTTTTTTTGTTCAAAATAAAGCTTAGGTCCGTTTCTTTAAGAGCTTGTTGGTTGCTTAGTGGGATGCAAGTGGGATATCTATCAAAATAAATATTTTGCAACTAAAGACATACAATTTTTGACTTTTTTTTTTTGCAAAATGGACCCCTTTTTTAATTTTTTTTTGCTTAGTGAGATGCGAGTGGGATATCTATCAAAATAAAAATTTAAATCAAAATTGTGTCCAAATTACATCTACATGGTGCAAATTTCATCCCAATCGGAAGGCAGCGATTTCAAAAGTTGGTTCACTTGACACAAAATGCCCCATATGTACAAATAAGTAATACAAAAATATCTTAAATATATATATTATGTATAAATTATACACCAAAAGCAATTCAAATGCTGTGCATAAATGTTCTTTTAAGGAGGATTTAAAAGACGAAATTCTTTCAATAGATTTTAATTCATTTGCTAAAGCATTATATTTGTTACCACCAGTGAAATCAATACGTTGTTCTGTTTTTTTTTAATCTGCATGTTGGGACTCTTAGATTTGTTCTATTTCGAGTGTTAAAATAGGATTGATTAGGTAACATGCTTGTAATTGTAATCGTAAATTGTTGTAAATTTTGTTAATTCTTTTACTTGATCTGCAACCAGATGTAAGTAATTCAACATCTTTGATAGATGCTTTAATAAGCAAATTGGGTTCCAATGAAGAGTTGAGTTTCTGATGAAGAGTTTGAGACTAATATTTCTCTGAAGGAATATAATCGGAATCATCATAGTTACTTTTATGAAAAATATTGTATTCAGATAAGCTCAGGGTATCTAAGTATTACTTCATATGTTATTAGTTCATCTTCGCGATCAAAACAAACTTTAGCTGATATGTTTTTTCACCTCTGTAGTGTATGTAAAATTTTAAATATACCCCCGTCAAAAGCATTTATGTGAAAATAAAAACTAATACTTTTATTTTTATTTAGACAAAAGCATTTATACCAGGTGGCGGAAAAGTAAACTTCCGATGTTTTTTTGGCTGTAATTAAAAAAAAATGAAAAACTCTGATTCTTCTTGAGGATTATTTTTATTTGGTCCTTTAATTTTTTTTATATCAAGTCGAGAATAAATGTAAATGACCGCCGCCACAGTTGATTGTCATTTGAGCCCATTTTATGGCATTTTCCATCACTTTGGCCAAAACTTCTGGCGATAGGTCCTCACATTCTTGACGGATATTGTCTTTAAGAGCTGCAAGAGTCTGAGGCTTGTTGACATAAACCCGCAACTTCAAAAAGCCCCACAAAAAGAAGTCTGAAGCGGGCAAATCAGGCGATCTTGGTGGCCAGTGCAAATCGCCAAACGCGAGATTAGGCGCCCGGGAACTGCATCCTTCAGCATATCGGTTGTGGCACGTGCAGTGTGTGCCGTTTCACCGTCCTGTTGGAACCACATGTTTTCCAATACCAATTCATCAAGTTGCGGCAAAAAGAACTCGTTGATCATTACTCTGTAGCGCTCAACATTCACAGTAACCGTTTGGCCCGCGACGTCTTCGAAGAGAAAAGGTCCGATGACTCCTCCAGCGAAAACAGCACACCATACAGTGACTTTGAGCGGGTGTAATGACTCTTCGTGGGTTACACGCGGATTTTCAGTGCCCCAGAAGCGTAAATTTTGCTTATTTACGTACCCGCTAATATGGAAATGATTAGTTTTGATGAAAAATCATCTTCCTCTTGGAGGTGATTAAGGATGGCTTGAGCGTATGTTAGACCGATTGGCGGTCAGCAGCTAACAGCTGATGCACCGTCTGGACTTTGTACGGAAACATCTTTAAATCTTGTACCAACATTCGCTGTAATGACCGTCGACTGATACTCATTTGCGTGGCACATCGTCTGGTCGATGTCGACGGCGCTTCCATGACATCCTCGTCTACAGCAGCAATATTTTCTGCAGAACGGCTACTCCGGGGTCTGCCACGCCTGGCAGCATCTCGTGTTGTGCCAGTCTCTTCGAGGCGAGCGCCTAAACGTCGCAGTGTTTCACCAGTTGGCGTTGGACGGCCAGTAAATCTGCGACCAAATTCACGTTGTGCCAAAGTCACCGACCGATTATTGGTCAAATAAATAGTCAGCAATATTCCGCGTTCTGGAGCAGTGTAGCGTAACATTGTTTATTAACGTGTTTTTCGCATGTGTTTACTACACAAATGTCAAAACAGAACTGACATTAGGGGCCAATCGCAAAATTGATAGCATTTTCTGATAGGAGGATTACTTTTGCGCCACCTTGTATAAACATGAGGTTATTTGCCAATGTTTCAAACCAAAGATTATTACTATGTGAAATTATGTGTGTTATTTCGATATAGGAAACTATTTTTGTAAATGTTACATTTGACATATAAACTTCAAACAAGTCGATTTGTTTTTGTGTGATATCTCAGAAAGTAATATACATAAGAAGACACAGATAAGTGTAAACGATGTGTTTCCAAGCTTTATTATAAAAAAAACTAAGTTATTTTCTTATCTCGACTTAAGATGTTGTTAAACGGACACGGACAAGTAGGAAGAGAAAAAAACAAACAGAAATAAAAAACATGACCTGATGGTTTGTGGTCTAAATAGGAACTGATTTATTTTCACAAATATTTTTCTTAAGTACTAATTATAAAATTCTTACAACTAAACTATACTAAACACATGTTGGAAATGTGTTTGTCTAAAACTATTTATATATTGTATTTACCCACACATAACCTCAGTGTGAGGGAAAATACTTATGATCTTATATTTTACATACACACCTTGCTATCTGCTTGTGTGTGTATGTCAAAGATCGACCATTCTATGAAAATTAAAAGATCAGAGAAAAAAGTACAGTTTCACTAAACTGAACATTCTGCCGGCCTTGAAAGATCATACTCTTTCAAAAGTAAGTACAAACATATTTAAATAACTACCCTACAAAAGAAGGTAAACAACATATGCAGCTAGCGGTTGGTTGACACGTTCTGCACAGGACAGTGTTTGATATTGTGATGAATGGTGACAAGTAATGACATCTTTTGGCACCTTTATATAATAATACAATTGAGTAGATTGGCTTGTTCTACTTTGTATGTTGATATATTTCTAAAGGTTACCCTCTCGTATTAATCCATATGAGAAGATTGGTTTGTTCTTCTATGTATGTGATTATCAGCAAATTGCAAAGGTTGCCTTTCATCTCAATCCATCTGAGAAGATTGGTTTGTTCTTCCGTGTATGCGATTAGAATTCAGCAACTCCTTCTTGCCTTTAAATAGAATGACTTGCAGATATTTCCATGGTTAGGTCATTGTATGCGTTTACCTTTGCATTTTACAATGTTGCCTAAGACCATGTAATACTTGGCCCTTTTGTACCTTCACCGCCTCTTAGCTTTATTGGCTTAAGCTTCTTCATCAACGATCAATGCATACTCGTTCCTGGATTTCCGCAACACTTCTTCAACTGGTCACATGTTTCCACCTTCGATGAGAGTCCCTGACTACTTTTATAACTATTTATTTTTCGAATACTTTAACATATTTATGGTTTCTAAATACTTTTATATAATGTAATATTTTTATATGATAATCAAGGATTTTAAATATACTTGTACATATTAATTCGTTTTTTATTTATTATTATTGCATTTTTGTAATGTTATGACAATTTTCATATAATTACTATAATTTTTTTATTTGTTATTTAAATTTCATTTCATTTAATTTTTTTTTTCATTTTCATTTATTTTTTTTTATTATTTTTATGTTTATAAAAACATAATTTTTTTATTTATTTTTTGTTAGTTATAGATGGATTGTCCATCCTATTATCTTTTGCAGAATTAATTTTCGTTATAATTAGTGGGAAAAGGACGAACATTGTGGATTGACTTTTCAGTTTCCCCATTGCTTGTCCTTACGTCCACCATTCTGCATAATCCATCCGAACCCAATATAGTTCGGATGACCCTCTATTGAGGAAGGTGTTCTGGCGTTAGAACATCAAAATCATTCGGATTATCGGACAGAATTTTATTTATTTTTCTTTTCGTTAGCGTTTTTTAATTGTTCTTTATTTAGGACACATATTATGCTCTTAACCTTTATCCCACATTTTAGGGAGGCCTTTATTAGAACATCTTGGTTATATGTGACCTTATATTTTTGAGGGTTTTCTTCTTGAAGGATTTACCACGTTTTGGCTTGCCTTCAAAGACTTTTTCCCTTTTTTTCTCGAAGGATTTACCACGTTTTGGTTTGCCTTCAAAGACTTTTGACATGAACCTAGAGGATTTACCAGTCTATTATCACCCTTTGTGATATATTGGTGTGCCTCCAAAGTCTTCGTCTTACTTCTAGAGGATTTATTATTCCTTAATACGCCCTTGCGATATCATGGATTGCCTCTAGAAATACTGAATTTTGTAAATTAAATTTGACAATCTACTTATGGACCGTCTTTTCATTAATTTTTTTTAATTAAAATATATAATAACGCTAAGTTGCTCATCCCTTGATGGTAACTTTGAAAATTGTCTATTGCCCTCTCCAATCAATTTTGCTTTTTTGAAAATATTAAAAAAACTTATATATTATTTATTTCAACATGCTGCTCTTTTTTGCAGTATATCAAAAATATAATTTACATGTTTTCTTCAAAATGGGAGTATAAAAGAGTTTCCTATATTTTTTATTCTGTAACTTCCTATTTTTCCAATATCTCGCTACATCGTAATAATTACTATAATTTTTATAATAAACAAAATAATCCACCAGTAACTGTTTTAAAAATCCTTACCTCTGGTGGGGGGAAATTTAGATTTCACTTGTGTGTTACCCACTGGTGATCAGCGATCGACCGAAGGTGTATGTTAGATCAACCAGTGAGTGTTTCAAATTCCTTACCACTGGTGGGGGGAATTTGAAATTTCACTGGTATCACGTCGGGGTCACCAAAATGTTAAACGGACACGGACAAGTAGGAAGAGAGAAAAACAAACAGAAATAAAAAACATGACCTGATGGTTTGTGGTCTAAATAGGAACTGATTTATTTTCACAAATATTTTTCTTAAGTACTAATTATAAAATTCTTACAACTAAACTATACTAAACACATGTTGGAAATGTGTTTGTCTAAAACTATTTATATATTGTATTTACCCACACATAACCTCAGTGTGAGGGAAAATACTTATGATCTTATATTTTACATACACACCTTGCTATCTGCTTGTGTGTGTATGTCAAAGATCGACCATTCTATGAAAATTAAAAGATCAGAGAAAAAAGTACAGTTTCACTAAACTGAACAGATGTTTTGTCCAAACTCCACTGATTTATATTTAAAAAGGAAGGATGTTTAGATATAAATTAATTATGCGAGCTCTAGTTTGCTTTATGTCTAACCTTTTGCATACAAACAAATATGCAAATATAGATGTTGCATTTACTTTAAGCATTTAGAATTTGATATTTAAAAAAGAAACATGTTTTCAGCGCCGTTGCATATTAAATTACAGTAAATAAGTAATATGAAGAGCTGCTACACGAGTACAGTAAATTTAAACGTATGAGTGATATTTAATTCATAGAAAAATTATAATATCACTCATACGTGCAGGGGTACCTATAATATTTATGTACTCAAGCAGATTTCTGATTTGTTTACATTTCATATATTTAATACAGATTTCAGAGTTTTTTTCCAATTAAAACAAGTAAGAAAGTATGGTCGGTCAAACCCGACCATATAATACCCTACACTAAGTAAATGAGCAAAAAATTTTTCTTTCAAAATTTCAATAATTTATGTTCGTGAGCGATTTTCGGAAGTGGGCCTTATATGGGAGCTATGACCAATTATGGACCGATCACCATGAAATTAGGTGGTGTGATTAATGTCTATATGAAAGATATTTATGTTGCATTTTATGTGTATACCAACATTTTTAGTAGATTTATGCTCGTTAAAGTGATTATCGGAAGCAGGCCTTATATGGGAGCTATGACTTATCATGGACCGATAATAATAAAATTTGGTGACATGAATTTCGTATATATAAAACTTATTTGGAGAAAAACTTGTGTAGATACCTATATAAATAAAACATTTATGACCGATAAAGTCCAATTTCGGGAGGACATTTGTATGGGGGCTAGGTGAAATAATGAACCGATTTCAGCCAGTTTCAATAGGCTTTATCCTTGGGCAGAAAAAATGATATGTACCAAATTTTATTGAAATATCTTTCAAATTGCGACCTGTACTCTGCGCACAAACTTTACATGGACAGCCAGCCAGACGGACGGACGGACGGACGGACATCGTTTAATCGACTCAGAAAGTGATTCTGAGTCGTTCGGTATACTTTAAGTTGGATGTTAGGCTAATATTTTAGGGCGTTACAAACATCTGCACAAATCCAATATACCCTCCCCACTATGGTGGTGTAGGGTATACAAATTAAGATAAAAATATTGTCATTATCTTAAACACAATAAAATTTATTTGTGCTTAATAAAAGTTTATGGCAACATTTATTCCATCCTATTTTTGTAAATCACACAAGAAATAAAACTTTAAACAAGTTTTGGCAAAACATTTTGTTGCAATTTGAATTTTTTCCCAGCTTTTCTTTATGCTCATTCTAAACACTCTTACCGCGGGGCAATGGTCAACTTTCTTTTTTAAAAATTTCGATATAACTTTTTTTTTTTTTGCTGCCTGCTGGCAACATATTTTTCTAACATCATCATTGAGTTGAGTAAGTTTTGCATAAGAATTACAAAATGAAAAAAAAAAACTTTATTATTTTTCTTATTGTGTTTTGTGCATTCTTTTTATAATCTTTTATTTTCACACTTAATAATTTTTTGTTTCTCTTTTTGTATATGATTTTTTTTTTAACACACGTTTATATGTATATGGTATCTATAGTTGTGCAAAATCAGCAGGAAAAAATTCTTGCTTTCGTTCTAAAAACTTTAAACTTTGTTTTCGAAAAGTTATAAACAAGTGTTGCAATAAGCATTATTAGAAAATTTCCACGAATTTGGCATAAGAGCGTGAGTGTAGCACTGTGGGATATTGAAAGTTTTGTAAAATTGCAATAAAAAACTAGAAATTGTATAAATGTTTTATGTTTGTATTTAAAGAAATGATATTTGTCTTAAAACTTCAGGGATTATTGGTAAGATAAGGAAGATGAATTAATCACATTTTTAGTGATCACTAAAAGACAAATAAATACCCGAAACATTAGGAAAATAATATAGGTTACTTTTTAGTATGGAAATGCTGTTAGATGTTAAAATAAATGAACTTTCACTCATTTATATATAGTAGATAGATGCCAGTGTGCTGATTATATTGCAATTTCAATGACAACTGTTTTAAAGTGACACATTTGTTTCAACCCTCCCTTAATAGAGCTGCAAAGAAACCCGTATTTTTTATGTAACAAATCTCTGCTTTTTCAAATATTATTTTAGAAACCTAATTTTTTCTTAGACCAAATATTTTGTTTTCATTTCTTCACAAAATTGAGGATTTTAAATGTTTTTTGTTTATTTTATACTTTTCTTTATTTTTGAATCTAATATGTATGTTAGAGCTACATATACACTTACTCGACTAAACTATCATGTTGAAAAACTCATTATTTACTAGGGATATACATATGCACATTAGGGTGGCCCTTAATGCACATGTTGTATTTACGATCTACACATCGGTTGTTAGACCTATTATTACTTATGGTTGTACGGTGTGTTGGGAGGCAATGAGAAAACGTAGCTCTAGAGTTATACTCAACAAAGCTCAAAGTTGTGTATGTCTGGGCATCACAGGTGCCATTGGCAGTACTCCGCAGGCGGCCTTCGATATAATCCTAAACTACTACCCATTGGGAACTATGTTGAGAGCGTGGCAGCAAGGAACTTACTTAGACTACTTGATTCTTCTTTGGTAAAACTTTTGCGGGCAGGCCTTATCGATCAGATAAGTATTCCATCTGGAATCGCGACCTTCAACTTCGGTGCATCACCCCCAGTAGAGTTCCCCAGTATGGATAATTAGGTTGGATCCGCTCAACTGTTTGATGGGTGTGCAGTTTTCACTGACGGATCCAAGATGGACTCTGGTACGGGGACCGGAGTTTATTTGGTCGACAATGATATCAACGGCTTATATAGACTCTTTAACGAGTGCAGTGACTTCCAGGCAGAGATCTTCGCGATCTGGAAAGCCACAGAGATGATAAAAATACACGTTAATGAGGGGTCTATAGTGAATATATACGTGGACAGTCACGCGGGACTAGAAGCTCTGGAATTTCATTTAATTCATTCCAGCCTAGTGAAGGACTGTAGGAGAACAAGAGAACAGGAGTTATTGGTACACTACTCAATAAGATTGTGTTGGGTACCGGGGGTACTGTGATATACAGGGAAATGAGGTAGCAGATGAACTGGCTAGACATGGTTCTGATTTAAATCATGATAGGTGTGTAAAACCACCTATTTGTCACTACTACAGGTCAATATATGAAAGATACCGTGACTATACCAGTAGGACAGATTGCAAAGTCTCCAGGGCCTTTTGGCCAAAACTGAATGCAAATCAACCAGAGCACTGATAGAATTGGATAGATATAATCTCAGGATTCTAGTAGGAGTGATAACTGGTAATTGCGCAATTGGGGCCTTCAAAGGCTGGGATAACGACACACAGGATTTCTGTAGGCTGTGTGGGATGTAGAGGAGCTAGAGACTGTAGAACATATCATGTACAACTGCCCTAGGTTACAGAGTCTTAGGTTCAATTAGCCAGGAAATATGTTTCTGGACGAACTCAGTAGTGTTACTGGCAGTGAACTGAGTAACATACTAGGTTTCACTACAGGAATAGGGTGGCTATTTAAGTGACGTTCTATGGCAATTCTGAACCAGCAATAAAATCTATCTTTCTTTCTTTTTCTTTTACTAGGCGGTTTTGGAGTCTTCATTGCAATCTTTCTTAACTGTATAAACACACCTATTGAAGGAAATCACAATGGACCTCGTGGTCTGCGAATGTAAGTGCACATAGTGTACACCCCTTCCTAACCTAATCTAACCTACATATATAAAAGAGTAACGTTACTGAGTGACTGACTGATCCAGCATCACACTGCGAAAACGGCAGAAGCTAGAAGCAGATAAAACATAAACTTAATAATGCCTCTTACTCCACTTAAAAAGAAAAGCTGACAGGTGTTTGGTCCTATTTCGAATTTTTTTATTGCTTAAACCTGCACTCAGGGAATGACCCCTACTAACGCAATGCATTGTATTGGAACTAGGATAATAGTTTATGGGAACGAGGTTAGAAGGAGTAGTGTTTGTATACATTTGATTTGAATTTTCCTACATTGAAAAGGACAGGAAATACTTCGACAGGAAGTTTATTCCACATACGGACGGTACGGTTGAAGAACAAATTTTCTCTGTAGTATGTTTTGCAAACCATTGACCAATTGACCACGAATGGACGAGCCCCTGCTGATGAACGCGTATTTCGTAAGAAACTAAGGGTATCGGGAACAAGTTCCCTAATTTCATCAGAACACATATCATTGTAGTATAGATAGAACAGTGAAACAAAACCCAAATTCCCACATTGCTCCAGATAATCAAAAGAGTTGGATACCCTACTGTCACCGATAAGAACCTTAGCCCACTCCTGTAGGCGGTCAAGTAACTCCAAAATGAAATTCGATACACCGGCCATGAAGCATGAGAATAGTATTTCCTTTTAGATCGAATATAAGTGGTGTAAATAATAAGGTGATCAGATGAAATGAAATATCTCTTCCACCGTCTTAGAAAACCGAGGCACATGAATGCGTCATTCGACACTTAAAAATGTGTTTTGTCTAGCGAACATCACACTGAATACTCATTCCTAGAATATCTTGAGCTTCTTGATTCCTTAATATTTACACCACCCATAGAAACAAATGAATTAACATGATCTGTCGTGCTTTTGTGTGTTAAAGTACATCATTTAGTCTTACGTGCATTAAAATCGACTCTGTTCCAATCGGAGATTGTCACAAGATCTTTGTTTTCCCATTTCCCCAATCTCCGAAAGGCTTGGCTAATAGTTGATTGAATATTAATGGCAAATATAGCTGTCATCTGCAAAATAAAAGATAGGGTTAGAAGTTTGACTTAGAAGCTCGATATAAATCGAGAGAAGACGTTACCGACACCAAAAGCAATAAGTTTCGATAAGAGTGCACCATGCCACACCCTATCGAACACTTTAAAAATATCTAGAGCCACTACTTTGCTTTCGCCAAATTGGTGAATGAACCAACCGGAGAGCAGCAAGAACATTGGCTCGGAGGCGTTGTTTCGAAGATTTTCGCACATAAAGATCTCGCCCTTCTGCGCAGCGATTCAGTTTCGGCATTTTTGTTATCACAGAATATTCTGAATGCTAAAAGCATTTTAATCATGCTACTTGAAAGTTGTCAAAGTCCTGCTTTAGCAAAAAGCATTTAAAATGTTGTAAATTTTTAACACATAATTTTGTAAATGTGCTTTTTTTACCCTAAAATATAAAGTAAAAATGAAATGTGCAACATCTATACGTTTTTAATTTGTTTTTAAATGCCGGCGAACAATATTAGACCTTGGGAGTAACGAAAAATTCGAAAAAGGTCCACCCTAATAAACACTTACTAAACTAAAGTATTATGTTGCAACACCATTCCGTTACTATTGTATGAAAAGGGTGTTTTTTAAGCCCGATAGAACTTATGAAAGAGTTAATTGTCAATTGAACTAACATACTGTGCTCAATTTTTAAAATTGTATACTATGGCAAATCAACATGAATAGATTGATGCTTAAACAACGCTACCAAATTATCCAAATTTACTTTGAAAATCAGTAATCGATTCGTCCAACTTATAGACGACTGTTTTATAGCAAAATTGTGTTCAGCGATGAGGCTCATTTTTGAATTAGTGGTTTTGTTAATAAACAAAATTGTCACATATGGAGTGAGACCAATACACAACAGACTCTAAAGACTATATTACATTCAGAAAAATGCACGGCTTGGTGAGGTTTACACGCTGGTGGCAAAATAAAACCTTATTTCTTCAAAAGTAAATCCGGTGCTGTCGTTACGGTCAATGGAGATCAATGGAGTGCATCAAAGATTTTTTTTAGATAACACTGATCCGAGTGAGATATAGTTTAAACAGGATAGCGCTTCGTGACATACGGCGACCGCAACCATCGTTTTATTGAAATCAAAATGTGGCGATAACTTGATTTCGAGAAGTGGACTTGTCAAGTGGTCTCCATGGTCGTGTGATTTTATACCATTCGATATTGCCTGTGGGGCCAAGTGAAGTCTCTGCTTTATGTTCCCAACAACTGAAGCAACAATTGACGGCTTGGAGGCCAACATTGTTCGAGTTATTCCTGACATACGGACAGCAGTGGTCGTGAAAGTAGCACAAAATTGGAATGTCTGTATGAGCTTCATCAAGAACAGCCGCGGTGGCCATATAACCGAAATCATTTTCAAAGAATAATAATAATGCTATGTGTTGATCTTTCGAATAGAAAAAACAGTTTTGGTTAAAATTAAATTTCTGGATTATTTTTAACAATTTCAAGTTCTATCGGTCTTAAAAAAAACACCCTTTATATATGTTTCTATGTATGTAATATTTAAAGACTACAAAAACCCAAAAAAAGCACAGCAACATACCTAAATATGTGATAACATGACAGGACGTTTTTGCTCTTCCTTTTTGGTTTTTAAAGTAAGTGATTATTTTCATAGGAAAACCAAGAAAACATCAGCATTTTAAACGGTTTAGTTTTGCAGCTTGTTATTTTAGTATTTTTATAGTATTTACTATTTTTTGTTTTACGAACAAATATATATTTCAACGTCAACTTGTTTTTGTTATTCTGCTGTCGTTGGAGGTGTGGTGAAACAAAAAAAGGATTTAACGATACGATCATTGTGTTTTAAAAATAAAACTCTTACACTTGAAATAAAATCTCAAATTTCATACAATTTGTTTGTAGGTGGCTGAAAAGGCATAATTTTCAGTTATTTAAAAGGAAAATAATTTATGTATTTGAATCAAGCTTTTTTACTTATGTATCCATGAAGCCAAGTGCAGGGATGAAATTTGTATTGGGACTGGGAGAAATACCATTTTCAATACCAGGTACATCAGATCAACAAAGAATTTCTCTCGAGCCCTATTTTGTCATCAACAGACAGACGTAGGGACATAGTTAGATCGTCTTAGAATTTTATAAGGACATAGAATATATATACGTTTTGGTTTTATCACCAATATTTCGATATGTTGCAAACATATTGACAAACTCAATACATGCCCCATCTGTTTTCTGGTCTGTATAAAAATATTATTAGTAATTTTTTAAAATTTAACTCAGCTTTAAAACGTTTATTTCTTTATTATTTTTCTTTGAGTGCATTGGTTGGTATATTATTTTGCCAAAAAATACATAAAACTTTATTCAACATAATTGGTAAAATCCACAAAATACTTGTCATTCATTCGTCACTTTTGTAGTTGTTTTTTGTTTTTTTTTTTTTTTGCTTTTATAATAAATTGTATTTTATTTCTGTGGCACATGGATCTCACACAAATTCCCCATAAAAAAAGTTTTTTTTTTTATGTTTTGTTTGGGTTAAAATTTAGTTGATTACAATTTCACATCTATGGTTTTATTTTTTGTAGGAGTTAATATTGAGAGTTGATAGTGGTAATCAATTAAATTGATTTAAATTCATATGAATTTTTTGGCTTTGAATTATTCTTTTAGTACTTAAACAAATGACATGGCATTTTTGTAACTGAGACATTATTTAGGAGGAATTTTATCTGATTTTAAAAACGTGTACTATGTGCATTTATTTTATAAAAATTCTACTTTCACTTGGTTTTACTATATGTAGTTTTTATGGTGTTGTGTGGGCCTCATTCTTGAATATTAGGTTCGGTTCTACAAAAAGTGTTTACTCACTTTAGGTTGGACTCTTATGTTTTTCATTATCTTAAAAATAATAATACAGGGTTTTCCAATTGTGATCACCTCTTCAAGAGATAACACGGTCCGGAAACATTTCATGTAAAAGATCAATTGTTTCGTTGCTTGTGTGGCACATAGTGTCGTCTCGTTGAGATTAAACGTTGTTCAGATCAATATCATTCAACTCCGACCATAAGAAATCATTAATCATCTCTCGATAGCACCTGGGTTTTCAACACTTTGGGCTACAGCAGCAATATTCTCAGTTGTTCTTGAGCGACGGGCACGTGTTTTATTCTTCACATCACTAACTTTACCCAACAGCTCGAATTTTTCCACAAATTTCTGTATTGCGGTCTAAGAAGGTGCTTCGCGACGACCCAAAAATGCTTTACTTTAGCGAACTGTGACTGCAAGATTTTCACCATTTTTGTAGTGAATTTTTAAATTTCAATGCGTTGTTGAAGAGTGTATCGTTACATTTTTATATTTATTTGTCATTCCGTTTGTAATTTCCATAATATAATTTACCGATCCTCTGAAGTATATATATTCTGGATCCGATTAATCCATATCTGTCTGTCTGTCTGTCTGTCTGTCTGTCTGTCTGTCTGTCTGTCTGTCTGTCTGTCTGTCTGTCTGTCTGTCTGTCTGTCTGTCTGTCTGTCTGTCTGTCTGTCTGTCTGTCTGTCTGTCTGTCTGTCTGTCTGTCTGTCTGTCTGTCTGTCTGTCTTTCTGTCTGTCTGTCTGTATGTATGTCTCTCTGTCTGTCTATCTGTTTTCTGAAGACCACAGTTATCTTCGGGATCCAAATCTTCAATAATTCTGTCAGACATGCTTTCGAGAAAATCAGAAAAATCCGTCCATAAATAACGGAGATATGAGCAAAAATCTGCATGCTTTGACAAAAAAGCAACAAAGCTTATGTGTGGATGTGTCTTGATTATTGCTATGCGTATTTTGTTTTTGTTTTATACCCTTCACCATGAGAGGCAAGGGTATATATAAAGAAGGAGTTATTTATAATGAGTTTTCATATGAGCAACTCTATCATACGTAAACACCACAAACACCCAACAACAACATTCTACAACAATGGTGCGCAGCCCACAGCACAATTGTGCAAAGTCAAATCACACGTATTCTTATGGTCTTACAATTAAGTGGTCGTTGTCCACTCAACGAGACAACTAGAAAAGCGCATTAGCACGGGTGTATGACTTTTTCTTTATTTTTTCAGTTTTTGTTTGTTTGTGGGTGCACTGAACAAAATGAAGTTCTGTTCTACAATGTGGAATGAGATGAAATGAATAAGAATTATAAATCAAACACACGCGCATAATTTCGTTTATTTTAATTTTTGTTGTAGTTTGTTGTTATTTTTTCAACATACAATTGTTGTGTTTGTTTGGTTAGTTATCAGTGAGCACTCAACGTGTGAATATTATTATCGGATGTTTTTAAATTGCATCTGATATAATATTGTGATTTTTTTTTGTTGTTGTTGCTATATGAATAAATTTGCATGGGTAAAGGCAATGTACGTAAATATGTATACTTTGGTGAAGGGTATATAAGATTCGGCACAGCGGAGTTTAGCCCTGTTACTTGTTATTAATGGCGTAGTATTTACTTGTCAAATGTCAAAGAATAAAAGCTTCAAAAGTGACAGCTACCGAAATACCGGGTGATTCAAAATTACACCTCTTGTTGGCAACCCCTTTACTATTGCGAAATAACAATGAAGATGGAAAATCGGCTGCCAGCAAATAAAGTTGCTAGTAGCAACACTTATCGGACACTAAGTCATAAGAGTTCACGCTTTGAGATTGCATCTACTATTTAATGATTACTGTTAACTTAACTTCCACCTAACATTCATACACAAATGTAAAGTTCTTAAATATATTTTCAATAGACTTTCACACTAACAATAATCACATCCATTACTTTATTGCTCAAAATAATAGAACTATTGGAGAGAAATTATAGTTTAGGTTTTATCAAAAACTAAATTAAAGAATTTTTCTTTTTCTCAATAATTTTGTGGCCACTACATTTGATACCAATGAGTAGGGTGGCAAAATGCATACAATAGCCGCATAAGTATGTGTACGTTCATTAGACCTTATGATTTTTTATTTCCTTTATTCCATAGTTGATTGGTTATTTGAATTTTTGTTTTGTACAGAAGTTGTCAAATAAATGAAGTTTTTTTTGTCTATCTCATTCATTTTGAAGATATATTCAATATATTGGAGTATATCTACCCCCTAGTTGTAAGGACACTTTGTTATTTATTTTAGTTTTATGTGTAAGTGTGTAAAAATTTCAAGTTTTAATGATTCTTGTTGTATGTAAATTGACAATTGTCAAGTATATGTAAAATACACAAGTACTTATTTGAGTTGTATGTATTTAGAGATGGCAAAGAAATGATTTTATGATTTTCATTTCTATTTTTTGGTTAAACGATTTTAGATTTTCTGTTGATTTTTTTATTTAGTTCATCATGCATTGCAATAGAAATTTTTGATTTGCTTGTTTTGCATAGGATTAGAAGAAATCAATATTTTGAAATAACATTCAATTTATCTTTTACATGATTTCGTTTGTGTAGAAAATCATTTGATTTTAAATTGATTTTTTGTATTATAAAGAGATTAAAATTGTATTTACAAAAACTGCAAGCAATTTAATTAAACAACTTAGTTAGAGAAGAATTATACTCATCAGGCACTGTTTATATGTATGGCCTTTTCAAAAATTGATTTGTAAAAAAACCAACTGAATCATTATCATGATTCTTGATAAATGGTGGAGATGATTATAAACTCAGGGATGTACTATCAATGTCCCTCCGTGTATGCATCTAAATATTCTATATTAGACCAGAATACTCGCTAAGATTTTCAGCAATAAAAGTTCAGATCATTAATAGATAGGACATAGTTTACAAATTAATACGCGTTGCTACTTTCTGTGCAAAAATAAAATAAAATATTTTATTTACAACTTCAGCTATTGTATTAAGAATTTCCTTTAGACTTTCTTAAGAAGAAACTTTTTGTAACTAAATATTGAAAGAATATTTGGATATTTTACTAAAATCAATCATAAAATTTAACCCTCTAACCGGTAAGACCATCTCAAGGCGGTCTTTGATTTTTGGACCACAGTGCTGTATTAAACATTTTTTCGCTTCAAAATAGTGAAAAATGTCTTTAGACAATACTTTTTTACATTTTCTTTATACCTTCCAATATATTCTAACGTCGTTTGTCAGCTATGACAATCAAGTGCAAAAAGTCATAAAATTTGCATCGACAATTATTTCGCAAATTTGTGATGCAAACGGTTTTGCCCACCATTTTGAAATCTACAATGTGTCCGAAGATAATATAATTTTACCTGTTATACCGGACATTGGAGCTACCTAAAATGTTTGGAGATTCCTAATTTCATGCATCAAATCCAGTATTTTGATACATTTTACACATTGAAGTCGCAGTTAGTCTATTTACGAGCCAGAGGAATTTATGGTTTGGGCACAATGAGAGGTACTAATTTTGTTTTGTCATATTTCTTGTTGATCATGATTTGCTTTTGTGTAAACTGTGAAATGAACCAAGAGAAGAGATGATTTTGCGTAGAATACTTGACCTTAGTTGTAGTCGCTGTGAATGCTGTATTACGGAAGGATAAAAAATATGTCTTCCCAATTCAGAATGACCAATCCTGGCGAAGAGCAATCAAAGGTATGCAAAGCTGAAGAAATTTATCGAAATCAACTGCTCTCAAAATATTCGAGAATACAATGATTGCATGGGTGGAGTAGATCTCATGGATGGTCTACAGGGTCGATACCATATTTGAGCTAAGACTCGCAATGATATAATTAGATGATATAAACCATTTTGTGGGCGTGGTCTTTACAAATTAATTCTTTTTATACAAACATTAGCAGGCCGATGAGGCCAATGCTTCCAACAATGTGTCCGAGGCCAATGCTTCCAACAACTGATTCTACAGCTTCCAGATTTGGATATAGCTGCTGGACTTGCTTCCTTCAAAAATATATCGTCTGTAGGATGACCGTCTGTTCATAATCTCGGTGAGCCTTTATCACTACAGCCTACCATATCAGGTGTTGGGAAAAGAGCTGCTCATCAAGCAGCTGATGTTCAGTTCGATGATGACGATCTTTTTCTTGTTTAGGTGGAGAGAAAAGCCAAAAAAAGATGCAACATTGCAAAAAATGTGACTTCCAAGTCGTTTGTTCCAAATGAGACCCGTCTTTATGCGGTCAGTTTGATAAAAATTGTTTCTGGAACTACCACCATCGAAAATAGTGGGTATTTTAACTTTGTTTGTTACCTTCTCTTAATAAAATTTGTTTATATATAAAATTTACCTTTGGTGTCATAATACACGTAAACTGGCAAGACTGGCATTCGTTCAGAATGCTTTTTCTCCTGAAGATTAAAACTTAGTATTCTATTGACTACATCTACTTAAAAAAAAATGATTGGCTTCATCGGATAACTTTTAAATATTTGGAGTCCAACAATTTACTTAGTGACCACCAGTTTGGCATTTGTAGTGGACGCCCTATGGGAGACTTTCTAGTCCTCCTATCGGAAAAATGGTATTGTTCCATTCACAGGTTTGGGGAAAGTAAAACAGTGGCTCTAGATATTTCCATGGCTTTCGATAGAGTGTGGCATGGTGAACTTTTTTGAAAACTTATTGCTTTTGGTGTCGGTATTAACTTCTCTCGATTTATATCTAGCTTTCTCAGAGATTACACTATACTAGTTGTTATAACTGGGATCTCATTACACGAGTTCAAGATAAATTCATTGTTTTTCTAAACGACCATTTTGCATGAAATATATGAACAAAATTGCAAATTTGTCAAAGGGGGCACGGTTTGTGGAACATCTGAGGAGTAAATAAAGGCTTTTTTTATAAGTATTTGATATTAGTGAAACCCTTAGAACTTGGAGATTGATATTTTAGTAAAATTAAGTAGTTTTAAGAATTCTTAGGATATAATTTGCCTTAAAAACTAAAAAAATTATAATATGGTGATTTTCCATGAACAAAAATATAAAATTTGAATTAATGTAAAACTCTAAGGGCCGTTTTCTCATTAGGTGATTATGTTTTTTCCCAACGAAAAACTGCAGACTAAAGAAATTTGGTTTTCTCAATGTCTCATTTGCTTCTATTCTGTCTAACCGCTAACCCGACCTCATCTGCCAATTATTTATTTATCGTACAGATAAATAAATAACAGCTGACTGCTGTTCATAGTTTTTATGTGTTTGTGTTTTTGTAAACGAAATTAAATAGATTTTATAAAAAAAAGTTTAATAACATTAATTTAATGGAGGATGAACACAAAGAACATGAGTTCCAAGTGAATGCTGAAGGATAATGCATTTTTCAAAAGATTCCGGCTGTCGATGGCCACATTAAACAGCTGATTTATGTAAACATGTTGTCACTTGAAGGCAGGGTTCCCAACTTTCACATCTATTTTTAGGGGTATTGCCAACAGAAAATAATGTTTTTTGTTGGTATATTGAGAAAACCAAAATTGTTAACGGATAGTTTATCGGCCTAATAAATTTACGTCGACATTTAGTAACAGGCAGTTTGTCGATACATTGAGAAAACAGGCCTAAAGGTTATAGATATTATAACAAAATTTGCAACTTGTATAGACTCAAATGTCCTTAAATCAACGGAATTACAATTTTTAACATTTTTTATTTTCAAATACCGAAATTCCTAAAACGGAGAAAATGTGTTCCAAAAACTCAGATTTTTTTGACAAGTGCCCACTGTGACGTTATATATTGCGTGATAGTAAAAAAGCTTCGCAATTATTTAAGAAACATATGGGGTTATATAAATATGGAGCTTATTCATGGTGTGTTGCCTTTTTAATTTTTTTTTTTTTAAATTGACCAAGATTGGATTGGTCTGTGGGGTGTTATGTCCGCTTAAGTAAGCCAAATTTTATTTTACGCGTTTTTGCTTTAAGTTGTCTTTCCGGGTCATATTAAAATTATATAGAGTCCCGAAGAAAATTTGTTTCTACAAAAGGAAAAATATATGGTCTTTTTTGGGGAAAAACTAAAAAAATATGGCCCGTTTTATATGTCCTAATTTTGGATACGTATAACTTTTTATAGGGACGAGATAACTGTTGGAAGGTTTTCTATTTTATTTGGAATTTTATCGCAAATACAGCTTTTAAAAATAAATTTCTATCCTCCGTAATCCCGCCATTTCTAAAAACCCCTAAAAAGATCGAGCAAAGTTAAAAAAAAAATATATATCAGTAAATCTGAATATCTCTCTACTAATAGAGATAACCTACACATTTAAGATCTTCTCAAGGAATATTTATATTTAAAATTTCAGCACATTCGGATCGTAAATGTATTTTTGACGATTTTTTAAAAATTTGCGACCTGAGGTGAGCAACATTGAGAGGCCACACACTGGCTGTTATTGGCGCTAGGAAGCCGAACAAACGTAAATCAACTCAAAAATACGACAGCTCCAACTATGTTAAATTTTGTAAAAATATCTCCAATAGTTCCCGAGATACCGAATTCTAAACGTTTCTGAACCACTGTGCGGTGCTTGAAAGTCTATTTTAGAGAATAACTTTATAGTGATAGAATCTAGATGGAAGGACGTAGGGGGTGACATTTTTCCGAAGATATGCTTTGTTGACCTAGAAAACCAACATTTTCCACAAATTGATTGATGTATCCAAAAAAGTTTGACGTCCTGGATTTGTTTCAAGATTTGCACCAAAGCTAGACGACCTGAAATAGCAAACCCGTATATGTTTCACATTATGAACAAAAACCTTGTAAGCTACGGTTATAGACCGATCGTCTAAAACGCAATTACTTGGAGCGACATTTTTGTAGATGATAAGTTTCCTAATTAAAAAATCGTTTCATATTTGGTTTTCGTTGTAACCACTGTGCCAAATGCAGCGACAGAAGCTGCAGAACAAATCTAGTTTTCGACTGCGTTTTAATATGTTTGTCGATGTGTGCATGATATGTGATATTCCCAGCAGTTCTAGGGTACAGTCCCGTGCATGTCCTAAGCAGGGGGTATATTGACCCTTTTTGACTACAATGAGACTGTCTAATAGCTGGTCCAAAGTAGTCAACGCATTGGATTCACATACTCGTTAAATAGCTAACTAGATACCTAACTGAAAATTTGATCAGCTACACAACTAGTAATTATACCCTACACCACCATAGTGGGGAGGGTATAATGGATTTGTGCAGATGTTTGTAACGCCCAAAAATATTAGTCTAACACCCACCTTAAAGTATACCGATCGACTCAGAATCACTTTCTGAGTCGATTAAACGATGTCCGTCCGTCCGTTCGTCTGGCTGGCTGGTTGGCTGGCTGGCCATGTAAAGCTTGTGCGCAGAGTACAGGTCGCAATTTTAAAGATATTTCGATAAAATTTGGTACATATTTTTTCTGCCCAAGGACGATCCCTATTGAAACTGGCTGAAATCGGTCCATTATTTGACCTAGCCCCCATACAAATGTCCTCCCGAAAGTGGATTTTATCCGTCACAAATGTTTAATTTATATAGGTATCTACACAAGTTTTTCTCCAAATAAGTTTTAGATATAGAGAATTCATGTCACCAAATTTTATTATGATCGGTCCATAATTAGTCATAGCTCCCATATAAGGCCTGCTTCCGATAATCACTTTAACGAGCATAAATCTCCTACAAATGTTGGTATACACATAAAATTCAACACAAATAACTTTCATGTAGACATTAATCACGTGACCAATTTTCGTGGTGATCGGTCCATAATTTGTCATAGCTCCCATATAAGGCCCACTTCCGAAAATCGCTCACGAACATAAATTATTGAAATTTTGAAAGAAAAATGTTTTTGCTCATTTAATTAGTGTAGGGTATTATCTGGTCGGGCTTGACCGACCATACTTTCTTACTTGTTTTAACATGTACGAGTGCTAATTGACCTCAAGTAGTCAGCTAACAACACATATCGTAGGCAGACCAATAAACCATAGCTTGTAAACAAACCTTTCTTCGACAACTCTCCAATGGATTGCAACTGGTGGGTAAAATAACTACTTTCTAAAGCGCAGTACAAAATAAACGTCAGTATACTTAAGCAAAAAAAAAATTTCCTGCATGAGAGTTATATCAAATTTTCTAAAAATCCCGACAAAAATCTTCCGAATATTCCAAAAACTATTTCCGGGAATTTTTGGAGATATTTTTCCTGCGTAAGAACACAAGTAGATATGTAGAAATGTTTATATAGCATTTATGTTTTCGGTGAAATATTTTTTTTTTTTTTGGAGAAGTCTTTATGTTTCAATCATTTATTTTAAAAATTGAAATATGAAACATAAATCGTATAAATGATTTGCGTTGTGAGTTTGTGACTGCGTTGTGAGTTTCCTTAATATTTATTCATTTGCCTGTGAATTGACTATAACAACAAGCACTTAGAACAATAACATAGTATTTGTCAACATTGTCATACTTATAAATTGTAACAAATCCATCCAAAGAGATACACTTACACATACATATGTATGAAGTAATTCCTACACATACACGAGTGTAATAACAAAAAATGAACACACACATTTAATCACAAAGATTCTATGTAGAAATATTAACATTCATATTTAGTTGTAGTTGTATATAGACATGTGAAAAAAGAAGTTATAAGGAGTGGTATTAAAAGTTCTTTCAAATTGTGATTAATAGAAAACGAAAATAAATTAATGTATACAGAAAATCAATTCCATGATAAATGTGGCTACTTACTACGTGATCAATAGAAGTATATCTGAATATCCTTGGATTATGAACTAAGAATAATTGCATAGAATAGATCCAGCAGGCAATTGATTATAAATTTCCCTATGGTGTTAAAGACAAGGGACCATTAATCGGAATCTCTAATACTTAAAAGCTAAAAATTCTTTATTTTAACGACCTAAAGTACATTTCGGACTAACTCCGAACTTGTACATGAAACATGTTGATTGTACATACTCTCATGTACACTTGCTATATACAATTGATACGAGTTTATAAAAAAAATAGATAGATAGATAAAATACCAACAACTACAAGTTTAAACATTATTT
The DNA here is from genome assembly GCA_942486065.2 of Calliphora vomitoria. Lineage (NCBI taxonomy): Eukaryota > Metazoa > Arthropoda > Insecta > Diptera > Calliphoridae > Calliphora > Calliphora vomitoria. The sequence continues at coordinate 73,792,215 of OW818032.2, forward strand.
ATGCCTCAAGAAATGAAAACAAAAAAGAACTGAAATAGCAGCAACAAGAACAACCAAACAAAATGACAAAAAAGACATTTTAGAAAACAACATGTTTCCGTTGCCGTTTCCATTTCCGTTTCCCTTTAGTTTTGTATTTTGTGTACATGTGTTCATTAGGGTGGGCCATTATTTACAACTTTTTCTATTTTCTCTGCCATGAAAAAACTAAATTTTAACAAAACCGGATAACATTTAGAGGCTGTACATTTAACTTGAAGCTTCCAGTTTTAAAGAGCAATATTTTCTAAAAAATTTTAAAAATTAAATGTTAAAAATAGTTAAAATACTTTTAGTTATTTCTTGAAAAATAAACTTCTTAGTCGATTTTCTGATACAAAGTGTATTTTTTGAGCCCAATTTAACTTGAAATTGTAAAAAACAACGCGAAAAAGTAAATTTTAATCAAACATTTTTTTATTCGAAAGATTATTAACATTTGAAAATGATTTCGGGCATATGGCCACCGCTGCTGTATCTGAAGAATTGTATTCCGGACATATAACACAAACACTGTTGGCCTCCAAGTATAAGCCAGTGACTTCACGAGGCCTCACAGCTAATAAGAGGTTTCAAATCGCAAGAACTTGGAGACAAATTGACAGGTCCATTTCTGGAAATCAAGTTATCGCCAAATTTTTTATTACAATAAAGCAGTGGTTGCTGTCGCCATATTGTTGATACCACATTACGCCCGGATCAATTTCATCCATATTTCCAAACATAAAATCATTGATCTTGAGGCCGTTACGATCTCCATTAACTTCTAAACGTTGAAAAGTTAAATATTAGTGCCACCCTAATATATACATATAAGTAGTAAATATGTGTGAAATTCTATATGAATTTGAATGTTGTAGTTACAGTGCAAAAATCGTTGTAATGTATGAATAAATGAGTGACTGACTGACTGAACAGAGCATAACGAATGGGTAACTGTTTAAGCGATTGCAAGAAGGGTATTTTTTTTTGTTGATGTTGATGTCGATGTCGATGTCATTCTTGTTGTTCTTTATACCACCATATCGAGTGTGTTAGTGTGTCATACTTGTACTGACTTTTTTCACCTCTTATTTTTTTAACAAACTATAAATGTTATTTAAAAACAGAAAAACATTTATATTGAAGAGTGCAAAAGTTAAGAAATAAATAACATTTACAAATATGCACTTGTCTTGCTTGGGTGATGTGTGTTGTGACATCATTTAACAGCCATATTGCGGAATTTTTCTTGCATTCACTTTAATGTCTTGACATCGATGACATGCCACTTTACAGACACTTTGATAAAATAAAAGCTGGAACTTATGTGAAGGGTTTTAAATGTGTAGTGCAGTTTTTTTTTCATGTTCTAAAGATTATAAATAGGAATTGAAAGTGAAAATTAAAAGGTTAGATTATTCTTTTTGGACAAATAATATATATACCCTACAATACCATAGTGGAGAGGGTATATTGGGTTAGTGCTGATGTCTGTAACGTGCAAAAATATTGTCCCTTTTTTTGTTTATAATTGCGATTTAAGAAATTCTTGATACTTTTCTTAAAACATTCGCTCCACTATAATTTTGTAAGTTTTTACAGTGGGCTAGTTTCAATCCAGCCTTTTTTTAGTCAAACTTCCTGATAGAAAAGTAACTTATAAAAACTTAGAAGACTTCAGCTATAACAGGTCTTTAGATATTCGAAAGTAACTATTTTCTTTGTTTGTATACCGACTATGTATTATGTTATCAAAATAACACTTGCAAAATATTGGGAATCGCACTATTATAGATCCCCAGATATCTATTAATATCAATGAACAATTAACGGATTACCAGACCTATTTCTGTCCCCCTAACTATTTCTAAGACAAACAACGAATACTATCAAAAAAACAATTTCAGTATGAAAACACTGTCTGTAGTAGTTCCCAAAATATTTGATGATGAATATGGGTGGGAATATCTCCCTTGTTCCAAACTGCATTCAGTTGTTCTCAACAACGTACAGTGGCAACAACATAACTCACGCAAAGTTTTGAGAACCAAATTATTATAGTTCTCCAAATTTTCGATTAATGGTAGAGGGCGCGTCTCCTTCTCCCCTGCATAACAGGTATTTACACAAAGTTTAAATAATCTCACAATTATAGTTCACTTGATGTTCGAAAATAACTATAGAGGACACCATTCCACTGTTCTGATTCCAATCATTTTTAGTAGCTCATTTCAAGCTTTACTTTAACTATTATAATTCTCTTTATTAAATTATAACTTTTTTCTTTATACGTACCCTGGTAAATGCTTCAAAGTTTTACGGCTTTCTCTAAAGCAGTTCACCAGTTATTTGATAAGATATATTTATTTGGTGTGTGAGGTTCTATGTTTACTAATAATAATCCGCCCATTTTCAGCCAAATTACGTAATTTTACTTATTCAGATGTTCTAAATTAACCACATATGTACTTTATATTTAGCTAAACTTGGTACGGTGATAAGAAATTGAATCATACTATGTAGAATGATAAGAAAACTATTAGAGCAAAATGTTAAGAATTTTGCAATTATAGTTCTCAATAATATTTAGAAATAACTATTAACTTTGTATGGTAATGTAGGTGACTTATCCTCTATTATGAAGCCATGTTTAAAATTCATGCAGTGATAAAAAATTGATTCGTATATATTTTGAAAACTTTTACAATTATAGTTCTCGAGATATTCGAAAATAACGATATACTTTGTATGATAGCAGCCACGCCCACTAATAGAATACCGCCCATTTGCAGCCAAACTCCGTATAGTAATAATAACTTAATTAGTAAAAATTATAAATACTTTCACGATTATAGTTCTTCAGACATTCGATATTAATAATTTACAATGTACCGCCCTTTTTAGGCACAACTATATAAGACTAGCTGAACCTGGTCCGCGTTGCTGGCGCTTAGAAAACATCTGTAAGTCTTGGGAATACCTTGCCGAAAACGGCTTGAATATTCATTTGCATTTGGTAGAAGTTCGGGAACGAAATCTCATTTGTGACGGGATCAATTGGAATTTTTCCATTTCCGATGTCCATCAATTGTTTTGAGAATGTTTCGGCTGAAGGGTATTGCAGCAAATGCCCACGCATGTTCGTTGATAGCGTTCGGCTTCTGTAGCTTCATTTCCAGTGAAATAAATTTGGAGCAGCTTCGCAACATCATTGGGAAGCAGGAACAATGATCCAATTCTGTGGAATATTTGGCCTCAAACTTTAAAGGTGGGGATGAGACCGACGTCATTTGAAAGCATGAGTTGCACTTTTGGATATTTTGAAGGAAGTGCTTGGTGACAGAATAACAATCCCTGGGATTCCTTAGGGAACTTTAAAACGCTGCAATGTAAGCAATGGTTGTTAATTGCGCCAATCAGTACGTCCTTGTGATTCCTTTAGTCATCCTACTTATTGTAATAAAATGCCGGCAACTTTAAATTGATTCTTTCTCTTGATCGATTTGAGTTTTACACGCCCTTCCGCCTTCAGACCGAAAATCTGACTTTACAGTGTTACCTGCTGGGCTATTCTAAATATTCCCTCAAAATGTCATAAACATGTCTGCCGTTTTTGAGTTCATTCGGAACATACATCCATTTTTATATATATAAATGAAAGGGCAAAATTTAAATAAAAAAGCTACCAAATTTATCCGGTTTTGCCCCTTTTTATCCATTTCTGGTCCCAATTTGAAAAAGATATGTTGCTTATTGAAAGTTCCAGGTAATGATCTATAAAATCACTTCAGCCATTTAGGGCTGATTGCGGAACAAATAAATAAAAAAAACCAATAAACAACCTTACAAAGACATTTATAATAAAGTTTCCAAAAAACCGAAGAAACGAGGATGAAAACCGATCGGTTTCGGTTTTGTGATAATTTATTAAATACTAAATATTATAGAAACAAAATCAGTTGGTAATATAGAAAATGCTATACAAATTTAAAATTCAAACTTGACGGATGTTCAAGAGGATAAAGGAGAATTGGTACTTTTTCATTTAATGGTTATTTTTTAATATATTAAATTAGTTAGTTAAATTAGTTATATACATAAAAATGGCAAATATGCTTCTCAGTAGAGAAATAATCTAGAATAGAGGACTCAGTGGTATTATGATACCAAAAAGTAAGAACTAAACTTAACTAAGGTGTTTTTTCGTTCTTAATATTGTACTTTTTGAATTCTCTATAATATTGTACCAAGAAATTTAAAACTTGTCGGGGTTTCAAGTGTGGTAAATTGGTACTTTCTCTTCTAATTGTACTTTTTATTATCTTACTTATATATAAAATAGTTGGCTGATATGCTTCTGAAGAAATAAAAAATCAAGGATAGAAGATTTATGATACTGAGGTGACAAAAGCTATTAGTATTTTTTCGTTCTTCAAATGGTATTTTTTGAAATTTCTATAATAATTAACCTAGACGAAGGAAATGAAAGAGACATGATCCTTAATAAGTTAGAATATACAAAAGGGACTTTCGGGTACTTTTTTTCAATTAATATTACTTTTTGAATGTTTTATAATGATGGACCTAGAAAAACGAAATTAAGCATTTATGGTTTAGTAAATGGGAATTTAAAATGTATAATTAATGGTAATATTTGTTTTTTGTTAAGGGGATTTTTTGAATACTTGATAATAATGATTATGAATGAGTTAGAATTCACAAAAGGTGACATAAGTGGAACCTTTTTTTTGTATTTTGTATAACAATGGGTCCAGAAATTCGAAATTAGTCATTGACTGCTAAGTGGGAACACAAAATGTGGGTTTTTATGCTACCTTTTTATTCTAAGGACTGAGATCGAAAAATTTTTAACACTCGTTTTCATTAAAACTTTTAACCCATGTGTTATTTGATTTGTTTTATCAAGTTACCTTTGTAAAGCATGTCAGTTGTTATGTTTAGTGTCAATTATGTTCATTTGTTGTTAATCTGGTTAAAATGAGTGACCAGCAAAAAGTGCATACTAAAATTATTAAATATTTTCAACAAAACCCAACTTGGTCCTACAAAAAGTTGGCCAAACAATCAAAGGTCTGCCGTCAAACTGTTTCCAATGTTATTCAAGAGTACCGGAAGAACTTGTCAGTTGATAGAAAATCCGGTTCAGGTAGAAGAAATGGTTCACATGATGTTTATAAAGCCAAACAAATATAAAGCATTTTCAAAAGAGCTTACAACACATCTGGAAGAAAAGCAGCCCGGTTAGCTCAGTGCTTGGACTATTTGGTACGAAAAGTTAAAGCTAATGCACGTCTAAAAACATACAAGGCTCAAAAAGTTCCTGACAGAAACGCTGCTAAAAATTTAGAGGGCAATAACAGAGTTTCCGTGCTCTGTTTTTGCCCTCTAAAATCATATTTTATAAAAAAATGTTCCTGCTTCATAATGGATGACGAAACGTATATTCTGGCAGACTATTCGCAGCTTCCGGGTCAAAATGTTGATGTTGCTGATGCTCGAGGGAATGTTGAAGAAAAGTTTAGAACCCAAAAGCAGACAAAATTTCCCAAAAAGTTCTTGGTATGGCAAGCCATATGCAGTTGCGGCAAAAAAGCTAAACATTTGTTACAAAGTGCTCTATAAATACCGAAATTTACATCAAGGAATGTTTACATAAAAGGATGCTTGCACTCATAAGACTTTTTAGTATGTCCACTTATTTTTGGCTTGATTTGGCACTCTGTCACCATGGTAAGCAAGGTCTTGAGTGGTAAAGGAACAATAATGTGGTATTTGTAGCATGATAGGCAAATTCTCCAAACTGCCTGGAGCTAAGGCCAATGGAGAGATATTGGGCTCTTGTTAAAAAAAATTGAAATTGTCCAGAAGAGTGGTAGATTTTAAACGGACATGCCTGTTCGAACAAAGTGACAGAGATCACTTTAGAAACCATAATGGAAGGGTTTCTGAACTATAAAAATGTTTTTTTGTTGTAAATTGTAATAATAATTTCAATCAAATAATAAAAAAATCAAAACTGTAAGTTTAGTGGTTCCATTTTTGGTAACATATATCTATATTAAGAATTTTTCGATCTCAGTCCTTAATGATGCATTGTGAATGAACTAGAATCCACATTATAAAGAACCAATAATCACTAAACTAGATAATGTTATCTTGAATGAGTAAGAATTCACAAAGGGAGATTTTATAGTACTATTTCATTCTTCTAGTTGTGGTGGCGAAGAGAACCAGGTCAACTAGTATTCCATACTTTTATTGGATGTTTGAAAATAACTAAGACTTTGTTACAAAAATGTTGCATTATTTTTTAAAAATTAAGTAAATAAACAGTCATTTGAAGTTTATTTTTCGGTACATACTCGTAAGATCAATATTTTTGAATTAGTATGTGTCATTGTCTGTTAGAAGGTTTCCTTGTCTAGCCTGATACATTATCTGAGTTATTGTAATACAATTTAAGAAATTTAAGGAAATCTAAAAATATGTTTACATTGATATGTTTTTAGAGAAATTGAATGAATCATTGGATGAAAAAGTTTGTTAAATTTTAAGTTTTTCTATTGAGAATTGTTTAAAAGTAAAAACCTAAAAATAATTGTCGATTTCGGTTTTATACATTGAAAAACCGCGACTTCGGTTAAAACCAAACACGAAACCCTTATTTGTAATATGCATATATATTCTTTACTTTGTAATATAAATATTATTGTAATAATAATGCTTTATTTTACAAAGACATACTTTTAACAGTTATCACCTTTTTAAACATCTAAATGAATAAAACATGTAAAATTTGTCTAATTTACACACCTATAAACTTATATATATATATATATATACATATATTTTACATAACTATTTATGAACATTTATTAATACTTAATTATATCCTTCTGCATCATCTTTATATAGAATTATTAAAATTTTGCCATAAACTTCTTTGATATTTGATTGCTGATGGTTCTTAAGCAAATTTTATTGCCATACTTAATACGTAAACCCTTTAAATTGAGCTAGCTTACAGTATACAAACAATTACAAATAAATCAAATAGTTTCAGTTGGGATTTTTGTTGACCAAAACACATATTAATGTTGGTATTGGGTGTAATTTGTTAATTAATGTTCGATTTAGGTCAACATGAAATGAAGGCTTAAGACAAATTGTTTAGATTTCTTACCTTATGATATGATGCTTATGAATTTCTAAATATTAAATTTAATTTTAAGTATTAAATGGAAATATATATATAAAATAGTATTTCGAATACACAAACTTACCTTGCGTATGAGTGTTGAGCTGATTTATGGGAAATATTTATTACGTATACGTCACCTACTGACACATGGTATGTTGGTCAGACATACGGTTTTAAATTGAAATGTTGGTTTTGTTTCTTTAAATATTAAAGACTAAAAGTTCAAAAGCACTAGAAATCACTTTAATAAAGTTTTAAACTTGTGTTTAAATACAATTTCAATTTAAAGACAAAATATTTTTAGAAAATTTAAAATTTAAAAAACTTAAACTTAAATTAGTACATCAAAATGTCAAAATTAAGTTACAAGCAAGAATTTTATATTAATCTTATAATCCTATAATAATATATATTACTAGCTGACCCGGCAAACGTTGTTCTGCCCTACAAATTATTTCTAGTGAATATTTTCGTTGTTAAATTAAAAATAACGAATGTATTCTAAGTGTTTGGGGAAGGGATTCATTACAGACTACCGCTAATAAAAAAAATGTAAACCATTTATTTTTCCAATTCAATGTATTCATTGTTTGATATCTTAAAATTTAAATATAAATTACAAAAGGTAGAAAACTTAAATAAAACATTAATTTTGAAGAGCAATTGAGTGTACAATATTTTTTGTCAATCCGTCTTTAGCCAACACAAATAAGCTTTATGGTTTGCCCACGCGAGAACATGCCACGTATAATTGTCCGTGTGAAAAGCATGGTGTGCTCAAATCTAATCCGCAAACAGACAACGTTTGTACTTGCGATTTATTGATTGTCATTGCGAATGCCAATCTAATAGGAAATTGAACGCGTTTGAATTCAATTGGCGCGTCTGTTAGAATCATTGGAATTCGTAGCAGCAAAACATTTTCGCCTCGGAATTTACCATTCAAAATTGTGGCTTCGATGACGTTTTTCATCAATTTTTTAATAACCATTCGTGTGCCATTACACAGCCGTGGTGGATTCAAATTTCTAAGTAAAATAACCGGAGATCCAATTTTTAGTCGTAGAAGGTGTGGTGACATGCCTGGGAAATCCATTGAGTTCAAAAACTCTGTTGGGTAATTTACAGCTTCGTTGGCATCACAAACTGTATCGATAGATTTGTATGATACGAATTCGCCTGGCAATGACTGCTGTATCTTGAAGTTTAAATCATGGACATCTACATTTTTTGCTGCCAAAATGGCTCTTTCTGCCAGCCACGCATGATTTATGTATTGCGTGCTTACATTAGGAAATATACGGTCAATGAGAGCATTTTGGGACTCAACAATTGTGCAGAAATTAGTGGGCAATTTTATGCATCCAGTATTTTCATATACAGCAACTTTTCCATCTCCAATATCTAACAATTGTTTGGAAAATGTGTCAGCAGATGAATCCTTTAGTATCTGAACGCGCATGTTTATTTTTAGCTGGACTTTTTGAACATTACGCCATAGTGGCGATGATTTCAAGCAAGCATTTATCTCATCAGCGTACGTTGAACGTGGAATGACGGGAAGTGTTTGTCTGAAATCACCTGAAAGGAGTAACAAAATGCCGCCGAATAGTTTGTCGTTGCTTTTTATATCTTTGAGTGTTCTATTCAACGCCTCAAGAGAATGTTTGTGTGCCATAGTGCATTCATCTCAGATGATAACTTTGCATTGTTTTAGCACTGTGGCCATGGACGATTGCTTTTTTATGCTGCACACTGTGTCTGGTTTATTTTGAATATTCAGTGGCAGCTTAAATGCTGAATGAGCTGTTCTGCCTCCATCCAATAAAGTAGCTGCAATGCCAGATGATGCAACAGCCAGTGCGATGCCATTATTTGATCGTATTTCGGCAAGAATTAGCGAAATCAGAAATGTTTTGCCAGTTCCACCTGGTGCATCTAAAAAAAAGAATCCACCTTGTCCCGCCGTAGTGGCACGTTGCGAGTAACAATCGCTTCCATTTCAGCAGTCTCATACTGCAGTTCGCGATTAATTTCGGTGTCCATTAAATCAGATGCACCTCGATTTGGCGAACTCATACCGAAATGACGGAGTGGTAAATTGGCAATGCAACACAAAGATCCTCGATAGCAATCAATGCTTCATTGTACATAGCCTCGCTGAATGTAATAGTTAGATCGTTGCACCGTGTACGAATTCGATGCAATATATCGTCAGTCATTGAATCATTATGTTTATTCCATAACTCTTCTGCTCGTCCTGGGAAACATGTAGTTAACATTATAGCGAATAGTAGACGAATTTGAGTCGGTGTACAGCCCAATGCTGTTTCAGCAAGCATATCGTCCCAGTGATTGTCGTCTTCCAGCAATCCGAGTGCAAGGCATGCATCATTATATGTTGCATACTGGTTTCCATTCACTTTGCGTATATCTTGAAATGACAATGGGCCGGTGACATTAACCAACAACAGTCGCAGATAGAAGCATTCACTCTGCCTTGGATTGACTGTATATACTCGGCCCAAAGTATTTGATTTGAATAAGCCGCGACATGCATCAACTGGAGTGCCTTGCTTGCGAGGCATCCATTTTTTTGTTTGATTCCATGTGAAATAGCGTGGTACTTCGGAATAGAGTAGTGTCCGTGCAAAGGCACCGAAAGTATTCGCACGATTACACAATTCAAAAAATTCTGTGAGTGTAGTTTTTGGTGGATTTATGGCACGCTCAATTGCTGTTTCATTGGTGAAAAATACGCGCTGGCCGTTTTCAAGATGCACCGCCAAATGTATAACTGCTGGGTCCGGTCATGAATTGGGAAACCGAAAATACGCCAGGCAGCTTCATTGGAGCTGATGTACCTGCCAATTTGGTAGCGCATTATTTCGTCGTTGTCATTTAGCCGAGGAGCATTCACATCGGTATTTTGAATTTGAAATACAGCCATATCGCTGCCTTTGTTCACATACTTGCAAATGTATTTGATGCTCTTCACCGAACTGCAGAACTCTACATTAATATGAGCATTGAATGTCTTGCTCAGTAGAGGCGAATATGGTACCAACGATTGTCAATATCAATGCCTGTGTTGTTAACATTTAGCGTAAATGATTGTCCGCCATTATCAGTATTTCGTCGACGATATATTGGATATCCGTCGACATTTGTGATCGTTTCGTTGGTGAAATCTTTTGGGAAACGCTTTGTACATTTTCCATCTATCAGGCAAGGCGATAAGCGATTAAGATCCCCGCATGGGCCATGAATCATGTTTGTGGTAACTATATTGAACAGTTCTTGATCAATAGACGGATCTGGAATTTCCGCGGAAATTACACGATCGATTTCCTCTGGGCGTATTTTGCCAACTAACCAAATCAAAATGTGTGCATGAGGTAATCCTCGCTTTTGCCATTCGACCGAATACATCCAGCAGTGGGTGGAACCGAATACGTGTAATTTTGTAATGAAGCTAATTAAAGACTTCAGTTTTTGTTTGAACACACGTGCTGTAATATCATGACGATGTATTGCATTTTGACCTGGCAATAGCAAGGATGTAATTTCCTGCCACCTTGGATTACATGTAAACGTGACAAATAAACACGGTCGTCCGTACTCGCGCACGAAAGTCATAGCATCATGTATGTATTCCTGCATATGTCGTGGACTACCTACGTACGATGATGGTAGAATGATAGTGTTACCAATTTCAGCGGTGTCAGCGTCGCTCATGATAGCGTCTCGTAAGTGAATGTATTCTTCCGCTCGAAGCTTCTGTTGATTGTGTCGTAGAAATCGAAGTCGTTCGCTCTCTATCTTCGTGTACATGTCGACCATGAATTGTTGGAACAGCTCACGACATCGCAGAATGAGATTGTCCTGACCGCGTCGAATCATCATTCGATACGCATAAAAATCCATCGAGCTCACTTTCTTGTTTGTTTCGACCCCTGTAACAACATATCCAAAAATAATAATTAAAAATTAGTAATGATGTTCATAAATAATGAACTACCTGTGGCGGGATCTCGTTGTTTAATGTTTATGCAATATCCGTCTTGTCCCTTCCAGAAAATTAGCGGATATTGGAGAGCGTCATATGAACGGTGTGTGTCGGCGATGAACTGCAGATTATTGTTTCTTCTTCGAATCACAATTTCTCGCGTCGATGTGCGGTCGCCAACCATGATTCCAGCAACGTCGTCAATAACAGGCGCATTGAATCTACGCACGTGTTCTCCAACGGGTGTCTTATCAGGATTAATGACAATAGCGTGATTGTCGCTTTGCAATTCGTGCATGTGTGATTTGAATAATTTCAATAATTCGTTGTGTTCATTCAATAGGGCGTCCAGTTCGCCGACGATGCGTCTGGCATTAAACGATTTGAGGTTATTGTAGCCACAACGTGCATCCACACGATTGATGGCCTCACCGCCCATGAAGTAGATTTGTAAAAATTTATGTGATTCGTTTGGCATTGGAAGCAATGAGCCTACTTTGTGGTACACTTGGCCTTTGATTTTGAATGTTGATTTGAATTGTTGTCCATTTGCAGCAGTATTGTGAACTATTTCTGTTGCTCCAAACGAAGTCATTTGGAAGCATGCATTGAATGTGCGAATGGACTTCAGAAACAGGTTTGAATCTGGATCCGTGCCGATGAGCAAACCATTCAATGGTTCTGGTGGTGTTTCAATTTCTGGTAGTTGAACTTTTCCTGATGCGCAACACATCCCGGCTGACTCATGTTTGAATTTAAGCGCATGACAATGGGAGCATTCTTTGTCCATAGCACCAAACAGGACTTTCGGATGAGCGGAATATGCAATATCTGGCGCATACTCGAATGCGAGACGAAGGAATGAAGCGGATGTAAATGCTCGATGTACTTGTTGGCGTTGTCGATCATTTGCCCTGCGTGAATTATTAACGAACCGGCGCGCTTGCAATTGTTGTTGCAGATTTCGTTCAGCTCGTGCCTCTTGTGATTGAGATGCACGCAATTGCGACATGCTCACACGCACATTTTCGTTATCTTGTTGGATTTGTTCGTATGTTCTTTGTCCTCTAATTCTTCGCATGTTTATTGTGTTATTCGTTCGACGGCCCAAATGGACCCTCCTGCGTATTGGTGGCATTGTTCACTCACACACAAATAGACTAAATTGTTCTACTTACTGATGAAAAATGGTATACCGATAATGTATTTATTTTTCATTATTTTACTAACCTTTTTCCAATCATAAAAGACGTAGAGTCAACTCTTTTGTGCACGGTCTTTTTTCACGATTTTGAAATAGCAAGGTTCACAAATATGATCATTTTCACTTTTTTCACATTAATATGAAAAGTAAATTATTTTGATTAAGGAAATTAATTTGTTTATATACAACATTTGGCATAAAAAAAATTTTAAATTCAAACAAAAATACTAAAATCAGGGTAAGTGTGGGTAGATAGGAACATCCTATCTATCCTATCTATTACATATAAAAATATGTAAATATTGATATTTAGATATTGCTCATACAAAATGCTAAAATCTCGACTAAAAAATGGTTAAGTGAGGGTCGGTTGTTAAAAATTTGGGATTATAGGTGTTTTTTAATGCCATATAAATAAAATACAAAAAAAGTTGTTGGCAAAAAAAATTTTAAAAAAAAATTCTGGATAGGGACACTCTAAAGACCTAGCGGTATGAAATATACTTTACGACCTATTCTCATAGCACCTAAATATACATACAAAATTTCATAAAAATCGGATGAGCCGTTTCGGAGGAGTTCAAACACAAACATTGTGACACGAGATTTTTATATATTAGATTAAAAATTGCTTAAAAGGTATCAACTCACTATCTCGTAGGACATAGCTATGTTAAAGTGACAGGAGCTTTTCCTATAAAGTGTTAGAACTGCAAACGTTTCCTATCACTTGTAAAGCTTATTTTACAATTGTATAGAACAAACTTTCAACATTAATATAACGATTTGATTTCACTGATTTCAATTCAAAACATTTATAAATAATTTCTCAAATAGTAAGGGTACTCATTTAACCGCTTAAGTTTCCCATTTGTGTAAATGTGCAAATTTGAGAAAATTTTTTAAAAAGTGCATACAAATTTTGCCGTTTGAAATTTATAACGCCCATCCGACTGGGCGCTATAATTTATATAGACATTGTGTTTACGCTGACAGCAATATTTGTTAATATCTGTGAATATCTATCTATTTTTTTAAATAGAAAATTCAAATATCTTAAATCGTTATTATCTTTGTAAATTTTAGGGAAAATAAGCACATTCTATGATCAGTCATATTTTTTATACCAAAAATCGATTTATAGAATGAAAACTCAAATATCTTAAATCGTTAATAACTTTGCAAATAATACAATTTTAAGGAAAATAATTTCAATCCGTGGTAACTCAAATATTAAACCAAAAATAGATTTTTAGTATAAAAACTCAAATATTTTAGGGAAAATAAGCTCAATCTGCGAGTATAAGGAAATTGGTACTTTTTTTCCTAATGGTACTTTTTATAACTTATTAATCTTAGCGACTTAAAAATTTACTGATGAGCATAGATGTTTGAATTAGACATAGGGAGAACAAATGGTACTTTTTCGTTCATCTAATGATACTATTTGAATTAATTATAATAATGAAGCTAGAAACATAATATAAAGCATATATGGTGCTTAGTGAATGATAATACATTGAGGGTAATTATTGGAACTTTTCTTACAGTCTATAAAGGAAAATCAGAACAAGGGGAGTTTCGACGTTTCTATTTGACATTATAAATACTTATAGAGTATTTATTATTAGATAATCGGAGACAAATATTTGTACACTGTCGCTGGTAGAAGCACAAAATTCTATGCGTGCAACCGAATCATTCGATTGGCAACAAATTCTTTTGCTATCATGAATCTGTTTTCTCTGAGTCCAATTTTGGGTTGAAACATTTATTTTGATATATATCCCACTCGCAACCCACAAAGCAACCAAAATGCTCTTAAAGGAATAGGCCTAAGCTTTCTTTTCCGAAAAATATATTTAGAAAACGGCCCATTTTAAAAAAAGGCAAAAAAATTATTGATTTTACAAAAAAAAAAAAAAAAAAAAATGCATATCTTGAGTTACAAAACACTTATTTTTATACATATGCCACTAGCATCCCACTAAAAGACTAAAAAATTCTTAAAGGAATAGACCTAAGGTTTTTTTTAAGAAAAATAATAAAAATTAAAAAAATAAAAGAAATGGACTCTTGTAAAAAAAGTAACAACTTCTACGATTTGAGTTACAAAACATTTATTTTGATAGACATGCAACTCACATCCCATTAAGCGACCAAAGAGTTCTTCAAGGAAAAGGCTTATGATTTCTTTTGAGTAAAAAAGGGCCAATTTTTAAAAAAGTCAAAAAGTTTTAGATTTGAAAAAAAAAAAATAAAAATTTGTTCGAAAGATTGAATAAATAGCATTTTAAACTATTTGGGACAAATTTTGCTAAGAATAATGGGTAATAAGTTACATGGATGAGAAGAAACACATGTTTGGCCAAAATGTAAAATTTTGTCCTCCTCTAACTTATAGAGTTCATATCCGATCTAGTTGAAAAATTGTGAATTACTATCCAATAGTCTTATTGGTAAAAATTTCATCTTGATCGTCAGACATCGATTTCAACAATTGGTTCACTTGACATGAAATTCCTCATATATGTACAAATTAATGTATGTCTGTTTATTTGTTTGCTTGTCTGTGACTTATAGGAGAATAAGCCACTGGACCGATGCTCTTAAAATGTTTACTGTATGTTCCCCTATATTTGAAAGGAACAATAAGCTATCTTTTATTTTGATTTATTTTCAGGTGGGCGTAGCTCTTCCCATTAAAAGTAAATAGTCTTTATGGAATATGCGGTGAATTATATGTGAAAGCCAAAAAAACTTTGCGAAATTTACATCGGTACCAATGGGCGTGGCACCACCCATACTAAGCCATATAGTTATTTTCGAATATCTGCAGAACTATAATTGTGACAGTAGTGATGCAGTTTTTGTTTCCATCCGGGGTATGCTTAGTCTGTCTAGGTTCTTCAAAGTCTGCTTCCTTGAAATCTTTGGATCTTTGGAATATGTTTGTTAATAGGCGAAGCTTCTAATAGTGGCATCGACGAGATAAATGCATCGGCAACGACTAATTATTCGTAAATACAGCTAATGGATGCAATCCGAAGAGATAAATTCTTCAGCTCTCATCGGATTGCCGAATGCTTCGGCTCTTTACGGATTTTAACTACGGTATTAGTATGCTTTGTTACCCGGGCGCAAAGTATAAGTAGATCGGGACTTCGATTCTAGCTTGCCTTTTCATGTTTTTCTTAGATGTCTTATATTAGAATTCACATTAACTGTTTGGGAATTATTAACAACAGTATACAAATATATAATAGTAAAGTTCACACAAACAATTTGGGAATTACTAACAACAATATACTAATATGTGTTATATTAGTATTAATTAAGTTAGTGGATTGACATTTGTAACTGAACGTTACACAGTCTTCAAACTTTATTTACATTAAAGAAGTTAGGCCCTCTTAGCTTAATAAACTCAACAACTTTAAAATATTCCACATTTGGTCAAATATAAATACTAAATTTATAAGAATAAATTTTTATATCAGTGCATAAGGTTTAACTATAAATGGAACAGAGTGTAAGTCACCTCCAACAAAGTCAATAATTATAATCCAATATCTGGAGAATTGCATGTAGTTGTGAAAGTCTTAATATTTTGCCAGAATATCTCCTTTATTATTGTGCATAGTTAGGCTGAAAATAGGCTGTATTGTATTAGTGGGCGTGGTATCTCCCATACAAAATAAATCCTTAATTTCGTATATGTGAAGAACTGTAGTCGTAAAAGTATTTAAACTTAATACGAATTAATTTCTTATCGCTATATCATTCAGTGAGTGATATTTGCGAAGATTGCCTTCAAGATACGACAATCTGTATTGATGATTGCTACAGAAACCTATGAAATTCGTCGATAATTTTACCTCCAAAGTTTTTGATTACTGAAAACAAATATGAAAATTTTTACGAATCACTAGGACCCCGATTCCTGGCAGCTGGCGATTATAATGCTAAGCATACTCACTGGGGATCAGTGAGTATGCTTAGCATTATTATAATACCAAAAGCTTGCGCTTTGTTTAATATAATTTCTAAATTAAATTTGAATGTGCTGTCAAGCGAAGAACCAACATACTGGCCCTCTGACTCATGCAAAATACTCGATGTCATTGATTTTGCAGTTACAAAAAATGTATCAATTGAACTAATTCAGGTTAAATCTTCTTCAGAATTATCCTAGAATCATAAACCCACCTTCGTTACTCTATTGAACCCCCAATAAATAGTACCCCGACTGATCACCCCGACTGATCACTCAAGCATGAAAATAAATTCATTAAAATATGGAAAATATATTAGTACACACAGTACAGAAAATATATTACTAAGAATAACAGAGGATATATATATCTCTCTCAAAAATTTTAAACAAAACTTAAAACTTGTTGTTGAACACGCCACTCAAATAACAGAACAAATAGGATACAATAGACTCTATTCTGCAGACACTGAACAGTTATTATCTGAAAAAAGTAGAATTCGTTGAGAGTGGCAACTCTACAGATCCCCTCAACTTGAAACAGAGCTTAGAAAATGTCTTAAATGCCTCAGTATGCTTCTTCACAAACGCAAAACTGATTCAATTAATAAATATCTGGAGAACTTAGAAGCCACCCAGTACTCAAATTACTCTCTATGGCGAGCTACAAAAACATTAAGAAGACCTGTTATGAGCAGACCTTCTTTACGTAATTCAAACGGAAGCTGGGCGAGAAACGATACTGAAAAAGGAAACTTGTTTGTTAGTCATCTAAAGATCGTATTTTCCCCGAATGAGTCAAACGACATAATCGAGTTACCACCTACTTTTCTCCATATTACTGCAGCTGAACCACTTCGTTTTGAGATTTCAGAGATCAACAAGGCCATTGGTTATTTAAACTCCAAAAAATCACTTGGTATTGAAAAAATCAGTAACAATATGCTCCTCGAGCTACCCCAAATTGCATTAAGAATAATCCTATTTATTTTTAATGCTATATTACGCCTTAAATATTATCCACCAGGAAGGAAGGTTTCTTTAGTTACAATGATACCTAAGCCGGGAAAAGATCACACTAAATTCACACCATATATCAAAGCTATTCGAAAAACTCTTAATGCACAAGTTAAAACAGATAGTGAATCATTTTGATTATATTCCAACTCATCAATTTGGATTTCGAGAAAAACATATCACCATAGAACAAACTAAAAATGGGCGGGATTGTATTAGTGGGAATGGCACCTATGATAAAAACTAATAGTACTAAACATTAAATAAAACATTTTTGTTCTAAACTTTTCTATTTTATAACTGTGGATTTTAGTTACTAAAGTTATGGTCACACGTGGCAAACATTTACTCAAAAAAGAGTAAAAATTTTTTTTAGCACAAATTTAGTTGGACGTGGTTTACTCTTACAACTGGTTTGTAAGATCAAACCGCATCAAATAAAATGCAGCTGAATATTTGTTTTAAATTATCCTAAGTAAATTAAGTTTTTGAAATAAATAACAGAATTCAAACATATTTTATTTAGTGGTTACGTATTTTTCGTAAAATATTTACCATGAGTGACACTACGTTAAGTATATTTGTTTTTTAACTCTA
Source organism: Calliphora vomitoria (assembly GCA_942486065.2). NCBI lineage: Eukaryota > Metazoa > Arthropoda > Insecta > Diptera > Calliphoridae > Calliphora > Calliphora vomitoria. Next base: position 73,810,279 of record OW818032.2, read on the forward strand.
AACTTTTTATTTCATTGCGATACGGGTAGCAAAGCACAACAATCGTTGACCGCATTTATTGGTGGTGGGTATATAAGATTCCGCACAGCTGAATATAAGGAACTTACTTGACATATTTCTACTTCTAAGATTTCATACAATAAGAAATCATTAAAAAACCTTTTTAAAATGCCGTCAGCATTGCTCATCATTTTATTTTCTTCTATCTCACACATCACCTTTTTTAGAATTATATTTTTCTTCAATATCTTTGTTTATTTTGCAGTTGTATGTATTGTTTTTTGTGTTCTTCAGTATCCCTGTTTTAGTTTGCATGTTTTCACCAGAGTGAGTTCCATACTAGTCAGGTGAATATTTGTATTCTACAAATTCAATATTTAGGCTTAACATGAAACCGAAATGCACGTATAGACACAAGCATTGAAAGGAAACCTTTTGGAACTAAAGTTTTTAAAAATCTGAAAACTGTGGTTACATACATACTTTATAGTTCAACGAAAACAAATTATAGGGGATTACAATTGATAAATGAACAATTAAGAAAAAAAGGCTATTGGTATTTGGAATTTAAACAATGACTTGATCTTAAAGAACGAAATCTATGTTTTATTTCACTGGAAGTATAATAAATTAATAAATAATGACTCCAGGTAGTTAGTTGAAATACATATGAACTAAAGAAACTAGCATTTTCCATTAAAAATTTTGCAAGGTCAAAAAATTTAGTCGTAGAGGTTTTGAAACCTGCCTATTTATAACTGACAGTAATTTCTCCTACTCATTTTTACTTTCATGACAAGTCATGTTTATTCACATATTTTTCTGTTTAACAAGCATTATGAATATTATTAAAAATAACAATAAAAAACAAACGCATTCCATTCCACTTTTTTTTTCTACCACTTCCCCACTCATATATCAACATAATTTACTACAAACAATATAAATGTTAATGAACCATCAACACTCACTTACCAACTCTACTCACACACGCCACTCTAATCCGTTGGTTTATTCAAAGCACTGACAAGACTAAAAGCATTTCACAAAGCCAAAAATGATGACAAATACATTCCTCACGCTCATCTGTAATCTAATAAAACAAAGCAAAATAGTAGATAGACAACAGCAGCAGCTAGTAATAGAAAAGAAAACCAGCAATGTAAGATAAAATAAAATATGAAGAAAATTAAAGACCAAAAATTATTCCACAAACTAAACGTATTCATATTTAACAAATCAACTTCCTTAAGACATCCTTCAGTCTGACAACTTCAGCAATTGCTGTGTTTGAATTACAAAACGACAACGTCGAAAAGAAGAAAAAATTTTCTAAAATTCCAAATACATACACACGTAGTGTATACAACAGCTTGCCACATACCACAATTACTCGTACAAGATAAACAATTTAATACAACAATGACAGAAAAAAAAAACACCAAACAGTAAAAGAAAATAATGTCACACCTGTTTTAAAGAAACAATAAAAGTCGTGTGCTGAGAAGGTGAGTCAGGGTGAAGAGATCAAAATTGAAAGGCATTTTTGTACTGGCTATAGTCGAAATTTGAAGACTCTATACTTTATAGAGTAAAATTGTTGCACTATTTCTTATACAACTTGGATTTGCACAAATGCATTAGTAGCAAAAATACTTTGAAAAGAGTTATATAAGATATATGCTAGAGGACTTTCCGCATCTTTCGAGCTGTCACCGAAGACTGCTTTGCATAATGTAAAAGGTAATTGAGTGATGTGAGTATTGAGCCTAACAGCAGTAGCTGCATGGTGACCATGTAGATATCGAGAGTTTACACTGCCCAGTAATTATGGAGACTATCCCGAACTAGTGATACTAGCCTTGACTTAGGGTGACAGCTAGTTACATAAGTAGCTAAGTGATCAGTAATTTGAACAAGGGCATGTCTTAAGCAGGGGGTCCCTTTGAACTACAATGAGAATGTATAATATCTGGTCCAAAGTATTCAAGGCATTGCATTCACATATTGGTTACATAGTCAATTACATTATTAGCTACCAAACTAGTTACATGAGCAACCACATAACTACACAGAGAAAACAGATTCGTAGTCACAACCGAATAGAATGAATAAACCTCAATGACCGAAATTCCTAGAGGTGGCTACAAAATTTTTGGAAGAGGTAACAAAAGTTTGTTTGCTTAAAGTAAAATTATTCTTTATCAGCTGACTTCTGTTGATAGAATCCAAAAATTCTACAGGAGCAACCGAATGATTCGATTATCAACAAATTCAGTTGCTACCACGAATCTGCCTTCTCTGTGTAATTATTTTAATATGTACGGGTACTAATTGACTTCAAATTGTCAGGTAAAAAAACATCTCATAGACATTCCCATAACCAATTGCTTGTAAACAAACCTTCTTCTGACAACTCTCCAATAGATTACTTCTGGTGGGTAAAATAACAAATTTCTAAACTGCTGCAAAAAAAAACCTTTTAAAGTGACCACATTTTATAGATACTAAAATGTCAATTGATTTCACGGTATGTTACATGGGATATATAAAGTAACCCCTTGATATCGCCCTGCACTACAAAGAGTACATAAGTGTTAAATGACCTAAAATATATAAATTGGAGTCAGCCAAGTGATTAGACATTAGTGATAATTACTGTCTATAAGGGATACCTTGACTACTTGAATAACTGCTGGCTGCATATCATGAGAATATCGAGATGTCAAAACCAAATAGAATTCAGATATCCCAAAATGTAGTTTATTAGGGAGACGATGTTGTATTGATGGTAAAAAACCCTTCTGGATCTGATTATATCATGTATAATGACTTGGGTGTGCCAGCAACTAGGCAACATACAGTAAGCTAGGCCACATACTTTAAGCTGGTATCAAAGCTTGGGCAGGCTTTGATACATTTTATGCCTTTATTCAGAATAATTATGTACACAATTTGAAGTATAATTAATAGATTGTTCATATAGTAGAACAAATCCTCTCCAGTTTACACGATAAGCTGCAAGTGCTTTGATATGGTTCCAAGATTTAATTGAAATTCTTTACTTGCCATTCATTATTTGCCATTCTTCATTTGACGGTCTTTGATTGTTGTTCGTTGCCAGGTTTTACGTGAGCGACCGGGTCGACAATTGCCTTGGGAATTTCAATCCTGGACATTTCTTGCAATGTCATATATTTTTCTACGGAGTATGTGGCTTATCCAACTTGATTTATATATAAGTATCTCCTGAGCAACAGGTGACATGTTCGAGATCGCGAGTAACTATTCGTTTATCACCTAATTGAGCCAGAATATTTCGTTTATCTGTCGGAGGTAATGATTAATTAAAGTTTTCAGTCTAGCTATTTGATGTTGTATTGACTCCAGTTGAATATGCGTATTTTTGTATTTCCAGATATATGTTTCCATATACAAACTATTGAATGCTACTCTCGCCTTATTTATCCGTTTGTTAATATCGTCTTCTGAGGCCCCATCTTTGTTTAGAATACTTCCGAGGTAACAAAATTATTCGACGTGATTCGATTTCCTCATTATACAATGTGAGGGGAGATGTGCTCGTTGAATCGTACGCATTATTTTCGTCTTGCCGATTTTCATTTTTAAAACCTCTGCTCTTGCGTTGACAGTGAGTTTTTCCTCGATATCTGAGAAACTATGTGCCATTTAGCGTAATCATAATCGCATTACTAGGACGTTGAAAGAGTCTTTGAAGTATATATCATCAGATATGCATATTATCTATATTAATAGTTAAAAAATCGGGGTAGTCGTGGTTCCCAGACATTTGTATGTCTAAACTCTCGAATTTCAATAGCTATCGAACCGAGATTATAGCGGATATCTTGATGTATGAATCATGTACGTGAGTTATTTTGGGTCTACGAAAAGACGGACATGTCTCTATAGATACCGCTATCTTTGGTTTTAGCTGTAAGCTGGGTAATAGGTTGTATAACGCAAAAATACGTCCAATAAGTATAGGTCTATTGTGGTGATGTTATGGACGGCTTCACCAGTATCACTAACGTTTTATAGAGTATCCCTAACAATAATCTACATATGAATATATAAGAAACTAGCTTGACCCGGTGCCCTTCGCTACCCCTGTCGTAGTAAAAATCGGTTCAGCCGTTTAGTAATTATTGTTTAAAAACTAAAGGTACCAATTTTACCCGTTTTTCCCCCTTTTTATCCCTTTCTGGTCCAAGTATTGAAAAAAATTATAGCCTATTGACGCTTCCAAGTAAGGGTCTATATACGTTCCAAATTTCAATAAAATTGATTTAGCCTTTTAGGCGTGATGCTCAAACAAATCAAAAAATAAACAAACAAACAAACTTACAAAGACATTTATTTATATGGATTACACGTATTAACAAAAATAAATAGTCCCAGGATTCGTAGAAAATTATTGGTGCCAGATCTAGGGTTATACTCTGTTGTGTCTTAAATAAATATTTCTCATTGTTACACACGGAATGGCAAACTTATAACTGCTCTCAATCACCACTTATGGTGGTGGATCATATAAACAAATTGTAAAATAAATTTGTTACAAATAGAACGAACGATTCAATCATCTTCTCATTTATAAGGAAGTGTAGAAAACCACTTAAGGTGTTTATAATATGTAGTTGGGAATATGTGCGTATGAGGAGCGGAATACTAAAATAACTTATTATCATTCACAGAATAGAGTGTGAGTAAATATGAAAAGAAATATGAAAATAAAGTCAATAGAATTTATAAAGTTTCTTTATTCTTGTTCAAATACTCAGACAAACAACTCGTCTTCAAATCTTGGCATCACAGCAAACACTTCAAATAACAAAATATAAAGAATGAAATCTACTAATAGTTAAAAATCACCAGGCGTTTAACAAAGTCAATCGTTTGGCTTCGAATAAATCATTGCTTTCATGCATTTAGCATAGAAAAACAAACCTAAGTTTGATTTGAATAATTTTTTTTTGTATTCAAAAGAAATATTAAGAGCTTAGATTGCATACCAAAATAAATAAAGCATTACTTTTCAATTGTGTTTATTAGAGTTTGCTGGGATATGCAGCATAATAACACAAAAATAAACGAATATTAAATGACAAAGAAATAACTCACAATGAATTATATTCAGTTATTTGAACACATGCTTCTATATATTCATATTTATGTATATTATTCACCTTTACTACATGTTGAGAGAACAATAAGTTTCGGTAATCAGAAATCTATGTATTCTTATATTCTTTTAATTTAGTGAATAATTTCAATCAAAAATTGTCTATCGGGGTATTGTTTGTATAGGCAATCGATTAATAGTATATTGTTCGCCTTAATAATAGAAATATTTCATAAATCTTTGCACCTGGACACCTTCCAAGTTTCTGATAATTGATAATTAAATGGCAGCAGAACAAAATCACTTTGTCAACTAACTGAAATATTGCCGCAAGAAAATATAACAGATTTTTTAGTTTCCTTTCGTAAAAAGAAATTCAGAGCAGAAATGTAAATAGAGTCAGTCAAGTTTTCTTACTTGGTGTCACTTAAAGTACGTCCTAAAGATCTTTCTGAAACACTTTTGTCTGATTTTCTCCTTGATAAACAACCTCCAAAAATCATACTTTACACAGCGTGTCTATGCGGGAAGAATTTTTATTTAATTTAAACGCAAAATGAAATCTATCCAACCATATAAATTCCCTTTTAACCACCCATACATTCTCTTACTCTGCCACTTAAGCATAAAATTTAAATTAACAAAGCAACTGACTTAAAGTGTTGCTACTTAAAAATGCTTACTTCTTGCCACGAAATTATTAAATGACACATGCTGACATTTAACTTAAGAATTTTACTTGTAATGTCAATAGTCTTGTAAGCTCTTACTATACTATATACAAAATAGGGTGGACCTTTTTAATACCCACCACCACCAAAAGTGGTGAAGGAGGGTATATATGTATATGTTTGTTATTCAGTGTTGAGAAATATTCACCCAACAAAATATATATTTTCTTTATGCTTATGAAATTCTAAGTCTCATTGAGCTATGTTTGTCAGCCTGTGTAAAACACTCTCACATCCAAAATACACAAACAAACTTAGCAGGATTTCTAACAAACTTTTACTATTGTCCCAAGCAGTTGAGTGATGAAAATCAACAAAATCAGTATAGTAGAATCAGAGTTATGGACCAACCCGAAAAAAATTTGTCAAATTTCACATCTTTTTTTTTTTTATTTTGTGTAATTTATTGCGTAAAATACCATGAAGTTTTGCACTAGCCACTCCTACAATATATAAAAAGGGAAAATTCTGTCGAAAAGGATCAGAATCGGTCCATGATTTATTTTAGCCCCCATACAAATTTCTTCCCGAAATATGATGCTATGTAAATGCCCATAAAATTACAGTATCCATACAAAATTCCGCACAATATAAAGGGCTTTTGTTTAAGTTTATTAGAAGTGTTTTAAGTTGGACCGATGTTGCTTATTTTCAACCCCAAAAATTTCTAATCAACAATGATTATTTTCGGGACAATTTAAACCCCCTTAGTTCTTCCGTTAGCAGCCAGATTGTTTTATAATTTTATAAAAAACCCAGAATATCTATGGCTAATATTACAATTTTCCGGACGTGGTCCTTGTAGTGCACCAATGTATAATTAGGGATCGGTAGTCAAAAAATCTAGTATTATGACTAATACATACTTGACACAGATTTGTGTTAAATTTTCTATCAGTATCGATATTTATGCGCGTTAATGTATTTTTCGGATTGGGGCCTTACATGAGGGTATGACCAAATTAGGGGCGATCGCCATAAATTATTGTACGTTTATATTTATGTACGAGGGATGATATCCAATACGTCCGCTAGTTTTTGAATTTCCCGGCTTTTAACTAAAAGGGCAACACTGTTTCTATCAACAGGAATCTGATAATTGACTCCTGTCAAAATCTGAACAAGCTGCGTCATTAAGTTTGTGATATTGGAAAAAAAGTGAATTTCGTTTACTCATTAAGCATTATTTTTTTGGCTATGCTTGATAAATACCATGGGAACTCTGCACCATCAACTTCAATGGTAAAAAAGAGGTTTACTGAATTTCGTTAGAGCCGTACAAGCACGGAAGATTTCGAACGTTCTGGATGCCCAGTTGAGATCGAAACAATTGAAAAAATAACGATGTGATTATCCGAAAAATGGCTACAAAATGCTACATCTATCCCCGTATGCTCTGGATTTAGCCCCGAGTGATTATTTTTTGATTTCAAAAGTAAGAAATGTCTCGGCGGAAAGAGACTTGACTCCAACACAAAAATTACATATTTTGATGACCTCAAAAAATATTATTTTTTGGAAGAGATACAAAAATTGGAGAAACTTTGGACAAAGGGCATAGAGCTCAAAAGAGACTATGTTGAAAAATAAACTAATTTTTTTTATCCAAAAACCTGTGTTTCATTCAAAAAAAATACGAACTTTTTGACCCACGTATTTTATACTTTAGTTGGTTTAATTTCATCTCAATCACGATATTTACAAGCGGTTTATGTTTGTGAATGTTATGTGGAACCTATGTACCACATAATTATGGACAGATCGTCTTAAAATCCAGTAGTATGATATTTGTGTACATAAAACTAATCTGTGTTAAACTTTGGTTCGTTATCGATATTTATAAGACATTTATATTTGTTTAATGTTTTTTTCGGAAGTGCTCCTTATATGGGAGCTATGACCAATAAAATTGAGTACAACCATTTTTGAGTACATTAGGATTATTGATGTCAAATTTCAAAGTGATAACGATGTTTTATAAAAGCTTTATGCATATTTAAGTGATTTTCGGAAGTGGACTTTAATATGGGGACTATCGTCAACTACGAACCGAGCCCAACGAAATTTCGTTTTTTAATTTATTTTAACATAGAACTAAGCTTTGTTAAATTTTGCATAGATACTGCTAGTATTCCACCACCTTCAACGGGGTTTGTCCTTTTATCATGTGAATAACTTGTAAAAAAATTTAATTTTAGAGAAAATAGCAAAATATTTTAAAAAAATATCAAAAATTTTTTGAGGTTCTACTTTACCGGTTTTGCCCATTTTTATACCCTACACCACCATAGTGGGGAGGGTATAATGGATTTGTGGAGATGTTTGTAAACATCTAACACCCACCTTAAAGTGTACCGATCGACTCAGAATCACTTTTTGAGTCGATTAAACGATGTCCGTCTGGCTGGCTGGTTGGCTGGTTGTCCATGTAAACATTGTGCGCAGAGTACAGGTCGCAATTAAAGATATTTCGATAAAATTTACTACATCTACATCTTTTTTCTGCCCAAGGACCAATTGAAATTGGCTGAAATCGGTCCATTATTTCACCTAGCCCCCATACAAATGTCCTCCCGAAATTGGACTTTATTGGTCATAAATGTTTTATTTATATAGGTATATACACAAGTTTTTCTCCAAATAAATTTTATATATACCGAATTTATGTCACCAAATTTTGTTATGATCGGTTCATAATTAGTCATAGCTCCCATATAAGACCTGCTTCCGATAATCACTTTAGGGAGCATAAATCTCCTTAAAATGTTGATATACACATAAAATGCAACATAAATAACTTTCATATAGACATTAATGACATGACCAAATTTCATTGTGATCGGTCCATAATTTTTCATAGCTCCCATATAAGGCCCACTTCCGAAAATCACTCACGAATATAAATTATTGAAATTTTTAATGAATAATGATTTTGCTCATTTTGGTAAATTGACCATAGATGGAGGACAATTTAAGACCTTCAATTCTCTTTTAACAAGAGCCCAATTCTCTTTTAACTGGCCTTAGCTCCAGGCAGTTTGGAGAATTTGCCTCTCTTGGTACAAATACCACAATATTGTTCTTTTAAAACTCAAGACCTTTCTCACCATAGTGACAGGGTGCCAAATCAAGCCAAAAATAATAGGACACACTAAGCAAAGAATGGAAGCAGTCTTTTTTGTAAACATTTCTTGATGTAAATTTCGGTATTTAGAGAGTCCTTTGTAACAAATATTTGGCTTCTTTTGCCGCAACTGCATATTGCTTGCCATACCAAGAACTTTTTGGGAAATTTTGTCTGCTTTTGGGTCCTCAACTTTTCTTTAACATTCCCTCGAGCATCAGCAATATCAAAATATACCTACTTAAATACAGATGAAGAATTAACTAAGAAATTTATAGCCTTAGCTTAAGAAATCTTATTTTAAAGATATATTTTACATAATATTATGAATGTACCTCTAGAGATGTTGCTACTTTAAAAATGTCCAACATTTCAAATGTAATAGCTTGTGCAGTCAATTAAAGTTTATTTGTAAAATCTATGAGTATTATCGTGCGACCTTAAAACCCCCAAAATTTTGTATCTTGTTAAAACCATTTAAAAGTACTTACTCTGTGTTATCCTGGTAACTAGAAAACAACTATTTAACTAAAGTAATGCTGTAATTTACTAGTCAAGGAAAAAGTACTCATATGTTCATGCTTAAAACATCTTATATTTTCTTTAAACTCATGTGAGTCTTATTTCTATTTTTTTTTTTCAACTAAATATGAATGTGGAAGTAAGTGATGAAACAAGAAAGTATCATAACATTTAACACAAGTAGCACAGGAATTCACTTTATGGAAGAGTGCAGATATGAAATGATACAATATGATATGGAATTATATGAAAAAATGCAAGTAAAACTAACGTTTTCCATTAGGGTAGTTTAGGTCTAGGTTAAATAATTTAATGGACAATTGAAAAATATTTTCTTTTTTGGTTTCTTGTAAATATAATTTTGATGCAATTGATAGATAGTAGGGAATCTGAAACATCAATAAAGTCATGTTTTTGTATAGACTTTTTCTTGGAATCACAGCATGGAACAAATTATTCACAGCATGAGATATTTCCTGGTCGCGTACTCTCCTGTTTCGGTGATCGCAATGGCCTCCTAGATCATCTGATTTATTTTATCAGGTAATTTGAGGTCTAACAAGTTCCCAGCCGCAAGTACATTGAAAAAGGATATTTAGCGGTGCTTTAACGGAATTCAGCCACACTTATTCATGATGGCTAGAAAAATTTCATAAAATTTTATATGTGCCAGCTAACTCAATACCTATAATAATTTTTTTCACAAATTTTATATCAGCTATTTTTTGATGACATGAGAATACATTTTAATTTTTGATTTCTATTTCATCATTCTTCATAACTGAAAAAGTTCCGAACTGTTGTACAAGGTGGCGCAAAAGTAATCCTCCTATCAGAAAATGCTATAAATTTTGCGATTGGCGCCTAATGTCAGTTCTGTTTTGACATTTGTGTAGTAAACACATGCGAAATATACGTTAATAAACAATGTTACGCTACACTGCTCCAGAACGCTGAAAATTACTGACTTTTTATTTGACCAATAATCGGTCGGTGACTTTGGCACAACGTGAATTTCGTCGCAGATTTCCTGGCCGTCCAACGCCTACTGGTGAAACACTGCGACGTTCAGCCGCTCGCATCGAAGAGACTGGCACAACATGAGATGCTGCCAGGCGTGTCAGACCCCGGAGTAGCCGTTCTGCAGAGAATATTGCTGCTGTAGCCTAGGATGTCATGGAAGCGCCGTCGACATCGACCAGACGACGTGCCACTCAAATGGGTATCAGTCGACGGTCTTTACAGCGAATTTTGGTACAAGATTTGAAGATGTTTCAGTACAAAGTCCACACGGTGCATCAGCTGTTAGCTGCTGACTGCCAATCGGGTCTAACATACGCTCAAGCCATCCTTAATCACCACCAAGAGGAAGATGATTTTTCATCAAAAATAATCATGAGTGATGAGGCCCATTTCCATCTTAGTGGGTAAGTAAATAAGCTAAATTTACGCTTCTGGGGCACTGAAAATCAGCGTGTAACCCACGAAGAGCCATTACACCCGCTCAAAGTCACTGTATGGTGTGCTGTTTTCGCTGGTGGAGTCATCGGACTTTTTTTCTTCGAAGACGCCGCGGGCCAAATGGTTACTGTGAATGGTGAGCGCTACAGAGCAATGATCAACGAGTTCTTTTTGCCGCAACTTGATGAATTGGGATTGGAAAGCATGTGGTTCCAACAGGACGGTGCAACGGCACACACTGCACGTGCCACAGCCGATATGCTGAAGGATGCATTTCCCGTTTTGGCGATTTGCACTGGCCAGCAAGATCGCATGATTTGACCGCTCCAGACTTCTTTTTGTGGGGCTTTTAGAAGTCGCGGGTTTATGTCAACAAGCCTCAGACTCTTGCAGCTCTTAAAGACAATATCCGTCAGGAATGTGAGGACCTATCGCCGAAAGTTTTGGCCAAAGTGATGGAAAATGCCATAAGAAGGGCTCAAATGACAATCAACTGTGGCGGCGGCCATTTACATGATATCATATTCTCGACTTGATGTAAAAAAAATAATCCACAAGAAGCATCAACGTTTTTAATTTTTTTTTTTAATTACAGCCAAAAAACATCGGAAGTTTACTTATGCGCCACCTAGTATTTTGGATTATATGAAAATAAGTTTAAAAATTTACTTTTACTCACCAAACACACGAAATTCTCAAAATCCACAAGATGGTAGATAGGGCGATAATAGTGTGCTGAACTATCAGTCTGAGGGTTTCGGGTTCAATTCCCGTCAAAGAAGTTTTTCTGCAGTCAAGTCAAGTCAAATCGCTTCGCCGTTTCCGTTATTTTTTTTTTTTTGCAATAAAAGAAACCTGAGATTTATAAAAAAGCACCTCCCTAATTCTCTATTCTCCAGTTTAAACTAAAACCCAAGCAACGCAGAAAAAACAACTACTGTGAATTCACGACTTTGTGTCGCCATGCATTGTTTCATTACAAAATAGAAAAAAAAAACAAATATTAAAACTTGTACATGAGAATGAACAATATCATAAATTTCAACACTAATATAAATTCTGCCAACAATGTTTATGGTTTTGTCAAGTATTAAAATGTGAATTACAAAAATGTAAAACGCAAAAAATGAAACAACATCACATATCAAATGTGCGCTGCATATTTACGTACGTGTAAGAAACATTTACACATATTAAAAGGGGAATTGTTTAAGTAAAAATTAAGGTGTAGCCCAATAGGTGAGCAACTGCTCACTACAGGGTTTGTTTAGTTTCAAGAATGCACACCCCAAGACTTTTCACGCCTTACACGAAATGAAAATTGATCAATTCATAGTTTATGACGTCAGGGATTAGAATAGTTTTAATCATACTTTAAACTGCAACAGGAGTATTTATTAAATGTAAGCAGCAAGGTTAGAAAGGAATTTATTTTTAGATGTGAAATACATTTAACTTAATGGTTTTACTACGAAAATTTAAATATCTAAACGATTTTTAATTGTTTAGTAAAGAATTTAATTTAATATTGTCATGGTAACTCCTGAAAAAGCATGTCAAATTTCAATAAATCCTTAAATTCACACATGACACATGAAAGCCATTTTTATGGCGTGTAAATGATTTGATAATTGGTTTCATTTCTAGTTTAAATTTGACACACTTAACACCTAAACATCTTATAAAATATTTAAACATATTTTCATGTTAACAAACACTTTACTACCTACATTTTTTTTTTTTTTTGTACTTTTTTCCAAATGTCTTTCTAAGCTTGACATTTTAATATTCTAATATAAAATAAAAATGCACATAATAAAAATTCATTTACTTTGAAATTGCCAAACAATTCAAGTAAGTATGTATTATTTATTTCATTAATTTCTGTAAATATTTGCATATTTCTACTCTTATTTATTTATTGTTCTTCTTTTTATAAGCACCACCGAAAGGATATAAGGGCATATTGATTTTGTCATTCCGTTTGTTACATATGAAAATATTTGCAATAAAACCACAAATCATAAGGTAACAAGAGACCAGACGTTATTTTTTATCATGGACCAGCACTCAGGGGATGAGCCCTACTCATGCAAAGCATTGTGTTGGAACTAGGAAGATAGGTTGGGGAAAGGAGGATAGAGGGAGTAGTGTTCGTGGACATTTTATTTTAATTTTCGTACATTGAAAGGGACAGGATATACTTAGAAATGAAGCTTATTCCACAAGCGGGCGTTACGGCTAAAGAACGAATTTTCTCTGTAGTGTGTTGTGTGATCGACCACGAATGGATGAGCCCCCGCTGATGAACGCTTATGTCGTAAGAAACTGCGGGTATCGGGAGCAGGTTCCGTTATTTTATCAGATTACATGCCATTGTTGTATCGATAGAACAGTGAAGGTTAGGTTAGGTTACATGGGCAGCCACTCTTCAAGCATCTTACTTGGATCCATTCAAAAACTGATCTCATTGCGATACCCAAGAGGTATACATCAGGGTATTTATCATACGTCCATTGTTTCCAGGCTATAAGAACCAGATTCCCTGATGAAGGAGTAGATTCGTCTAACTCATAACTCATCTAAGCATGATAGGAATGAAATTCCCAGAATGCGTGTCGCAATTATACAGTGTCCTGTAATGAAGGTAACAATTAGCATTATTTTCTCTCGACAAAATTCCATAAATAGATTCGTCCTGATGGTATTATATACGGGCCAAGTAGACCTCGATGTAACATAGAAAGACTCGTTGGCCCACCTGCATTGTGCAGACTCATATAGTATCTGCTGTACAGCCATCTAGAATTTAACAAGGGAGATACTAGAAAAGGCTTCGATCTCCTCATCCATCCATAATCGCACCCCTTTTGGCCAGTTCAGAATAGTGAAATACAATCCACATTGCGACGATGCTCCAGAGAATCAAAAGAGTTGGATACCCTACTGTCACCGATAAGCACATCGACCCTCTCCTGTCGCACTTGAGTAACTCCCAAATAGACTTCGAAACACCGGCCCATACATGCGATTCGTATTCCATTTTTGCTCGGATATAAGTGATGTAAATAATAAGGAGATCAGATGAAGTGAAGTATTTCTTACACCGTCTTAGAAAACCGGGGCACTTGTATGCTTCTTTCGACACTTGAAAAATGTGTTTTGTCCAGCAAACATCACAGTGAATTCTCATACCTAGGACATCGAGAGCTTCTGATTCCTTAATATTTACACCACCCATAGAAGCAGATGAAGCAACATGATCTGTCGTGCGTTTGTGTGTTAACATAACTTACGTGCATTGAAATCCACTCTGTTCCCACAACCCCATTCTGAGATTGTTACAAGTGTAACAGTCATGTTTTGCCTCATTGCCCCGAAAAGCTTGGCCTATAGTTGAATGAATATGATTGACAAATGTTTCTGTCATCTGCAAAAGAATAGATTGGGTGGAAGTTTGACTTACAAATGACCTTCTAAAAAAAGAAAAAAAAGATAAATAAGGAATAGAGTAGGAGAAAGAACGGAGACTTGCGGTACCCCTGAATTGATCTTGAACACGTTTGATGAGATCCCATCTACAACAATAGAGCGTATAGAGCGATCTCTGAGAAAGCTTGATATAAATCGAGAGAAGTCATTACCGACACCAAAAGCAATAAGTTTCGATAAGAGCACACCATGCCACACCCTATCGAACGCCTTATAATTATCTAGAGCCACCACTTTACTTTCGCAAAAACGGTAAATGGAACGACACCATTTTTCTGATAGGAAAGCAAAGAAGTACCCCTTAGAGTGTCTTCTACGAAAGCCGTACTTCCGGTCGCTAGATAGTGGTTAACCATACTCTACACGCAGAAAAAAAATATAGTTGTACATTGTTACTCTAACCATTTCAAATTTGTGCATGGTTACTGTAACAATTTCAAAATTTTTAACAATATTATAGTCACAGTAACTATATATATGATTGTGGTAACAATAATATGGTTAATTTACGATTCACATGAATATTTCAACCATATATATGGTTACAGTAACCATGTATATGTTTGTGACAACCATTTATATGATGAATAATTTTATCATAATATGTTGTTCTCAGATTATGATATGAGAGCATCATAATATGGTAAGTCCTTCATCATATAAATGGTTGTCACAAACATATACATGTTTAATGTAACCATATATATGGTTGAAATATTCATGTGAATCGTAAATTAACCATATTATTGTTACCACAATCATATATATAGTTACTGTGACTATAATATTGTTAAAAATTTTGAAATTGTTACAGTAACCATGCACAAATTTGAAATGGTTACAGTAACATTGTACAACTATATTTTTTTTCTGCGTGTACATAACTTTGGAAAGAGCAGAGCAAATTGCTATTGGGCGATAATTTTCAGGGTTGTTAGCCTCTCCCTTTTTTGGAATTGGCATTACATTACCTTCCAACATGCAGGAAATTCTCCGTCACTGTATAATATGTTGAAAAGGTTTGCTAACGGACGAGCTAGCGTCAAAGAACACAGCCATCGATCCAGAAGGTTTGTTTATATTGAGATCCGCTAAAACCTTTTAAATTCGCGAGCGCAAAAGAATATATTCAAGCTTGGGTCTTTCAAGCTTGGGTAGTGGTTGATTGTTTTCCTGGAAATTCGAATTATTTGCAAATAATAAAGGTTAGCTTTATCAACCGGGTCAGTGAATGATTGGTCATCCTTTAAAAGAGTATGAATTGAGGAACTAGCATTATCCTTAATCTTTTTAACGAATGTCCAAAAGCTTTTGCTGTCCCGGGGAATAGCAAAAACTTTGGTTCGGAGGCGTTGCTCGTGTAGACATTTTACTGAGGCGTGAAGCGATTCAGTTTTGACATTTTTGTTCTGAATGCTTCCTCTCTGGATCTGATTACAATTTTGTACTTCTGATTAAACCAGGACTTTATCATAGATTTAATCGAAATTTTCTTTGTAGGAATGAAGGTTTTCAACCCCATAATAAGTAATTATGTTTTCAGACACTTTCGCCATGGCATTAACATTATTGTTTTGTCTCTATGTATAATTCTCTATGCCACAAAGTGTATATACACAGAGAAAACAGATTCGTGATATCAACAAAATTTATTGCCAATCGAATGATTCTACCTTAGTGACCAAATCTTAAAGCTGGTTTCTTTAACCGAAATTCTTCTTTTTCAACTGACTTTCTGTTGATTGAACATAAACATTCGATGTGTACAAGCGAATCCTTCGATTGGCAACAAATTTGGTTGCTATCACTAATCTATTTTCTGTGCGTATGTATATTCTGAGGCATTATAATGAGTGATTCAACATGAGGTTTGATTTATAATGTAAAATGAAACACATAAGTTTGAAAGTGAACTTAACATGTTTATTATCGGTTAAAAGAACAGTTTATGGCATTTACTGTTTGAAAATGATATTATGTAAATGTTGCCCATGACTACGTCTGAGGTGGTCCATTCGCGAGGTACGATTCTGGTCGACTCGTTCGAACATAGCGACTGGTATCTCACGAATAACACGAGTAATGTTGGCTTCCAAAGTGTCAATCGTAGCTGACTTATTCCTGAAGATTCCAGACTTTACATATACCCAAAGAAAGTAGTCCACAGGTGTGATATCGCACGATCTAGGTGGCCAGTATACCGTAGCAAAACGTGGAATGTAGTGTTCAACAAAAATAACTTCTCAACA
Source organism: Calliphora vomitoria (assembly GCA_942486065.2). Lineage (NCBI taxonomy): Eukaryota > Metazoa > Arthropoda > Insecta > Diptera > Calliphoridae > Calliphora > Calliphora vomitoria. The sequence continues at coordinate 73,827,004 of OW818032.2, forward strand.
AGGTCATTGTTACATGCGTTGTCATTGTTACATAGCTCACCGTGACCATGCGCTCGAACTTCAGGAAGCACATAGTCCATTAACATGGTACGATAACGGTTACCATTGACGATAACATTCTGATTTTCTTCATTTTTGAAGAAATGTGGACCAATGATTTCACCAACCCATAAACCTGAATTATTCACTTAACTTCGTGCTGGAGGTGGTCTAACTGGTCGAGTATCATCCATTAATGTAAACTGGGACTCAAATTAGCGAATGGTGTTGGCAATAGTAATTTCAGTAGGTTGATTATGCGCACCGTAAGTTCCGCGAATCGCTCGAAAAACATTTCTCACAGAACTCTGATTTTCGTAATACAGCAGAACAATTTGGAGACGCTGTTGTGGTGGTAGTCTTTCGAAACGATACTGAACAAAAATAACAAAACAGTTTGATATGAGTCACGCGTGATCTGTAAGAAAAGCATATTTAAAATCAAACCTCTTGATGAATCACCCATTACAATTCTAAGAATTCTGACTTTGTTAGTTCGTCTCTTGTTGGCACGATAGTTCCTCGAAGGAAGGACGTATAAGAATGAAAATGTCTCCAAATATTATTTGTTGGTCAAAAGTATTTGTATTGATACTGTGCCAATTTGATAGCGTAAAACCAAGATAAAGGTTTTTTTGATGCAGCTGTGGCATTTTAGGGAAAACTTGATCATTACTGCCAGCAAAGTTGAGGCTGGAATTGCAGCTATTATCGCTCGAATTTATTGTTTTAGTTCATCCACATTTATCGGTTGCGATTTGTACGTTTCCTATTTACACTAACTCCAAAGAAAAAGTCCGGTGAAGTTAGGTCAGGCCACCAGGGGCGCCAATAGAAGGTTAATTTTCTTAAAATTTGCTTCTTAGGAAATTTTCTGTGTAATTCGGCCATATGCTTCTGAGCTATGTGTGCAGTTACATCATCTTGTTGAAGCCACACATAGTAGAAAGGAATTCACTTTTGGGGTAGTTCCGGATATAAAAAATATTTTAGCATGCTCAAGTATCGGACTCCAGTAACCGTAACGCTTTGTCCATTTGAGCAGATAATCTCACTGTTCAAAATTTGGGGTTGCTTTGTATAGCACGATCTACGGCAGCAATAGTTTCCTCTGTTCGAACGGAAGGGTTTCGATTATAATGCCTTCTAGCGACTGTTTCATGCTCTGAAAAATTATTCACTAGTCTCATAATGGTCCATCTACTCGGAGTATTGCCCACAAACTTACGGATAATCTAGATTCTTTTTTCAGTGTCGCAGTTTTACATTTTTAATAAATATAAAGATCAATCTAAAAACAAACAAAAAAAAATCCAGATTACTTAGATAGAAAAAAAGTTATCAAGTTTTCATTTGGTGGTGACTTTCATCAGCCACCTGTATGTGTACCAAAATGTGAGTGAAACTCCTTTCAAAACGCTTTTGCTATTTTCCTTAAAGGGTCTTTCATTAAGCGTTTCCTATAAATAAAACAAAGTCTGTGTCAGATATCCCCGAAAGCCTATCGTTTGAAAGAACTGTCAATGTTATTATGTACACAGAGAAAACAGATTCGTTATGGCAACCGAATTTGTCGCCAATCGAATTTAGTCGGTTATATCTACTATCAAACAAATCAGTTGCAATAACCGAATTTTTTGTTGTCCTAATGCCAGTTTTTTGGTATACAGAGAAAATAAATTAGTAATGACAGCCGAATTTTTTACATGCAATCGGTTACCATACCAATCCATAAAACGATTGCAAGTACCGAATATATGTTTACCATAAAAATTATTGCAGAATGATTTTTGTTTATTTTATTTTCAAAAAAACAATTTACATAAAATACAATGATTGATTTGTAAAATTGGCGGTGGGTCCAGAAATGGTAGAACATTGATTTTTACCGTTTGTATGTTACATCTGCATTAGAGTTAAAGTCTTCTATTTTCAATTCTTAATATTTCCTCTGCAGACAAAACAGCAGCACCAAACACGTATCACTTCAATGCGGCATCGAAAAGAAAAGCAAGAAGATTCAAAATATTTCGCCAAAAAATAAAACCTCATCCTTATACTTATTGCCAGAGTACATCTAAAAGTAGCAAGGAAATCTCTTAAAATTAATGTTTCTAAATAAAATTTCATATGAACTTACCATTTTACAGATTTATAACCATAACTGCATCCTATTTAATATTTTTGGCTATGTTTTTGATTTTAATATTTTTTGCATATTTTATTTTATGATTTGTTTTAATAAAATATTTTTCATTGTCAAATAAATTGACAAATAGTTCGATTGGATTTTGTACTTATATTTTCGGTTGCGAACACCGAATTTTGTAAATTAGTTTGAAGAAGTATTGGTTACTTTAATTAGAAGCATACTTTTAGGAGAAAATATTTTAATACAACCGAGAATTTGATTGTAACCACCATATTTACTACTAAAACCTGAATTCACATCGGTTGAAGTTCCCGAATCACTTCAATTTATTTTAATCTCACACAAATTGATTACAAAAACCAATTTAACAATTGCTGCAATCATAATACAGTTACAAATGTATATTTTTAGCTGTAAATATGGAAAATCTGTTGAATTAATACATTTTCGATAGTTATAATAAACTTTTAGTACATTTAATTAAATATTAATAATTGTAACCAATTTCCAACCAAACAGTTTTCTGTGTGTATAGAATATAACATCGTGCAAATATCAACCGAGGCTTCTGTGGGTGGCGCGCATCCGAACTGTCCAATTTTCCGTGACTCTGGCGCATAAATCAGGCTGAATTTTACCGATGGCATGAGTTACGTAGCCTTTGAGGGCCGATGTGGTTTGTGGCATATTTACGAGACCTGCGACTTATGAGAATCCCACAAGAAAAATTCTAACGGGGTCAAATCGCACGATGTTTGTGACCAGTTCATATTACCTCCAACTAAGATAAAATCGCTCGTGCAGAATACCAATGTGGCATGAACTATGAAACACATCGCGCAGTCCAGTTGAAACCTCATGTCGTTGGTGTTCATATCATTCTATACAGGTCGAAAGATGTTGGTAGTCATAGACATATAACACTCGGCGTTGAAGGTGACATTCTCAAAATCTACACCAAAAAGTGATTGAATGCTCTTGAATCACCTCATGTAGAGTGGTATCGTCCTAAATTCGACAATTTTGTTTGATGACGAATGGGCCGGTCCACACTTCCTTATCAACTTCCGAAAATAACACATAAATCTCTTATAAATATCACTAACAGGGCAAACTTCAATATGAACCAAAGCTAGGGACCAAAATGTGAGACACAAATTGAGCTAATATAAAAATCGTGGTACCAAATTGTTTAAAGATCGGCACATGATTGCTCACAGCTCTCATATAAGGACAAAAATTTTACACAGATCAGTTGTATGTAAGCAGATATCATACTTCTAAATTTGGGACGATCAGTACATACTTGGCCATAGCTCTTACATAATATAGGTGCCTATTATGAACTAAATTCGATTTTCGACTGTAGTCGAAATAGCTGATCGAACGAATTGTCATTTGGTATTATGGCGCACATTCGTTGAAGAAAAGCACTATTGTGAATTTTACTGATTTGGTTTATTCACAGTAGTACAATTCTTTCAGCTGACACTGCAAATAAAAAATTTTGTTTACAAAATAAAAAAAAAAATATTAAATTAAACATGACCACGACGGAATTATGGTTCGATGATTCGTCTGATGAAGATGAACGTTTATCTGAACTGGCTAGAAGCAGAAAAAGGTTGAGGGATGCTTCCAACATATTGGAAATGGACACAACAACGTAAGTATATTTTTCGATGTGGTTTTTACAAAGAATTCATATAGAAGGTTTCTTTACAGATTTATAACAAATTTCCGACTGTGCAAGGAGTCGTTTGTAGACCTACTATCCACTACAGATGAACTCCTGCAGCAATGCACACATGGTAGATCAATACCAAGCATATTAAAATTAGCAACATTATTACGATTTTGTGCTCAGGGATCGTACCAACTTAGCCTGGGAAATGAAAATATGCTTGGTCTTGCACAGCCTACGGTATCTGTAGTGCTTTCAGAAGCTTTGGAAGTTTTGGAAAACAGTATTTGCCAAAGATGGATCAAATACAATTATACAGCGTCTGAACTGCAACAAGCCAAATTGTATTTTTTTAATAAAAGTAGAATACCAGGGATTATTGGATGTGTTGATGGCACACACATTAAAATTGTAGCTCCCAAGAAAGAATTGCAGCATTTATATTATAATCGGAAAGGTTTCTTTAGCATTAATGCTATGATTGTAAGTATACATAAATACGTACATAGTTGCTATAAATGTCTATTTTTTGCAGGTTTGTGATCACACTATGAAAATTCGCTATTTAAATGCGAAAAATCCTGGCGCATCGCATGATTCAATGATTTTTAATATGTCATCACTGAATGCACATTTAGAACAGGAAAATCAAAATGGTGTTCGAAATACTTGGCTACTTGGTATGTTATTAAATGCAAAACAAATATCTAAGTATGTACGTTTTTATTTTTTAATTTATTTTTATTGGCTTCAGGTGATGCTGGATATGCTTTAAAACCCTATTTAATGACACCATATAGAAATCCTGAGGTGGGATCTCTACAAAGCACTTACAACACACAACATGCAAAAGCAAGGAATATTGTGGAGCGAACAATTGGAGTTTTGAAAAATAGGTTCAGGTGCTTACTGCAGGCAAGAGCCCTTCATTATACTCCAAAAAAAGCTACACAAATTATAAATGTGTGTGCAGCATTGCACAATATTTGCGTGTTTTACAAAGTAAACAGTCCCTCAGAGGAAATTTTCGACGAGACTTAGACCTATATAAAATTAACAAAAATATTTCAGTCAGTGGTATTTGATCCACCAAAAACAAAAAAAATTTACAAATACTTACATTTTCAAAATTTTTTTTAACTTTATTTGCAGTGTCGAAAGCAAAATTGTGTTCGTTGAAAAATTCGATGCACAACGACATTTTCGACAGCGATGCCAACTTATAATACGAATTTTACATTCGATAGTCGATATTCGATAGTCAACGAATATCGTTTGTCGAATGCAACTCATAATAGGGGCCATAGGCTTCCGCTAATAACTATAAGAACCATAAAACTCCTAGTGGTGGGTATAAAAGATTCGGCATAGTTGAATACAACACACTTGCTTGTTATTTTTAATCTCCTCATCTCTTCTAATGAGAAGAACTTTGGCAGCATTTTTAAATAAAATTCCCAAATACAATAAACGTATATTTTCACATTTTATATGTTTGCTCTATGGTTTGGTATTTTATTTCAAAATTATATTTACATTGCTCTATATATTCGTGTGTACATAAGTATGCATGTGTATGTACTATAAAACCATTAAATATTTCCAAATACTGTTTAACTAACCACTTTTTTTCTGTTGTCACACAGACTTAATAAGGTCTGTTGAGTGCTTGTGAGCGGGGTTTTTTATTTCAAAACCTGCACAAGGATGAAATGAAAAAATATAAGAAAGAAAGTCATTTGCATTAAGATTTATATTCACATATCTCATTTAACAAAATGTTTGCTATTGTACTAATACATGCAGACAAATACTTATACATATGCATACTTGGATTTGTATTTATTTTTTAGGGTGTACTAGGAAGACATATTTTCAAAGAATTTCACAAGGAAATACACTAAGATCTAGAAATACAACTGACTTAGTTGAACTTAGTTATCTTGAAGTGATGAAATATAGAAAGTTTTGTAAGGGCTTATTATGTATTGTATACAAATGTGATATATGCTTCCCACGTTCAAATTCACAATACATAGATGAGGAGAAAACCTTTCGCAAACTTCTCAATGAAGAAAACAAAGTATTTTACCAAATAGGAAAATGCATTGATTAGGGCCCTATTAAAGATCATGGTACAGTAAACTTGTCACCTGCTGTAGCAGATTTGTCTTAACATTCTACGATTTCTCAGAAGGAATAATAGTGGATTGAATGATTTACCATTTTCTTTGCCGTTGTTCTGTATTCAAAGATAGGTGCAACAAGATCATGGGATATCTTTTATCACTCTCTTGAACTATCGACCATTAGTAATAGTCTATTATCAGCTAAGGGTACCGCGATATTACAATTCGTTATATATCTACAAATTTGCTTTTTTCATACATAGCATACCCTAATTTTTATTTATGTACTAGCTGACCCGACAGACGTTGTCCTGTCCATATATTAGAAAAAATGTTTGTGTTCGATTTGTGAATTTGTGAGAAGCTGTTTGAATTATGAAAAAATAGTAAAAAGAGACAAACAACGTACTTTTAAATGATAATTTTTATTTATGTAGGTTTGAGGTGTGTTTAAATTACATTTGATTTGAAAATATGTACAATATATGGTGTTATATTTACATTTTGATTGAAAGATCGATGTTCAGGAACCAATTAAAATAAAGAAATACTTTTTTCTGTTGCTTTGCAGTGATATCGTAGTTTCCTTCATTGCAATGCTTTATGATACACGACATTTTTAGTTTTGTTGCCTGGCGCGTAAATAAATAATGCTGATGGTGTTCCGACACGGGAACAGGCGACATACAATTGACCATGCGAGAAGCATGGATTTTCAAGGTTAATGCCGCAAACACGCAATGACTGCCCTTGAGATTTATTAATTGTCATAGCGAATGCAAGCCGTACCGGAAACTGCAATCGTTTAAAATCGAATGGCATGTCGGTCAGAGCCATTGGGATCCGTGGTATCAAAACGTCTTCTCCTTTGTACTTTCCTTTAAGTATTGTTGCTTCGATGACGTTGTTCATCAGGTTTTTTACCGCAAGTCGGGTGCCATTACAAAGACGTGGTTGGTTTATGTTTCGTAACATTATGATTACCGATCCGACTTTCAGTTGGAGATTGTGAGGCGGTAATCCGGGTAATTCCAGCGAGTTTAAAAACTCGGTTGGATAGTTGACAACATCATTTTGGGAAGTAACGGAATCCACCGATTTGTACGTCATCAATTCGACAGCAATTTCACCTTGAATCTTAAAATTCAATTCGTCGACATCAATGTTTTTCGCAGCCAATATAGCACGTTCGCTCAACCAATCATGATTTTTGTAATTTTGTGCAATGTTTGGAAATACCTTTCGGATTAGCTCGGATTTTGATTCGGTGAACTGACAGAAACCGGGGGGAAATTGAATGCAACCGGTCGAAATGTCAACCGGGATTTTGCCGTTGCCAATGTCCAGCAATTGTTTGGAAAATGCTTCTCCAGATTGATCGTTCTGCAGCTCGACACGCATGTTCACAGTCAATTTGAGTTTCTTGAAGTGTTTCCACAAAACGGACGACTTCAAACATGCATTAAGTTCATCGGCTGGCGTTGACCGTGGAATCACTGGCAATGTTTGCCGAAAATCCCCTGCCAACAGAATCATTGCACCACCAAAACGGCTTTGATTGTTTCGTAAATCTTGCAAAGTTTTATCTAATGCCTCCAAAGACTTTTTATGCGCCATTGTACACTCATCCCAAACGATTAGTTTGCTTTGCTGCAAAACTTTGGCCATTGCACTGTTCTTGGAAATGTTGCATGTTGGATTTTCATTGATGTGCAACTTCAATGGCAACTTGAGTGCTGAATGGGCAGTACGACCGCCTTCCAACAACGTAGCTGCAATTCCTGATGAAGCAAGTGCAAGTGCAATATCATTCTGCGAGCGTATCGTGGCCAAAATCAACGCAATCAAAAAAGTTTTTCCAGTTCCACCGGGAGCATCCAAAAAAAAATTCCTCCAGTTCCATCTTTCACAACTTTCATAAGAGTGTCGTATGCATATTTTTGTTGTCGATTCAACAGTGGAACGTTTGTTCGTACTAATTCCTTCAAGGCATCGCAATCATATTGTATTTCGCGTCGCAACTCTTGATTAAATACGTCGTGCATCGGTCGATTGGTAGCTGCCATGCCTAACTCAGACAATACCTTGTTCGCCATCATCAAGCACATGTCCTCAATTAAAATCAAAGCCTCGTTGTAAATTTCCTCATTCAGTTGCAAATTTGGATTTGATGTTCTAATACGCACCTGATGCAAAATATCATCACACATGGCATCTTTGTATTTGCTCCATAAATCAGTCGGTTTGGATGGGCAGCATGTTGAAACAATTATCGAAAACAGTGTTCGTATTTGATGAGCATTTGATGAAAGCACAGCATCTTCGAGGGTGCATTCCCAATGAGCGTCATTCTCCAACAATCGCAAGCGTTGACATGCTTCTCTATACGTGTCACACAATTCACCATTTATAGTTCTCAAATCTTGGAATGATGTTGGGCCACGAACGTTGACTAATAGCAAACGCAAATAGAAACACTCATCGTTTCTTGGATGAACTGTGTAAATACGACCTAATGCGTTGGTGGAAAATAAATTGGGGAAACCTGGAACAGGATTTCCTTGTTTCCGTCGTTGAAATTTCTTTGTCGATTGATTCCAAGTATAATATCTTGGCATTTCGGAGTATAGTAACGTTCGGGCAAATTCATCGTTCCTGCACATTTCAAAAAATCTGGTCAATGTTGTAGGTGGCGGTCGATCAACTCGTTGTAATACATTCTCCTCAGTAAAGTACACTCTTTGACCATTTTCCAAATGTACGGCTAAATGAATAACAGAAGGATGTCTTTCATGAATGCTAAATGAAAAAATGCGCCAAATTGCTTCGTTACTACTAACATAGCGGCCCATTTGAAATTGAGTGACTTCATCGATGGAATTCTCCGCACTAACTCCAATCACAGCCATGTCACTACCTTTGGTCACATATTTGCAGATGTATTTGATGGATTTCACGGAATGGCAAGATTCGACGTTGATATGTGCTTTGAATGTTTTGGAGAGTAGTGGCGAATACGGAACAATCCAACGGTTATCAATTTGAATGTCCTGCTGATTCACTTTCACCATTGTTGATCTTCCATTGTCAGCAATTGAACGGCGACGATACAGTGGGTAACCATCATTTCCGGTAATTGTTTCAGCTACTAATGGCCTTGGATAACGCTTCGAACATTTGCCGTCGACCATACACGGAGAAAGGATATTTAATGATCCACAGGGACCATGAATCATGTTTTTAGTAACAACCTCGTGCAAGCCTGGATCTTCTACTTCATCAGGAATTTCAGCTGATATCACATCATCGATTTCATTCGGTCTTATCTTCTCAATCAACCAAATGAGGATATGCGCGTGTGGTAGTCCGCGTTTTTGCCACTCTACTGAATACATCCAGCAGCGCGTCTCGCCGAACACGCGATACTTCACAATGAAATCCATCAGTGATTTTAATTTTTGTTTGAAGACTCTCGCGGTGACGTCATGGCGATCGATGGGTGATTGGCCAGGGAATAATTCTTGCCGAATTTCTATCCACTGTGGATTGCAAGTGAAAGTTATGAATAAATCTGCTGTACCGTAGTGTCGAACGTAGGTTATAGCATCCTGAGCATATTCATGCATATGGCGAGGACTTCCGACGTACGTTGCTGGGAGAATCGTCATCCGGCCGATATTGTGTGCGTTCCCGTCCACATTTATGGCATCTCGAAGGTGTATGTACTCTTCGGAACGCAGTTTTTTCTGGTTCAATCTAATGAATGTCAATCTTTCTGTTTCTATTTTTACATACATATTGACAGCATATTGGTGGAAAAGACGACGACATTTCAATATGTGATTGTCCTCATTTTCACGAACCATCAGTCGAAATGCATAATAGTTCATTGAACTTACTTTTTTGTTTGTTTCAGCGCCTGTACATTAATTTTCGCGTCAATAAAATTAATTGATCTTATAATAGAAAAAATATAGATTTGATATTCACCTGTAAGCGGATTTATCATTTTGATCGAGAAATGATAACCGTCTTCACCTTGCCAAAATATGATTGGATATTGTAACGCATCATATGATCGGTGAGTTTCGTACACACGCTGCTGCTGATTATTTCGTCGATGTAGAACGATATCACGTGATTCCAAATTTTCACCAACGACGACAATGGCGACATCATCAATTGTTGGTGCATTGAAACGTCTTGCGTGTTCTCCCGTAGGAGTCTTATCGGCTCTGATAACAATTTTGTGATTATCAGAGGGCATGCGGTCTAGTGCGGTTTTGAACAATGCAATCAATTGATTGTGTTGATGGAAAAAAGTTTGCAGTTGCTCAACAATTGGTCTTTTTACCGAACTGTTGTATGCACAACGCTGTTCTACTTCTTGTGGAGCATTGCCCATGAAGTAAATCTGCAGAAATTTATAGTCAGCACCCGGAACTGGCAAAAGCGAACCTGCTCGATGATATATTTGACCTTGAATCTGTAATGTTTAATTTACATAAGAAAACAAAATAAAATGCTGTAAGTGGTGAAATTACCTTGAAAGTAGGCATGAAATTATCCCGAATCACATTTGTTGCGCCAAATGAAGTCATTTGGAAACAATTGTTGTAGTTCTGGATTTGTGTTAGGAAATGCTTGGAATGAGCTCCTGTTCCAGAAACCAATGAGAGCAATGGCTCTGGTGGTGGAATCAACGGTGTCAATTTCACTTTGCCACTTGCGCAACACAATCCAGGAGTTTCATTTTTATATTTCAATGCCTTACAATGTGGGCACACAACGCTCATCGAACCAATAGCAACGGAATGGTCTGCACTGTAATCGACTGTCCTGTTGTAATGAAATGCAGCTCGATGAGTATTTAACGCAACATTTGTTTCTCTTCTTGCACGTACATTTGAATTAATTATCACTCGGTTGGATTCTATAGAACGATTGTGTATCATTCGATGCATATCTACTTCGTTTGCATATTCTCTTTCTTCTTGTGTACGTGCAGAACGTGTTTGTGATAATCGATTTCGTTCAATTTCATTTCGCTCTTCGAGTTGTTCCGCAGTTTGATTAGATCGAAAATACGCTTGATTTGAAGCATTGCGAGTTCTGCGACCTAAATTGCTCCTTCTTATTGGAGGCATTACAATGCGATAGAATTTATTGACTTTGCTCTTACCTTTTAACCGTTTATAACTTCAAAACCCACAGTCTATAGTAGGTTAATCTATAAATTTGTTTGAGGTAACACGATTTAACTTATTTCAATTAATGAATTGATTGCAATGTACTTACAATGGAATCTTAATTCAAAAAAAAACTTATCACCGTTAGTTAACTTTTTTAGAAACACTTTAAACTTTTTTTAATTCACAATTAACAATTGCACTTATTTTATTTTTCGTCCACCGATTAATTTGATCAACAATTTGACAATAAGCAGTCAATCAACATTTGCACAAATAAATTGGAATGTAAATAAAAAAGTAACGGTATTTTCGGACAAATCGCGAAACAATACAAAAGTAATAACAAATGAGTTATTTACAACATAAGAATATCCCAGCAAAAACTTTACTTACAAATAAGCCGAAAAATAAGGAGAATTTGACAAATCGGTGCAGCCGTTTTCCGATTTTAGATAAATCGAAAAAAGTGGGCGTAAAAGTGGGCGTGGTAAATTTTTCTTTCAGTAAAAACTTAAATTAGATTACTACGATCATTTAAATAAAAGATTAGCCATATCGGTGCAGCCGTTTTCCGATTTTAGATAAATGGAAAAAAGTGGGCGTAAAAGTGGGCGTGGTAAATTTTTCTTTCAGTAAAAACTTAAATTAGATTACTACGATCATTTAAATAAAAGATTAGCCATATCGGTGCAGCCGTTTTCCGATTTTAGATAAATGGAAAAAAGTGGGCGTAAAAGTGGGCGTGGTCAATTTTTCTTTCCGTAAAAACCTAAGTTGGACTATGACAAACATTTCAGTAAAAAAATTGTCCAAATCGGTCTAGCCGTTCTCAACTGATGCAATTACCAACGAACGACAATTGATTTTTATTTATATAGATAGAATAGATAGATAGATTTCTGCCATGAAACGAATGTGTATCGTAGTATGACATTATATTCAAATATTTTGCTATACCCCTCTTCGTCTGCTTTTCCAGTATTAAATTTTTTTTGTTAAACTTCACCTTTTGATGTATAGAATACTGATATTTAAGTTAATAGTTATATTTGTCATATAACTATTCGACAAAAATTAATTTTGTATTCTCTGAAATATATTATATTTAAAGTTATATAAACTTTATAAGAACTTTATAAGTATTATAGCCATATTTTTGTACAATCTTATCTACTTATTATTTTCCTTACAAAACATTTTTAACTTTTCAAGTGTAGAGTATTAAACATTCGTTTCAAACTTAGTTTAGTTATATTTTAATGTTAATTCTTTAGCTGGTATTAAAATTTTAATTATTATTTTAAAGCTTCTTCTCTTTATTTGTGATATTTGTAAAACACTAAAGGTGGATTTTGTATGCCAAAAAACAAGCTCTTCTCCTCAACTGTCATTGTGTCTATCTCAGTTGATAGCGAAAAATAAATAAATTTCTTTATTGTATTCTATTGTCTCTTGTATTATTAAATATATGCTTTATGTTATATACTAATATGTATGTATGAGTGAAATAAAAAATCTAAAGGTTGACATAGTAAATTAAGCTGCTTAAAGTTTTGTTTTTATTGTTATTATAACTATGTTATACTGTTAGTACTTTTACCACATTTGTTGCCAGAGAAATACATAAATTTTTAAATTAACAGAAGATTATAATCCATCAAGTGAAACTTGTTGATGTGGTATTTTATTTAATTTTTTTTTTTTTTGAGATTTTAAGTATTTATATTTAATTTTATTGTAGGATTTAATGACTAGTTATTAGGGGATATAAATTTATTAAAGATTTATCATATATGTGTTGCTCTAGAAATTGATAAATTATACTTATATTTGTTATACCTAATAAATAATGAATATGGGCAAAAACACATTTCTTTTATGGCTTTAACAAGAACCCAAGATAATTAACTCTATTATTTATATCTTCTTAAAGTTCAAAAATATTTAAAGAACCAAACAACCAACAAGATTTTTTTTCCTTTTTGTATTTTTACCACAAATTTCAACCATACGATTTAGAATTGCAATTCTAAATGGTAGAAAGTTCTAAGATGGTAAGTTTTGAAGCCAACATTTCAGTGATTTTAAATTTTTAATGTAAAGATGCCGAAATGTTATATATTTTTGGGCCGATTTTAATGAAAAATGTAACATAAAGTCTAAAATATATCTTTCGCAAGTTTTCTTAACATTTGTTCAAAAATGTATAATATTTCGCTATCTTTCATTTAGAAATTCCAAATATTGCAAAATTTTACTTTTAACCTTCACCATTTAACGTTTAAAGTTGTCCGCTTTTAGTAAATCTTACAGAGTATATTTAAAATGATCTGAACTATAAAATTCTGTACAGGTTTTACTTAAAATTCGTAGCAGTAAGGAAATTGCTTTCATTCGTCAAAATATGGCCAAAAAAATATTTTTTCCCGAAAATCACAAAATTTAAATCGTAGGTACAGAAAAACTGTAAGAGGTATTGACATAATTTTTTCATATTTTTATTTTCGATTATGATCTCAATAAATCCCAATGCGATGATCAAAAAATTCTGAAATTTGTTTAAGAAAATTTTTAAAAATTTGAAAATGGAGATTTGAAACTGCCTTTAAAAAAATTTATTTTTTTGGCCATCCCTGCGAATAGGTTAGCGGTATTCTACAAAGACAAAAACTCATAGGAATTAAATACGCATATATTTTAAGTACAAATTAGCTTTTATTTTAATATTTCTTAATATATGTTAATTTTGTTCCTACATTTCTTGTTCAAGTGGCCTGAGACACGTTAATGGTCTGGGGAATTTGTAATAACTTTAAAATTTTTTAACCAATTTTTATATTTTATATCTCATTAGAACGACAATTACGTAGACATTTCGATTCTTATGCATTCGATTGCAAAAATAAATATTTAGTAGCAAAATTTTTACAAAAACTGAAAAATTTGCATTTTTTCCGAATTTTAACGATAATACAGTTTGTGGGTCAATTTGACCCAAAGGATATATAGGTTTAATCTGAAAAATATTTTTTTGACTGTAATTTTAATTAATATAAATAAATTTACATATTTATGTAACATAATGCAGAAAGTTAAGGCGTTTTACAAATTTATTTCATATAAATAGTAAAATTTTACATATATCTGACTTTTGACCTCGATGCGCGTCCCGAAATCGTTGTTCGATTTGGTACAAATTTTTAGTACTTATCTTTTAGACCTAGTGTCACAATATTCCATCCGGCACTCTTCAAAAATCGAACTCAAATTTTTTTCCATACAACTGATTCTAACTCTAATACATATATGTTTATAAAAACTAAACCACTAAACAGTTTTAATTTTTATTTGATTAACATTATTATTACAATTTACAAAAAAACAAAATTATTTTTATAGTTCTAATCACTAATGATGACATTTTGAACCTTTTTCGGAAACCCTTCCATTATGGTTTTTATAGTGACTTCTGTGACTTTGTTCGAACAGCTTGTCCATCTACGTCTAAAATCTACCACACTTTTGGACACCTTTTTTGTGCTCTTCAATTCTCGTTTAACAAGACCCCAATATCTCTCCACTGCCCTTAGCTTAAGGCAGTTAGAAGACTTGCCTCACTTGGAACAAATACCACATTATTGTTCTTTTACCACGCAAGACCTTTCTTATCATAGTGACAGGATGCCAAGTCAAGCTAAAAATATGTGGACACATTGTGAAGTCTTAGAATGGAAGCAGTCTTTTTTGTTTTAACACTCCTTGATGTAAATTCCAGTATTTATAGAGTCCGTTGTAACAGATGAATGGCATCTTTTGCCGGAACTACATATTGCTTGCCATACCAAAGACTTTTTGGGAAATTTTGTCTGCTTTTGGGTCTTAAACTTTTATTTAACATTTCTTCGAGCATCAGCAACATCAAAATTTTGACCCAGAAGCTGCGAAAAATACGCCAGTACATACGTTTCTCATCCATCATGCAGCAGGCATATTTTTTTTATAAAATTTGACTTCAATTTCCGTGCTTTGTTTTTGGCCTCTTAATTTTTAGCAGCGTTCTGTCAGGAAATTTTAGAGCCTTGTATGTTTTTGAACCTGCATTGGCTTTAAGTTTTCGTACCAAATAGTCCGAGCACTGATCTAACCTGGCTGCTTTCCTACCGGATATGTTGGGAGCTCTTTTGATAACGCTTTCTATTTTTTGGCTTAATAAACATCATGTGAATTATTCCTTCTACCTGAACCAGGTTTTTTATCAACGGACAAGTTCTCCCGGTACTGATGAATAACATTTGAAACAGTTTGACGGCATGCCTTTGATTGTTGGCCAACTTTTTGTATGACCAAGTTGGGTTTTGTTGAAAATATTTAATATTTTTTGTACGCACTTTTCTCTGGTCACTCATTTTAATCAGATTAACAACAAATGAATACAATTGACATTAAACATAATAACTGACATGCTTTACAAAGGTAACTTGATAAAAAAATCAAATAATACTTAGGTTAAAAGTTTGAATGAAAAACATGTGTTAAGATTTTTTCGATCTCAGTCCTTACTTGTGCTGAATGTTTTCTGGATACAAACATTTTTTTGAGTTTAATGATCTTCAAAGTAATTTTCAGAAGTGGGCTATCACTAATTATGGACCGATCATCATAAAATTAGGTGACATGACTTTCGTATATAAAAAACTAATTTTTAGTTAAATTTGTGTAAATACTTATATAAATTAAACATATATGGCCGATGAAGTCCTGTTTCGGGAGGACATTTGTATGGAGGCTATGTGGAATAATGCATTCAGTTCTATGTAACAAATTTCATTAAAATATCTTCAAATATGCGACCTGTACCTTACGCACAAAATTTATATTGGCAGCCTTTCAGTCAGAGTACGAAAACAAACAATACGAAAGGTCTGCTTTCGTTTGGTTTTGTTCTTTGCGGTGAGTGAAATAAAAACAAAACATAAACAATGAGAAATATAGTGCCATTTTCTTTTATATTGTTTGTGCGAAAAATGTATAATAATATAAACGTACACAGCTAGAAAAGAGTAAGAACAATATTGAAACATGCTGAGAAAAAACGTTTAACATACGTTTGGTAATTTATTTAATCATTATAATAGAGAACAGTGTAAGAAAACAAACAAAACGAAAAAAATACGTGTCTGTTTTTCTTTTGTACTAAAATGCATATGAGTGAATTGCTTATTTATTGTTTTGTTTGCTCTCTTTGTAACTTGAAATGTTTTTGATTTGGTTTTGCTCATGTACAATACAATTTAAAAATCTTGATTTGTTTTGTACATTTTGCAAAAGTTTGCGAAATTTTTTGTTTGTTTTCATACTCTGCGGCCAGCCAGAATCAGAAAGTGATTCTGAGATGATCGATATACTTTAAGGTAGGTGTGAGACTTATGTTTCTGGGTGATATAAATCTCAGTACAAATGCATAATACCCTCCCTGTGATGATGGTATAGGACATAATAGAGCACTTTTTAAGAGTTGTGTCCCTTAACTAAAATTATTGAGTTTAAAACTTATTTAAATATTGTAATAATTGTTGTAATCTGAAAACGTGTTATTTTTTTCCAACACATTGTGCTGAGGCACATCCAAGATCCTTCGTGAAAGTTCTCAAAACTGCATGCCATAGTAAGCTTTTAATAAAATTTGTACCAAATTCATGGAGGCCATTCAAAAAATAAACATTTGCAGACTTGACCCTTTCACGACCACAAGACTAATTATTGAACAATTCTTGTACAGAGTTCCAATAAAACTGTCAATTTTCAAACACAATAAAAACTAATCGCTGTAACCGAATTTGTTTTATCTAAACACATTAATAAAAGACCTGATTACGAACTAATTAAAATGGAACCCATTCTTTTTGTAGTTATTTAGTTATTCAATATTTTTGTTTTGGGACAGCGGTGTCCTCGTGGTCGTCAAAGGGTTAAAGGATAAACTAAAATTTGGTAGTATAAAACATCTCCGAATTATTTACTTTAAAATTTTAAATCAATTAGTAAACGAATACGTTTTAGCTTATATTAATTCAACAAAAATTTGTGTATTTTGCGATTCAAAATTTTAGAATGCATTGCATGTAATATTGAAGACTAAATATATTGATTTTAATTCTCAAAAATAAGGTAAAAGACAATATAATTTCCTAGTTCCTAAAAGCATTTCGGTGGTTGCTTAGGCCAGATCGTCAGAAGACCTTTTTCACAAAAGTCTGTACGCTAAATTGATTAACATTATTTTATCTAAAGATATTACACAACTAAACCTGTAGAACAAATAAGAATTACAAACATCAAGCTTGATTTGTAAAAATATCAAAGCTTAAACAAATCACCAACATTAAACAGAGATGTTGGGTTTTTTCCTTACTCTAAATGTAGTTTATAAGGGGGTAAAAGAAAAAACAAAAACAAAAATAAAAAACAATTTGTTTGATTTTGTTGTTTTCGCATCTGTATATTTATCATAAAATTTTGTTAATTTTATTTTTTAGAAGATCTAGTATTTTCACTCGCCTTGTATTAAAAATTAATTATGTCAAATCTTAATTTAGTTTTTTTTTTAAGGAAATTTTAAAGCAGTACTAATTTAATTAACAAATGCCATGTCTAAGTTTTCTTTAATTTCGATTTTTTTTATATTTCAACAATAAGCTATATGTAGTTGAAGAATATCAGGGCGTATGAATACTAAAATAATAATTATACGCATCGATGTTCTATAGTATTCGATTTATTTACAGGGGATCGGTTCGTTCCCATACAAAAGAATAAAGTCACTCGGTAGTATTAAAGATTAGTTGAAGACGATTGCAGAAAATTAAAAAAATATTTTTGCCACGCCCCCAAAAGCCGCCTTTTTTGTTTTTTGTAATTTACGTCGATATTTGAAAACCAATCAATATATATATCTCACAGCATTGTTCATGGCTTGATAGGACCATTGCCCCCTTTAGTATTTTAGCAATCCGACATCAATTTATAGTTTTGACTTCCGGTATATATGGGTTCCTTTGCCCCTAAGGATCAAACATTAAAAAAAAAACAATTAATTTTATAAAACTTTTGCCTGGAAACTATTTACATTTATACATAAACAATAAAATCCAGTAAGAAAACTACCCCACAAAGGATACGTTTTGATTTAATAAATACGGGGTAAACAAAAAAATAATAATTAGTTATTCATGTTACTACCACGACATAATATAATATTCAAAAAATATACTTATTTGATGCTTATTATATGAAAATATGTCATAATTCTTTTCGTTAAGATTTTGATCCATAAGAGGATTTTTTTTAAATCTATTTAGAAAACTGTCAGTGTTGAAAGGATCTGCAATTTTCAACACACAATGAGAAAAATGAAAATAATTTTTGAATAAGGTTTATAATTCTCTGTTAAAAGGCTTATTGAAAACTTTTTTCTAATGTTCTCCTAACATGTACCTAATATTAAAGATTTTGTGATATCATACCTTTTTAGGAGCTTTTTGCGTCAGAGTTCACAAGTTCTAATGAAATAAGCGGAAAAGTGATGCAGTAAATTCCATTTGAATTTCATATGATTGACTGCAGAGCAAAAATTACCTTTACGTTAACAATTTGTTGAATTGATTACCAGTAAATAGCTCATTTGTCATTCTACTAAGCTAATAGCACCACATCATGAATAAAGGTAATATAGTATTTGAAAACAAAGAAATATTTTTGTTATTTTGGTTTTTGTTTTCAGTCCTCAGTCCTGGCTCCGGGATTTAGAACATAAGCTCTTAGATTTTCAGTCGCTTTGTCAGTATACATTATACTTAAAGACTGAGATCGAAAAAAACCTTATTACACGTTTTATTTCATTTTTTTTGTTTGATCAAGTTACCTTTGTAAAGCATGTCAGTTATTGGTCAATTCACAAGGCCTGTTATCATTCGTTGTTAAACTGATTAAAATTAGTGACGAAAATTATTAAATACTTTCAACAACACCCAACTTGGTAACACAAAAAGTTGGCCAAACAATCAAAGGTCTGCGTCAAACTGATTCCTATGTTATTAAACAGTATCCCGTGAACATGTCCGTTGATAGAAAACCTGGTGCATGTAGAAGGAATGGTCCACATGAAGTTTCTAAAGCCAATAAATAGGAAGCATTTTAAGCAGAGCTCCTAACACATCCGGTGGGAAAGCAGTCCGGTTAGCGCATCAATCGGACAAAAAGTTAAAGCCAATGCAGGTTTAAAAACATATAAGGCTCAAAAAGTTCCTGAGAGGATTATGACAAGCAATATGTAGTTGCGGCAGAAGAAGTCAAACATTTGTTACAAAGGGCTATATAAATGCCTAAATTTACATCAAAGAATATTTAAAAAAAAGGTTGCTTCCATTCATAAGACTTCATAATATGTCCACTTATTTTTGGCCTAATTTGGCATCCCGTCACTATGGTAAACAAGCTCTGGAGTGGTAAAAAACAATAATGTGGTATTTGTACCAAGAGAGGCAAATCGTCCAAACTGCCTGGAGGTAAGGCCAGTGGAGAGATATAGGGCTCTTGTTAAAACAGAATTGAAGACCCCAAAAAAGGTGTCCAAAAAAGTGGTAGACTTTGGAGATGGACAACGTGTTCGCACAAAGCGACAAAAAACTCTATAAAATCCTTAATGAAAGGGTTTCCGGAAAAGGTTTATAAATTCATCACTATTGACTAGAACTATACAAATAATATTTTTTGTAAGTTGTAATAATAATTTCAATCAAATAAAAAAAATATTAAAACTGTTTTCCGATCTCAGTTCTTATATTTTCGTGAGTGATTTTCGGAAGTGGACCGATCGTTATGAAATTGGTAATTGATTTAGTCATTTTAATAGAGAACAGAGTACGAAAATAAACAGAACGAAAAAAAAAAATACATTTCTCTATTTGTTTTGTACTCAAATGCATGTGAGTAAAAAGCTAATTGTTTCGTTTTTTCTCTTTGTCACATGAAAAGGTTTTGATTTGGTTTTGCTCATGAACAATACAAATTTAAAATCTTGATTTGTTTTGTACATTTTGCAAAAGTTTGCGAAATGTTTTGTTTGTTTTCATACTTATTTTTCTGGGCGATATAAATCTCAGTACAAACGCATAATACGCTCCCTGTGATGGTGGTATAGGTTATAATAGAGAACTTTTTAAGAGCTGTGTCACTTTACTAAAGCGATTGAGAGTAAAAATTATTTAAATATAAACAAATTGTTGTAAGCTGAAAACGAGATACTTTTATCCCAACACATTGTGCTGAGGTACATCCAAGATCCTGCGTAAAAGTTCTCAAAACTGCATGTAATAGTATGCCAGGAATTTCGCAGTATAAAATATCTCTGTCTTATTTCATTTAACATTTAAATCAATTAGTGAACCAATAAGCTTTAGTTTTAATTCCGATTTTTTTTTAATTATCTATAACTTTCAAGAATATCATGGCGTATGAATACTAAAATAATAATCATACGCATCGATGTTCTATAGTATTCGATTTATTTACAATAGAGGGGATCGGTTCCCATACCAAAGAATAACGATAAACCAGTCACCACGTAGTATTAAAGATTAGTTGAAGACGATTGCAGAAAATTAAAAAAATATTTTTGCCACGCCCCCAAAAACCGCCTTTTTCTCTTTTTTTGTATTTTACGTCGCCATTTGAAAATGGTTGGAAATATATCCCTTAAATTTGGACATTTAGTATTTTCAAAATACGACATCTATTTATAAGTTGGTTTATTATGAAAAATAAGAAAAAATAAAAATAAACCCACCCTTCTAAGGTTTTTATGGAATGTGGTGGTTAGTTTTTTGGCACCATGGTAGTTTGCATTAACAATAATTACGATACAAATTTTCGTAGCGTATACATTTGTTTAAAAGCTAATCATTTCGACAAAATTTTCTGACTAAAACAAACGAAAAAGCAAAGTTACACTTAATTCGATAAACAATAAACACTCTGTGCTTTTTTTATTGAATGTGTGAAAGTTTACAATATTTTTAACTTTATATATTAACCTAAGCAGAGCACCCGGATGGCAAGATATAAACGATGATTTCAACAAATTTAATTGTTTAGAAAATAGATGCTAATAGATAGCAATATACTATATTTTACAGTTTATATAAAAGGTGGTTAGAAAAGTGACCACTAAACTGCAAAGAGTCAAGAGGGTGTTAGACTTATGGGATGTGTTAGAGAAATTATTTTATGTTTTAAAATTCGTTATAAATTTTGCATTAATTAACTATACACCCTCCAATTAACACCAACTTAACCTCCATTAACACTTTCATTCAACTTGATGCGTTTATTTTTTGTTTCTTGTTTTTCCGATTTTCTCTCTCATTTCCTTTATCTTAATTTTAAACTTTATATAGTCACCCACACCGCTACTGTTAACATAATGCACTGATGGAATCAATTTTTATATTGTTATTGAGCGTAGTTTTGAAAAGTTTCAAATTGTATGGTATGAGATGCTCTTGTTTGGTTTATTTTTGGTATGATTTTCACTAAACTTTATAGCAAATTTTATTGCATTTTTCTTTTAGAACTGTATAGTTAAGTTTTTGAAATTGATTAATGGTGGGTGGCTGAAGGTTTACACAATGAAATTTTATAACAATATTGAAAACAAATAGGGTACTCTACATGAAATACTATGCGATAAGAGCATCCGTAAGGGAAGATGTGGTAACTGTAAGGATAGGACATAATGGGTTTCATAGAATCGTACCTATAAATGATAAGGATTGCCTCATTGAAGAAATTTTATAGCAAAAACTTGAGATCAATATTTACAATTAAGGAGTGAGATCGAAAAATTCTTAACATACATATATGTTAATAAAAACGAAACCACTAAACTTACAAATAAGTGGACACATTATGAAGTCTTATGAATGGAAGCAGCCTTTTTTGTAAACATTCCTTGATGTAAATTTCGGTATTTATGGAGCCCGTTGTAATACATGATTGGCTTCTTTTGCCGCAACTGCATATTGCTTGCCATACCAAGAACTTTTTGGGAAATTTTGTCTGCTTTTGGTTTCTAAACTTTTCTTCAACATTCCCTCGAGCATCAGCAACATAAAATTTTTGACCTGGAAGTTGCGTAAAATCTGCCAGAACATACGTTTCGTCATCCATTATGCAGCAAAAATATTTTTTTATAAAACTTGACTTCAATTTACGTGCTCTATTTTTGGCCTCTAAACTTTTAGCAGCGTTCCTGTCAGGAACTTTTTGAGCCTTGTATGTTTTTAAACCTGCATTAGCTAACCGGGCTTCTTTCCTACCGTATGTGTTGGAAGCTCTTTGGAAAATGCTTTATATTTTTTTGGCTTCCTTCTACGTGTGTTAAGAGTTTTACGATCTCACTCCTTATACTAATATATCTATTAATTTTTGTTCGCGATATCCCAAAACTAATCTATATATATAAGACGAAGTGTACACTTTGATGTCACTACTAAATGCGAAAACGGCTTGACCGATTTCAAATTTCAGGGTACATTGGGAATGGCCTGTAGATGGTTTATGTGAAGTTTGTACGAAATCGGATCAGTGGTTCCGGAGATAAGGCATTTAGATTTTCTTATATATATATAAAAATGGATGTTTGTATATATGTTCAGAATGAACTCAAAAACGATTGTACCGATTTTGATGAAATTTTCATTGAATCTGCAAAATAGTCTAGCGGGTTACACTGTAAAGTCAGATTTATAATTTTTAGCCTGTGGACGGAATGGCGTGGCAAAATCAAATTTTTATACTGCACCGCTAATGACATACACAAAAGATTATTGTATAATTGTTGATCGACATTTTCTTCAATTGTTATAGATAGTTTATTTAGTTTCCTTTATACATGCTTACAAGGTCATTGATTGTTGTAAAAAAAAATAAATCAAAAAAAAAAAAATTTTTTCAAAATTTATTTTGTCCAAATAATTTTTTCTCAACAAAAAAAAAAAAATTTTTCTACCAAAAAATTTTTTATTCGATTGGAGAAAGAAATACTTTTTTCCCAACGTTCAAACAATGACAATTTTCATTTCGTTTCTTAACATCATTCTAAAAATTTTAATTCACTGTGAAGTACTCTGAAGTGAATGATTTGATGTAAGCGAAGAAAGGAATACATTCCGACACATGTCCGGTATTGTTAAAGTTCTTTTATATTATCAATCGATGATAAACAATGTTGCTTACTCTTGCATATTAGGTGCACGAATAAGAAATTTTCATACGAAATCTATTAAAACAAATAATGTTTTGAATGACTCTCCGCATTCCACTTTTAACAAAAAAATAACGGTTTTATTCAAATAAAATTTGTTTTCGAAAGATCATCTACGTCTAGAGCCGCAGAAATGGGAATGGAATGAGAATCATGGCTTCAGCAAATGCGTCGCAGTGCTTCCTCATCGAGTGCTGCTGACACACTTCAAGAGCATATCGAAAGACTAGAAGTCCATCGCTTCCGAATGGCTCGATCAAGAGAAAGAATCGATTTAAAGTTACCAGCATTTTATTACAATAAGTATGATGACTACAGGAATCACAAGGACGTACTGATTTCCGCAATGAACAAACATTGCTTACATTTTAAAGTTCCCTATGGAATTCCCGGGAATGTGCTGTTGAGTTATTGAGCTGCTTCTAAGTTACATTTCCGGCGCCAATCCTATTTCCAAGCACTTCTTTCAAAATATCCAAAAGTGCAACTCATGCTTTCAAATGACGTCGGCTTCATGTTCACCTTTAAAGTTCAAGGCCAAATGTACTTCAGAATTGGATCATTACTCCCGCTTTCCAATGATGATGCGAAGTTGCTTCAAATCTTTTTCAGTGGAAATTAAGCTACAGAAGCCGAACGCTCTCAACGAACATGCGTGTGCATTTGCTGCAATACCCTTCTTCCGAAAACAATTGTTGGACTTTGGAAATGGAAAAATTCCAATTGCTCCCTCCACAAATTAGATTTCGTTCCCGAACTTCTGCCAAATACATATGAATATTCAAGCCGTTGTTGACAAGGTATTCCCAAGTCTTACAACAAACTAAAAAAATTCGAATTGTCTGTGGGAAGATGCAATTTGATGTCAACAAGGCATATACAATTGAAACTGCCTGGCGAAACAATAAAATACAAATCGATTGACACAGTAATGAACGAAGAACAAGCCGTCGATTATCCTACTGAATTCATTGGAGCCAGCCTTACTGCAACCACATGTAATAACATTGAAGTTTGAATCACCGACTTTGTCCGACACTGTATATTAAAATCGAGATCGAGATGCAATATAAAACAGATATTGTCTAATGACCAGCAATGCGAACCGGGTTCAGCTACTTCATTATAAATTGTCCAGCAATAAAGTATTTTGAAACGATTTGTGTACGAAGAAAAAACATTTTTTAATCTGGTACACGATTCAAACCCATCTACATTGACCATTGTTCCTTGTTTGACTAACGCCTTACTCACTGCAATACGACCAAAATGTTTTCTGGAGCGTTAGGAACAGGTTTTCACACACAACTAATAATCAACATAATTTAAATTTCTTTTAATTATATTACTCTTGTTTTTGTTCAATTTTATTTGGATTTCAAAATATGTATGAGATTTAAGCTCGTTAAAGATATGCTATGACCAATTATAGGCTGATAGTCATCAAACTAGGTCGTGTAGTTTAGGTGTATTAGAAACTTCAGAGGTTTATGAAAAAAGTCCTATTTTTGGGAGGATATTTGTATGCAGTCTACATGAAATAATTTACCGATTTCAACCAGTTTCAGTAGGGTTGGGATGAAAATAATGTATGTGCCAAATTGTATCGAAATATCATCAAAAATGCTATCAGTACTATGTGCAAATGTTTCATATGGATTGCCAGCCATCCAGACTGACATGGTCAAACCAGAATCTTTATTCTGAGTCGACCGGTATACTATAAGTTGGGTGATGGACTAATAACATCAGCACAAGCGCAATTTTACCTTCACCACTATGGTTGTGTAGGGTATAGAAATTGTGCTTCAGCTGTGAGTTCAACTCGCTTTCTCATGTTTAGATATTTATTTGACTTTGATGATGATGGCTACAAAATAATGCATTAAGAAAGCAGTTACATTTGAAGTTGAAGTTGCCGGGTTGTATAAAATTTCTTAAGGGATCCCATCATTCTAAATTATTTCCATCGTACTCTTAATTCCAAAACACAAATTTCGAGGTTTCAGATTGAATGAATCTTCTGCTGTTACAAATTAAAGACAGTATTGTTAAATACTGTCCCGTTTTATATAGCGTCCATTCCATAAACAATAAATTGTCCAACAAGTCTGCATATTTGACAATGTGGTGTTGATGGTATCAAAGTATTTTTGCCAAATGTTTAGTCATCAAATGTCCAGTGAAATTGACATAAAAGCTGGTCATTTTTATGTTGCTCTTCTGTTTTACAATTTGTTTATTTTTTTTTGTTTTCCTTTTAACATAAACCTCAACAATAACAATATCTAGTGATACCGATACTATTGTTGCCACGCTGCCACCAATGCAGCACTATCAATATAACAAAACACAACCAGCATATGTTAAAGGGGTCTTTGACTAAGGATAACAACGACAACAAAAATACGAACACGAACTTTGTCAGTTTACAAAATATGCAATGTTGTTGCAAAACCAACAAAAACAATATTGAGCGGAAAGTTGCCAGAGAGTATGTGTGTTGTTTGTTGGTGTTAAACAGCGTCAACAAGATTTATTACAAGCGATATATTTTTCAATATGTTTCGTTTTCAAAAGGCAAAATAAAAAAGGCTATAAGTATGTACATTAGGGTGGCCTTTATTCTGAACTTTTTAATATGCTCCCAAGATCTAAAATTGTTCTAAAAAAACAATAAAAACTAGGTCAAAAGTTGGCAATTTTATATTTTTGAAAAATCTGAACATAATCGGCTCTAGAAAATTGGGGGAGTGAAAATCCTCTTGGTCCCTTTTAGCTTTAATAAATATGTATTAAGATCATTCTTAACAGAATGTTTATACAGTAAATATTTGGTCAGATTCGTGATGCTAATCAAATTAGTAAGAAAATATATTTTGCAAGTTAGTTTATGTTCCATGGGCAGCCACCAATCACAAACAGCTCACTGGGTTCCAATCAAAACTGATCCCATTGTGATACCCAAGAAGTAAACAGCAGGATACTTAATCGACATCCGTTGAAAATCCAAACAGTGCAAAACAAGGGCCACCCTAATTTACATAGATGCAAGAAAATGAGCAGCAGTGTCAGATCATCTTGTAAAGTTTGCTGTTTGTTTTGTTTGCTGTGGGGTGGCGGCATAATGAAAACAACCATGATGTGTGGTTGTAATTGTTAATGCCAAAAGTTGGTTGTTTATTGTTTTTCTGTGTTGCATATAAAACTTCATGCAAAGAAAAAAAGAAGTAAAAAATAAAATAGTGATGAAAATTGATTAACTGGAAAACTTAAGTAAGTACATATGTTTGAACATGGAATTATAAGACAAAGAGTAATTTATAGATGTTTTACATGTTTAATGAAAGGGGAAATAACTATTATAATGCTGATACAAGGAAAAGTTATTACTTGTGTTCTTAAAAAATTATAAAAAGGGAGAACTTCCTAAGTTTTCTAGAATTTTTTTTTTCTAATTTGAAATGCAAGAAATAGGGGAAGTAAATAGAGGTGTAATTTTTGAAAACAGTTGACAGCTTTATTACAGTCTTGTATGGTTATGAGCTAAACGTGACGCGAGAGTCATACCAATCATTTTAAACATGTTAGAAAATATAGATAGACTTTTTCTTAAAGATAGAACTACATATATTCTACTAGTTACAATATTTATAAAAAAATATTCCACATTTGATGACTTTTGTGTGATTTCTCTTATAATTGACTTAACAATGTTTGACAGAATTGTGTTTACCAACATAAAACCTATTCGCTTTAGGTTTTTTTTTATCAATTCTGCGATAAGTTACCAATGGTTCAGAAGAACTGCTTTCATTAAATACATAATATTTAGGATGAAACGTTCATAAGTTGTTTTAAGTCATCAGTATATAATTACAGTTTTCCTTTGTAAGGATTATCACGAATGTTCCCAAATCAATTAATTTGTTATCTTTTAGTGTTTTGTCCAATTTCCAACTTTACAATAAACTCTTTCAATTTACAAACCACTATTTTAACATCATTGCAAAAGTTTCACCATAAAACAAACGCATAAAAATCAATTTCGATCAACGCCTCCCCCAACATGATTTCAGTATTAAATCTTCAAAATTTATAGCCCAAAATGAAATAGAAGAAAATCATACTAAAATACTAAAAGCGATAAACACAAGGAATCAAAACCAATTCAGAAAAACTCACCAATCAATAAACATTAAAATTTACAACATCGTTTGTTGAAATGTGATGTACAGATGCAGTGAAATCGGTGGCAAGGATGCAAGTGCTCATCTATGAGTACATATATTTGTAACTATCTAAGCATACATAGATTTTGTATATACTATGCATATGTATATGAATACGTGTGTTGTACAAAGAAGATAATATAAAACGGTGGACCTAAATAAACAATAAAAAGTAAAAAATACTTGTGGGGAAGAGAGTAGTATTGTGAGATACCCTAAAACTTTAGATCAAAGGCAAGACAAATAAACAACAAAATTTTCGATAGTACAAAACAGAAATATGTACTTTGAGATTACTTATTGTAAATAACGTACCATTAAAAGTTTTTGCTGGAGAGTTCAATGGAGGAAGATTAATTTGAATACCGTGTTTTTAAACACTAATGTCTATATCCTGCCATACGCCTCCAAGAATTTTAGTACCAACAGAATCGGAAAATCAAATGGTATGCTAAAACCGGGTCTACTAAATAGGGTCACAAGCATCAAACCCATTTATATTGCTGTAGGGTATAAAAAAACTAGCAGTAGGTTGGCTCTAATTTTGAATGTTTTGGATTTTCGATATGCGCAAGGTCTAAACTTATTCTGCATTATCTAAAAACCATTTGCAGTTAATTTGAGCAGAATCGAATAATGTTTGGAGATTACAAATTTTATTTTTAAAAAATCGAATTAAAAATAGTTTTTATATTTCATTTAAACCTAAATAAATATATAAAATTTGTCTGAAATTGTTTACCCATTATAAGATGATAAATTAAAATAAAATTTACAAAGATTAAAAAGAAGTTGACAATGTTGGTATTCTATAATATTTTCAATTCTGCAGATTTCAATAAACTCAATTATTAAATGAAAAAATTTCAGATTATTTTTTGTTGTTGTTTTTTTACGATTTTATAATTTCAAGTTAATATTAGTTACAAGTAAATATTATCTTGCTAGATTCATGCATTTAAATGTTATCGGTATCAAATTTTGTGAATTTTCGTAATGTCAACTAGTTACCACATACATTATTTGGTAATGAGTGGTCGTTACACAGCACATTAGTTTATTTAATGGAATAGGAACTTGTTTTTATACAGTTTGGTAATGAGCTTTTTCATTTAGCACAGGTTTCTAGTGTGTTTGACTGCAAATCGAGACGTTAATGATTCAACACCAGTCGAAGCCATTTATTTTTGTTTGTTCACACTATATTAGTTTAAATGTATATGTTAAAACCATTGTCAGATTATGATAAAATAACTAGCACATGGAATGAATAAGCAGCTAGACATTCAAACAAAAAAAAAAAAAAATAAACAATCGAGCATGTCGGTTCTGTTTCCACACAAAGCTATTTCTTTTCTGTTTTTTAACGATAGTATCAAATTCGATATCATACAAACTCAAATCTGTTTGATTCATAAATAACCACAGCCTGATATAAGGACTGAGATCGTAAATTTCTTAACACACGTTGCTCATTAAATCTTTTAACCCAAGTATTATTTGATTTTTTTTTTTTTGATCATGTTACCTTTGTAAAGCATGTCAGTTATTATGTTTAATGTCAATTATATTCTTTTGTTGTTAATCTGATTAATATGAGTGACCAGAAAAAGTACGTACTAAAATTATTAAATATTTTCAACAAAACCCAAATTGATCCTACAAAAAGTTGGCTAAACTATCAGAGGTCTGAACCGGAACCGGACGAACTTGTCCGTTGATATAAAACCTTGTTCAGGTAAAAGGAATAGTCCACATGATGCTTCTAAAGCCAAAAAAACAGAAAACATTTCCAAAAGAGCTCCCAACACCTCCGGTAGGAAAGCAGACCGGTTAGCTCAGTACTCGGACTATTTGGTATGAAAAGTTAAAGGCAATAAAGGCTAAAAAGCAGACAAGCCTCAAAAAGTTCCTGACAGGAACTCTGCTAAAAATTTAGAGGCCAAAGACAGAGCACGGTAATTGAAGTCAAATTTTATAAAAAAAATATACCTGCTGCATAATGGACGACGAAATGTACGTATTGCAGATGCTCGAGGGAATGTTGAAGAAAAGTTTAGGACCCAAGAGCAGAAAAAATTTCCCAAAAAGTTCTTGGTATGGCAAAAGATATGCTGTTGCGGCAAAAAAGTCAAACATTTGTTACAAATGGCTCTATAAATACCGAAATTTACATAAAGGAATGTTTATAAAAAAGGATGTCTCCATTCATAAGACTTCTTAGTGTGTCCACTTATTTTTGACCTGATTTGGATTCTGTCACTATGGTAAGAAAGGTCTTGCGTGGTAAAAGAACAATAATGTGGTATTTGTACCAAGAAAGGCAATTCCTCCAAACTGCCTGGAGCTGAGTCATGTGGATATATATTGGGTTCTTGTTAAAAGAGAATTGAAGAGCGTGAAAAAGTTGTCAAAAAGTGTGGTAGATTTTAAACGGAGATGGACAACCTGTTCGAACAAAGTGACATAAAGTACTATAAAAACCATAATGGAAGGGTTTTCGAAAAAGGTTCAAAATTTCATCATTAGTGATTAGAACTATAAAATTTTTTTATTTTGTAAATTGTAACAATATTTTCAATTAAATAAAAAATGATTCAAAACTGTAAGTTTAGTGGTTTCATTTTTATTAACATATATGTATGTTAAACATTTTTCGATCTCAGTCCTTATACAGAGAAAAAAATTTCAACATAAATAGTATGATTCGATTTCATTGATTTTCAATTCATAACATTTATAAATAATTTCATAAATAGTATGATTTTGTTTATATTTTTGTTTTCAAATAAAATCTAGGAGGATTGAAAAAAAAATATTTAAATTTTCATTTATATTTTTATGCTTGTTAAAAATGTTTGTTAAAAATGTTTGAAATTGTCCTTTAAACATTTTTATGATTTTCAGCTACCAAATGGGAAAATATGCGCGAAATTGACTGCATTTTTTGAAGCAGATGAAATCCTTTAATATTAAGGCATGTTTAATTAATTATGTTTAATGATATTTTTACGTTTCAGATTTTTTGATTAATCTTGAATGATTGATCAATATAGGGCCATTATAAATAAATATTTTAAGTAAGTCATTACGTAATGCAATTGAAATGCAATTTAGTATAAAATAGCAACAAATTTATGTAAAAAAGTAAAAATTTCCGTCGTGTACAATTTTATAAAATCTATGAACATGTTCTTATTCTGAATGAAAATGGTTTGGGAAAAAAAGTCATGTTCGATTAATAATATTTATTAAAAAATTCATTCCAAATATGAATTTATTTTATCTGTGTAGTTCATATAATTTTAGGAAAATACTCATGATACTTACTTTTGATTCAACTCATTCGACTCATGAATGTTTTTTTTGTCTAATTATACAGAAATCGGCAACACTGAAACACATAACCTCATAATGAGCATTTTAATGTTCGTATTCGAATCATACTTATTTTCCATTGTCTATACGAATTAAATAGATTTAATATTATAGTCACAGTAACTATTTACACTATTGTGATAACTATAATATGGTTAATTTACGATTCACATGATTCAATCAACCATATATATGGTTACAGTAAACAAGTATATGTTTGTGACAACCATTTATATGATGAAAGACTTACCATATTATGATGCTCTGGTCTTATGGATATCATAATCTGAGAGCAACATATTAAGATCAAATTATTTATCATAAAAATGGTTGTCACAAACATATGCTTGTTTACTGTAATCATGCAATCATGTGAATCGTAAATTAACCATATTATAGTTACCACAATCATATAAATAATTACTGTGACTATAATATTGTTAAAGCTTGTAAATATTTTGAAATGGTTACACTAAACATGCACAATTTTTGTGCATGTTTAGTGTAACCAGATGTGGCAATTATTGTGCTCACAGTATTTTTCAATGCAAAGTTTTTCCGAATGATTGGAAAATCTCCCAAATTATAATGATACCCTAACCAGGAAAGTATTTGACATTTTCATCATTCTACAGACCGATTAATTTATTGCCGTGAGTAGTTGAAGAAAGGGGGTTTGAACTACGATGAAAATGAAAGGGGGTTTGAACTCGATGAAAATGAATAGGGATTTGAACTCGATGAAAATGAATAGGGATTTGAACTCGATGAAAATGAATGGGGATTTGAATTTTACAAAATTTTTCATTGTTTTAAAAAATTCTTATCGCACACATTTTTTTTCCACGGTGATTCCTCTTTGCTGTTATTTTCATGCCTATAGAAAAATTTTTAAAAAATTATTTTTCATTGTTTTGACAAAAATTTTTATCGCGCACATTTTTTTTCCACGTTGATTCCTCTTTCACATCGTTTTCATACGGGTAAGAAATTTTTATTGTAGAAAATTTATTTTTCAGTGTTTTGAAAAATGTTTCTAGTTTTCAAAAATGTACTTTAGGAAAAATTATAAATATATTCTGATTTCTAAAAATAATGCAGTATTTTGTCGGTTTTTATCAGACAATCTACATCCGTTATTTTTATTTTTTTGTAAAAAGAAAAGTTTTTTATTGTTAAAATTTGGCTTAGAAATAATAGGTTTTAAGAAATTTATAGTTTTCAAAAAAACTTTAAAAACAAAGGAATAGAAATCTACTTTTTCGTCATTTTCATGCTGATAGAATAATTATAAAAGCTAAAAGTATAGTTTTCTTAATATTTGAATACATCCGGCCTTGTTCTAGAAAGAAGGCTACATGCATTGTTTCCGTTATGATTGTAGAAAATAATTTTAATTTAAATATTTCATACAAAATCTGTTTCATAAAACTTTAATAAATTTAAAAATTGATTATGAATAAGGCCTTTATTTTAGAAATAATAGTTTTAAGAATAATTTTGAAAAATGATAGCAATAGTTTTTAATTTTAAGATGTTGAAAATTTATTTTTCATTGTCTTGAAAAAAAAAAAAATTTAATGCGTCAATAGAAATGAATCGCTCACATTTTTTGGAATTTCTCATTTTTATGCAGGATGAAGCAAATGTTTTTTTCGATCAGTAAAATTTTAGGTCTAGAATCGAGTCATACATCCGGCACGATTGTTTTAAAGAAATATTATTTACACAGTTTCCGCTGTGATTGTAGAAAATAAGATATACTTGTCTGGAATTGTAGACGGCGAGAACACCCCAATATTGTTTGGTTTTAGGTCTAGAATTGAGTCAGACATCCGGCACAATTTTTAAAGAAAGAACATTTACACAGTTTCCGTTGTGATTGTAAAGTACCATTGAATATGCTGATATGATTTTAGAAAAAACTCTTCAAAACGCTGTCCTAAATATAACAAGCATATGTATTCATTAGTGGAATTTTATATTAAAATTTAGTTTTCATATACATATATATGCACATATATTTTTGAAAAGTTAAATTTTATAAGATTTTTTTAACTAACGACAGTTTGAATTAACACTCGAACGAATTAAAACATAAATTTGTTTAATAAAACCTAAATTTGTTTAAAAAAACTAAAAAACGTATACTAAAAAATGGATCTATTCATGGATAATACTCCTTCAACATCTGCTGCAGCAAAATCGATGATGGAGATGATGAGACGCAATGAGGGACGGGAATCTAGATTTGAGTGTAAATCATGCACTGAAACATTTTCAACATTAAGTGCATTACATATTCACAAAACATCTCAACATAAAAGGAATTGGGGAACATCGAATATGTTCTCCTGTGAACAGTGTGGACTACATTTTAAAGGGAAATTGTTGTTTAAAAAACATATGAAGGTACATCTTGTACAACCCACCGTGATCCTAGATTGTAATATTTGTGGGAGAAATTTTAGAACCATCAAAGGGTTGGAAAATCATACAAAAACCCACCAGAGCTTAATACATTGCACAATATGTAAACTCGATGTTGGAAGACTGGATTGGGGTCATCATTTAAGAACGAGACAACATAAGGAAAGCGGAAATGGACATTTAACATCTAACATTTCTTTACGATCCAGTGACTTTATGGAAAGGGTTGAAGTATATACATATACAAACCCTAAAATAGATGACATATATCTGGAAGAATTTTTGGAAAAAGCAGAGGAAGATGTTTTAAACATATTAAAACACTCTCTAGCAAAACAAATAAATTTTAAATGCAATTTCGAATTGGAATGCATATACATCAAAATAAGTGAAGATGTAGAAAAAATTGAAAAAATGGTTCATGTAACAAAAATGACAGCAGTAAACCGATCTCACACACTAAGAAATATTTACTTGAAAAAAGCTGAAGATTTAAAAAATAAAATGGCAGAGTTCCAGGAACGTGATAGTGGATGGGCATTGTTGGAAATTAAATATTTAAATATAAATATAAATCAACATAACATAATTCGAGGATCTAGTTACATTGAACTTCCTTATAAATTAATGAAGCTAAATGCATGTCTTAATATTAAAAATGAGGATGCGTTTTGCTTCAAATGGTGTGTTATAGCTGCATTAAAGGCTCCAAGCAACTACAAAAAATCTATGATATGCTCCTCCTACAATATTGAAAATATTGCAGACCAGATTATATATGCAAATGGAATTACACTGAATTTCGAAAATATGAAATTTCCTCTAGATTTGAAGGATATTTCAATATTTGAGGCACAAAATCCATTTATAAGCGTAAATGTATTTGGATTTGACGTGAAAGGAAATCAAATTGTTGGTCCATACAGATGTTGTGATAAATATAGAAAAATTCACATAAGTTTGATGTTGCTTGAGAACGAGGATTGCAGCAAAAGACATTATGTTCTCATTAAAGATTTGTCAAGGTAATATAAATATATTTTTTTATTATTATTATTATTATGTAAATATTTATATGGTTTTATTTCTTTCAGATTTCTGAGGTCATCTTTAAGCAATAGCAAAAATAGCGTTCATTTTTGCATGACATGCTTAAATTATTCGCAAGATCCTGAAATGGTTATCCGACATAAAGATGGATGTTTACAAATGATAACTACAATGCCTGCAGTTGAAGATAAGTATATTGAATTCCAAAATATGGCTAATAATTTAGAAGTGCCATTCGTTGTATACGCAGACTTTGAATGTTTATTAGAAAAAATTAACAGTAGGGTTAGTCATAAAACAATTAATGAACAAAAACACATTCCCTGTTCATTTAGTTATTATATTAAGTGTAGCTATAATGACAATTATTCAAAATCATTAACTTATAGTGGATTAGATAGCCCCCAAGTATTTGTCAGGGAATTGCTTAAAGACACAACATACATTTTTAAAAATTATTTAAACAAAGTTGTCCCAATGAAAAATTTAACAAATGAAGAAAACGAACGGTTTAGAACTTGCATAGATTGTTCACTTTGTGGAAAACCTTTGGGTGATGATAGAGTTCATGATCATTGTCACTTAACTGGTTGTTTTAGGAGTGCCCTTCATAATCATTGTAATATTAATAACAAAATTAAAAAAATTATACCAGTGTTTTTCCATAATTTATCCTCATATGACAGTCATTTATTTATAAGGGAATTAGGCAAAGTTGAAGGTACCATAGAAATAATTCCCATAAATAAAGAAACTTATATTTCCATCACAAAAAATGTACCAATTGAAAACGATGGTTTTCAAATACGATTTGTAGACTCATTTAGGTTTATGGCTTCCAGTTTAGATGCACTATCATCAAACTTAGCTTCGAATGATTTTAAAATCATTAAAAAATATTTCCCTAATGAAGCTGAGTTTGATCTTATAAGAAGAAAAGGCATATATCCATATTCATATATAGACTCCTTTTCAAAACTTTCTGAAGGAAACCTCCCTGAACGGACTGAATTTAAAAATCTTTTAACAAATAAAGAGTGTAATTTAGAAGATTTCGAACATGCAAAAAAAGTATGGGAAACTTTTAATTGCAAAACACTTCTTGATTACACTGAATTATATGTTAAAAGTGATACGCTTATTTTGGCTGACATTTTTGAAAATTTCCGAAAAATTTGTAAAAAAATTTATGATTTAGACCCATGTCATTATTATACGGCACCAGGTTTATCGTGGGACGCTATGTTAAAATCAACAAAAATAAGACTGGAATTAATAACTGATGTTGACATGTACAACATGATAAAAATGGGGATTAGAGGTGGACTTGTACAATGCTCATTAAGACATTCTGTAGCCAATAATAAGTACATGAGCGATTATGATGCAAAAAAGCCCTCTCAATACTTGATGTATTTAGATGCCAATAATCTATATGGGTGGGCAATGTCTCAATATTTACCCTTCTCTGACTTTATATGGTTAAATAATGAGGAAATTGATAACCTCGATATTCTTACAATAGACGACGAGGCTAATGAAGGATATATTTTGGAAGTAGATTTAGAATATCCAGAAGTATTACATGACTATCATAATGATTTACCTTTTTGTCCGGAGAATAAAATTATTGCTCCAATGATTAATGAAAAGTTGATTGCCGACTTAACAAATAAAACAAAATATTCTATACATTATAGAGTATTAAAACAGTGCATAGAAAATGGAATGATTTTGAAAAAAATCCATAGAGTCATAAAATTTAAACAGGCACCATGGCTTAAATCATACATTGACTTGAATACATTTCATAGGAGTAGAGCATCTAATGCTTTTGAAAAAGATTTCTTTAAATTATTGAATAATGCTGTCTATGGAAAGACCATGGAAAATGTAGAAAAAAGGAAGTCTGTGTACATAGTTACAAAGTGGGAATCTGAAAGAAGAAATCATAGGGAAGCACGAGCTCATATTGCTCAACTAAATTTTCACAGTATGTCTAGGTTTGGAGATGACATGTTTGCTGTACAATTAAAACGTATGAGTGTAAAGTGCAATAAACCTATGTACTTAGGATTTAGTATTTTAGAAGTTTCTAAGTTGAAAATGTACGATTTTCATTACAATTATATGAAGCCGAAATATAATAGTAAAATACATTTAAATTATATGGATACAGATTCATTTATATACACAATTAGGACTGAAGATTTTTATAAAGATATAGAAAATGATTTACTTCATCGTTTTGATACGTCTGATTATCATCCCCAAAATATTTTTAATTTGCCACTTGTAAATAAAAAAATTTTAGGAATGATGAAGGATGAAAACTGTGGAGTGATTATGAGAGAATTTGTAGGTTTGAGAGCTAAAATGTATTCCATTAAGAATGATAATAATGGTGAAATAAAAAAATCAAAGGGCGTTAAAAAAATGGCATTAGATAGGATAACATTAACCGATTATAAAAAGTGTTTATATTCAAAAAATATTTATAGTGATTCAATGTATACATTTAGAACGTATCAACACCAAATATATACACAAAAAATTGAAAAAGTTGTCTTAAGCTATAATGACGACAAAAGATATATAAAGTTTGACGGTATACAGACATATGCTTGGGGGCATTACAAACTAAAAGAAGATGACTTTGAATTGCATGATATTGCAAATTATTTAGAAGAGGACAATAGTAATATTGTACAAAAATCAGGCGAAGAAAATTTATTAAACAATTGGGATAATGATGGAAATGATGAAATATTTTTAGGTATAGAAGAAAACGCAAATAATAATATTATATTTTCTGATTCTGATGATGAAATGTTAATGGAAATTGATATAAGCAATAATAAAAATAATAGTATTTTATTTTCTGACGATGATGATGAAATATTTATGCAATTAGAATATTAAGTAATAAAAATCCACTTTGTTTTATTTTATAAATTTATTTAATTATTTATTTATTTTTTGCTGTATATATTATATAAATATAAGTTAAAATGAATTAATTTTGAAACAAATAAAAAGAAATAATTTATAATATTAAAATGTTGATTAACTGTTTAAACAATTTTTTTGACGGAAGCTGTAAGCGGTGAGTATTCGATTAAACGATCGTGTATGAGTAAACAGTATGCAGATGTATTAGCCGCTACTATTTTATCTGTAGAAAACTCAACTTTTATATCAATTGGGCCTGTTGTGACTGCTTCATTTTGATGACTGACATCAATCACGATTATAGGTGCTTTTTCCTTAAATTCTTCAGCTGAGAGGAGTGGTTGAGCCTCCCTCATATAGAAATTTTGTTGAAACTTAACATACATATCGTATAGAATGGCAAAACGTTGATTATCAAATTTAACATTTAAGTCATCATAGGGATATGAGTCTGAATTTAAATGTACTTTAATATTGTTAAGATTTGAATGGGTAAGCTTATTGTTATGTTTAAAAGCAATTAGTACAAAACGTGGACGTTCTCTGTTTGCAGCTAGTTTTACATTCCAAATATGATTTTGTGATGCTGATAGTTGAGGATGGTAGTGGCAATCCCAACTACGAAATGCTATTGGCAACACATTTCCACTATTAATAATTTTTATTGTGTTCAGTTTAGCATAATCCGAAAGTTTTACATGCGGAATTCTCCAACTAATATTTTGAATTGTAATTTTTGGTTTTTCAGTAGTTTGATTAGAATTTACAATATTATCATCATTTTTGGTACGTAATAATATTAATTCATGTTTACAATTTAACATAATTTTATTATAATCCTCAGCAAATCCTAATAATGATTTAAGCGGGACATAAAAGTTGAAAAATCCTTCACCAACATCGATGTCTTTATCATAAGACCAGCTTGCATTCCCCATCATAATACTTTCGCTGTCATTTAGGGATAGATAATTTTTAATTGTGCTAGAAACACCCAAATGTCGAGTGCGATCTATTTCAACGCCATTAAGCTCATAACGAATCTCCTCAAATAAATTGGGTACAAAATTATTTTTCAATTTAAAGTTTTTCGATTTTAGACCACTTGTAGCATCTAACACAGTACCTTCAATATACAAAAAGCTTTCACTCGGTAAAACATATAAATCTTGATTTTGTATTGAAATACGAATTTCATCATTATTATTAAATGATTGAATATACGGTGTATATGTATGATAATCTTTTTTTATGATTCTTTCATCTATCATTGGTTTTTCTAAAACATTAATTATGTCAGTCATTATTCTTTAAAATAAAATTCAAGGATTTTAGGAATTGTTTATTTGCTTCGGTCAGTTTTGATGCGTTTAAGGTTGTTCTTGCTGATGCAGTGTTCAACACACTAATGTCTCTCCTCATTCTAACAACAACGTTTTTATTGTATATAATCATTATTGTTTGGGTCGTAAATGAAGACGAAGAGTAATATTTTCACCACGAAAATTTATAAACTCACTATTTTGATCTACAATAGTGACCGCGATAGAACTTATCTCCTTGGTGTTTAGAGGTAAATAGATTAAGTTTCGTGGAATTTCATCCATTTTATATCCTGGGGAAACATTTATTCCAAATTCATGAATTGTATGTGCCCTTTCTCCATTTATATAAGATCCAACAGCGATATTACAATCAATACGTATTGTATTCACTTTGAGAATATTTACGGGTAGTTCAGAGAGATAATTGGAAGCCCCGTTTAAAGTTTTTTTGTTAAAACCCATTAACTTTCCAATTGTTCTTTTTTTATTGAAATATATTGAATCATGAGAAGTAGTTATTTCAACTCTCATTGTATTGTTATTGGCTTCTATTTTAATCGATTTTTCACCATTAGTCAAATGCTCATATTCACTTTCTAAATAATCTGCAATATCTTCCAGCTCATAGGAACCAATAGGAATTTCAATAATGTTATCCCCAATATGAAACAAATTATTATCCTCATCGACATTGGGTATGCTATTATATGTATGAAAATCTATAAGTGAGCATTCATAATCCTTTTCCAATGCTATGGGTGGAAAATAATTTGCAGTTAAAATTGACGAGTTTCCGTTCAAAGTTAATGTAATAGACATATTGAATACTAAAAATGGAATGAATAAAAACATATACTTTTTTTTTTTTTTTTTGTTTTAAAATATATTTTATTTATTTATAAACTTAATAGATATAAGAAATTTATTACAATATTTCGTTTTTATTAATCCAAGAGTTGTGATCATTTGTAAATCCCAACCATTTAACAAAAGCACGATTATTTTTTATTCTTATAACCTTTTCCACAAGATACGTATTTGGATATCTGGTTGATAGTAGCTCCTCTTCATAGAATCCACCTTTAATAGGATTTCCCATATAGTCTTCTAAAATATATGTCGTTGGATATGTAATTTTAATATGTTTGATTTTAAATATTTCTGTTGTCCAATTTGGAGTATACCCTTTTTCAAAACAATGTTTATATTTGCTAATGCGTACATTGTCACCAATATTAAACTTGTTTTTCTTAAATATTTTTATATGGTTATAAACGGTATTTAACAATAATTTTTCATTAGAAGGTTTTACGTCAATAGGAGCCATTTTGATAACTCGATGGATTTTTTTGTTATAATCACTAATTAGTTTTTCATACAAATCAACCCAATGATATGAGCCATTGTAACTGAATTCTTTCCACATCATACCTTTCAGAGTTCTGTTAAATCGTTCTACAATTGAGGCTTTCATAATGCTGTAAGTAGAATAGTGATTAATTTTATATTTTGTCATTAGGTTTTTGAATAAGTTGTTGAAAAATTCTTTTCCATCATCTGTTTGCAAATTTTTTGGTATACGGCCTAAATTAAATATGTCATTCATAGCATTTGTAACATCTATAGCCGTTTTAGATTTTAGTGGTCGAATCCAAGCAAATTTTGAAAAGGTATCGATGACTGTTAATAAATATTTAAATCCTTTATTATATGTAGAGTAATTTCCCATTTCAACTAAATCCGCTTGCCATAAATCATCAATACCCTTCATTATTACTCTCCGTCGTTTAAAATTTTTCCTTGCTTGGGAATGAAGCTCAATAACCAACTCTCGTTTTTCATCCATACTTGAATTGTATTAATATTTTATTTTATATTTCTTTTTTATTGGATCTGTACTGCTTGGCGGTTCACTTTTTGTAATTATTGACTTAAAAACAAAATTCTCCAGTCTTTGTACTTTCTCTAACAGCGTTTCGATCTGTTCACTAAAATGTAATTTTAAAGACATTTCTCTATGAGATATCATGTTTTGTATTGAATTATCAATATTATTAAGTTTTCCATCAAGTTTTTTATATTCTTGTTTATTCAATGTTGTTAAATCTTGTTGCAATTGTCTGATTTCTGTTCCCAAGTAATGTTTATTAACAGCGTCTTTTTCTTGTGTAGGAAACGAAACATTTGTGATCCTTTTGTTTTGAACATTAATGTTATTATTTTTATCCAACACAAGTCCAACAACTTGACGAATTTTTCTTTTATTTTTCTCATTTTTTATAAAATTGTTTTGACTCTTTGAGTGATGACCAAACTTATCAACAGGCATATTTTGTTATCCTTCCACTATTTATTTATGATTATTGCTTTCTACGCAATAATATTTGCTTCTTGCAATTCCTCTAAAATTGAATTAATTTCATTGCGATGATTATTGTGTCCCGCGCCTTCCGATGCAACCAATAGTCTAAGTCGATCTACTAATTCATTAGGATCGTTCCAGTATATATAGTTGGGTCTTTCATTATTGACTTTCATAATCATTCCGTTTCCTTTATGCATTTGTGATCTTAATGATCTTTTTGGTGTTATAGAAATTTCATCCTTAAACAATTTTTTTATAATAGTGTTGTACTTTTTGCTCTTAGTGCCCTTAATTTGATTTTTGGAATTAAATTGTCTTTTGTGCGCATTGGTTTTAATCAAAATATTTTTATAAATATCCAACTCATATGGTTCATAATTTGTTGGTTCTTTATGAAACAATAATTGAATCAAGCCTGGTGTAACGGCCCAATTTTGATTTCCAATGTTAATTTTTTCTTCATTTATTTCTATATCGCTATTACCAAACTTCCAAACATTATATGAGTTTTTATGTGGACCATATGTTGTATCAAGCAATTTATTTTTCTGCAGTAATGATAAGTCAATAACATTAGATGAATTATTAGCTGAATTAAATGTCGAATCTACACTGTTTGTATCGTTACTGTTTTCATCATCTTTAAGTTGTATGTCTTTCTTAGGAGTACTCGTTTCTACTTTAGACAACATATTATTGAAATCGAAAGAATTGTTTTGAGTGTAAATATTTTCTGCTTTAGGTTTATCATATTGAGTGTTGTTATTTTTCACAAGTTCTTTTAATGGTTCAGTTATTGGCTTAAATGTTTTTGCTAATCTCTCGTCGTTTTCAGTTTCACCAACTTTTAAACTTCGATATTTTTGTTTTAAAACAGACCGAGTCTTTATTAGTTCTTTAAGTAGTTGTTCATTCATCTTAATATAGCTCTGGGAGATCAGATCAATACCGTTGCTTGCAAGTTAATAATAGTAATAATGGTAAAACTGTTTTGCACATTCTTTTTATTCAACTATTATCTGCTTTGGATCAGCTTTCAACAGCTCATGACCAGCTTTTAACAGCTCATGAACGGCTTTGAACAGCTCATGAACAGCTTTCAACAGCTCATGACCAGCTTTTAACAGCTCATGAACGGCTTTGAACAGCTCATGAACAGCTTTTAACGGCTCATGAACAGCTTTGAACAGCTCATGAACAGCTTTGAACAGCTCATGAACAGCATTTATAATTGAATAAAGTTATCAAAAAATTTTCTATATCTCCCACCATTCATCTCATTATCTTTGCTAATTACTAAAAAGCCAAACTTGTCTTGCCAACATTCACGACACATAGCATAAAATTTTTCAAATGCCATATCTGTTCCAACGTGATCATTATAAACATGACGCATATTTAATTCATCCTGTTTGAACATAATTATCATATTTGCGTTGTCTCGAATCAAATGTTTAGGAATTCTTGTATATGTTTGACATAAGTAAAAAGAATCAACATTTCTGTGGCG
Organism: Calliphora vomitoria; assembly: GCA_942486065.2. Taxonomy (NCBI): domain Eukaryota; kingdom Metazoa; phylum Arthropoda; class Insecta; order Diptera; family Calliphoridae; genus Calliphora; species Calliphora vomitoria. Next base: position 73,869,764 of record OW818032.2, read on the forward strand.
ACCCATACAAAAATATGATCGTATATTATTTTGTTTCTCGCAAGCAACATCATCGAATATCATTAGTGAATTATTTTTGGCTTCATCAGGTGGTATAACACTCTCATTATCACTAAATGTAAAATATCCCATCCCTGTTATAGGTGCAATGAGTTTTTCCAAGTACTGATATTTTGGTTGATAGAGCGATTTTGAATATAAATATATGTTCTCAAATTTTAAACCATTCGGACTTTCAATGAGACTAAGCATAACATTAGTCTTCCCACAATTAGATGGACCAACAATTAGAGCCCTAATGCTGTTCGGTAATAAACTACTATGACGTAGTTTTGTGTTTGCATCAGTAGAAAAGTCCATGTTTCTCACGGAAATATTTTTGTCTTGTTTTATTAAACGCATTTTGGTAACTAATAATTTTTTTTGTTTGTCAAAGTATATATAAGATGTTACACATTAATATTTTATTCATTTCAAAAAAAGTTATGAGAGGACAAGGTATATTAAATAATTTAATAGACGTTTTACCAATAGAGCTTCATATACCAGGATATCAATTTTGTGGACCAGGAACAAAACTAAAAAAACGTTTAGCTAGAGGAGATAAAGGTATTAATCCATTAGATTCTGCTTGTAGAGAACATGATATAGCTTATTCGCAAAGTAATGATTCAACAGAACGCAATCAAGCTGACAAAATTTTAACTGAAAGAGCTTGGGAAAGAGTTTTAGCAAAAGATAGTAGTATTGGTGAAAAGACAAGTGCATATATAGTGACCAATGCAATGAAGACAAAAACAAAACTTGGTATGGGACTCCAAAACAAAAAACAGTTCTGTAATAAAAAACTGTTTTTGAAAACTATTAAAACTGCTACCAATATGTTGAAGAAAGAGAAACCTCAGGATATACAAGATGCTATTAAAATTGCTCAAAAAGTTATTTGTAAATCATTTAAAGGAAATAAACATAATGTCATTGTTCCACGGATTATAAAACTTCCCAAAACTGGAGGATTCTTACCACTTATTCCAATTTTAACTGCACTTGGAGCATTAGGCAGTATAACTTCGGGAGCTACATCAATTGCAAAAGCTGTTACCTCTGCTAAAAATGCTAAGAAAAAAATAGATGAATCTACACGTCACAATAAAGCAATGGAATCTATTGCCATGGGAAAAGGACTATATCTTAAACCATACAAGAGAGGTTATGGTATAATTTGTAAAAATTCAAAAAACTATTAAATATGCTACCCAACAGACCACTTACAGATGCAGATATCATGAAGTTTGCTAATAGAAATATTCCTAACTTTAGAGGCGTATTTATGCGAGATATGCTTCCAAAACAATCTAAACAATCTGAGTGTGGAATAGTTAATTTGGATTCTTCAACTGGTAGTGGCACTCATTGGGTAGCATATTATAAAAACAATAATGATTTGGAATATTTTGATAGTTTTGGAAATTTACAACCACCGTTGGAAATCATAAAATATTTGGGAAAAAACATCAAATACAATCATAAGCGAAAACAACAATATAATACATTTAATTGTGGACACTTGTGTCTAGAATTTCTATATATAAAAAAAAATAAATAAATAAATAAATAAATAAATAAATAAATAAATACAAACAAAACTCTTTTAAAAAATGCTTTTTATTTAATTTTCATATGGTATAAAAGTATTTTGATAATAAATAATATTTTTTTATTAAGTCTTCAATCATTTTCTTTTGCTTTTCAAAGTTTATTTCATATCGTTCAGGAATCAGTTCAACATCTTCTTGTAAGCAACTTATAAATCCACATTTATAATCATCATTTTTTTCACTTTCATCTATTAACTTTAGGAAATGTTTGATTAATTCCAGATGCTCTAAAAAAATATATCCCTCAAAATCCTTTAAAAATTGTATAATAGTTATGCGAGACATCATTTCAAAACAGCTATGCTAATAAGAATAGTAAATTTTAAAATTTGTTCTATCTTTATATAAAAAAAATAAATAAATTAAAAAACTTTTTTTTGTTTTATATATTTTTTATTATTTCTATTATTATAATTATTATTATTATTATTATTTAATGTTTAGCTTTTTTGCTACTTTCCCAGCCAAAGTAGGGTTGTGCGTTGGGGATAAACATCAGATCATCATCATCTGCTTCTAACGAATTTCCATATTCACCAATCTCTTCTAATTCGATGATATAGTTCCCAGTTATTATATCCGTCTTTTTGCTCAACAGAAATTGCTCCTCAGAGGTCCCCTCAATAGCAGCATCTTCCAAAGCGTTATATCTTTTTGGAAGGTATAGCATCCACTCCTCTAACTCCGCTATCACAACATTTCCATATTTGTTGTTGTGACGATACATCCTAATAACCTTATACGGCTTACCAGTTTCAATATCCTTTACGGAGCAGTATGGTTTGCTCCTCAATTTGTTGAAGGCGGCTACAATATCTCTGTTCGTCATTGTGGAGGTCATATTTCTTTTTATTTTCAATTGAATGTTTGACTTCTACTGAATAGTTACTGCTTTAAAACTCAGTATTTATACATATTTGTTTAAAATATTTAGAAAAAATTTATTATAAGTATGTTGTGATATGAGGATTCGTCATCGTCTATAAATCCAGAAATGTTTTATCATTTTCCAAACAATATGGGGTGTTGTCGTCCTCTATAATTCTATACAAGTATATCTTGTTTTCTACAATCACAACGGAAACTGTGTAAATGTTCTTTCTTTAAAAATTGTGCCGGATGTCTGACTCAATTCTAGACCTAAAACCAAACAATATTGGGGTGTTCTCGCCGTCTACAATTCCAGACAAGTATATCTTATTTTCTACAATCACAGCGGAAACTGTGTAAATAATATTTCTTTAAAACAATCGTGCCGGATGTATGACTCGATTCTAGACCTAAAATTTTACTGATCGAAAAAAACATTTGCTTCATCCTGCATAAAAATGAGAAATTCCAAAAAATGTGAGCGATTCATTTCTATTGCCGCATTAAATTTTTTTTTTTTCAAGACAATGAAAAATAAATTTTCAACATCTTAAAATTAAAAACTATTGCTATCATTTTTCAAAATTATTCTTAAAACTATTATTTCTAAAATAAAGGCCTTATTCATAATCAATTTTTAAATTTATTAAAGTTTTATGAAACAGATTTTGTATGAAATATTTAAATTAAAATTATTTTCTACAATCATAACGGAAACAATGCATGTAGCCTTCTTTCTAGAACAAGGCCGGATGTATTCAAATATTAAGAAAACTATACTTTTAGCTTTTATAATTATTCTATCAGCATGAAAATGACGAAAAAGTAGATTTCTATTCCTTTGTTTTTAAAGTTTTTTTGAAAACTATAAATTTCTTAAAACCTATTATTTCTAAGCCAAATTTTAACAATAAAAAACTTTTCTTTTTACAAAAAAATAAAAATAACGGATGTAGATTGTCTGATAAAAACCGACAAAATACTGCATTATTTTTAGAAATCAGAATATATTTATAATTTTTCCTAAAGTACATTTTTGAAAACTAGAAACATTTTTCAAAACACTGAAAAATAAATTTTCTACAATAAAAATTTCTTACCCGTATGAAAACGATGTGAAAGAGGAATCAACGTGGAAAAAAAATGTGCGCGATAAAAATTTTTGTCAAAACAATGAAAAATAATTTTTTAAAAATTTTTCTATAGGCATGAAAATAACAGCAAAGAGGAATCACCGTGGAAAAAAAATGTGTGCGATAAGAATTTTTTAAAACAATGAAAAATTTTGTAAAATTCAAATCCCCATTCATTTTCATCGAGTTCAAATCCCTATTCATTTTCATCGAGTTCAAATCCCTATTCATTTTCATCGAGTTCAAACCCCCTTTCATTTTCATCGTAGTTCAAACCCCCTTTCTTCAACTACTGCCGTGTTTGTCTAAACTATTTGAGAAAATAATCCAAGGGAAATTTTAACATTCTTAAATAGTCAAAACATCATCACAGATCATCAATTCTGGATTCCGTGAACATCACGGAACAATTGAGCAAGTTAACCGCCTAACTGGAGAGATACGAAGATCGTTTGAACTAAAAAGGTACTGTTTGTCAATATTTCTAGATGTTGCCAGGCTTTTGACAATGTTTGTCATAAAGGTCTAATACACAAGACAAAATGCTTACTACCTTCTACTTAGTACACACAAAATACTAGAGTCTTATCTATTTGATCGCTTGTTTGGATCAATGTGATCAATGCTGGTGTACCTCACAAAAGTCTTAAAGGACCAATCATTTACCTATTATACACCTCTGATTTGCCCGAGTCCGAAGAATTAACCATTTCCACCTTTGCAGATGACACTGCAATTGTAAGTTCTCGTGTGGACTTAATTATCTCAAACGCGTGGAGGCGTGGCTAAAAAATTGGAGAATACAAGTAAATGAAATCAAATGTAAGCACATCAGGTTTTCACTTAGGAGAGGAAGCTGTCTACCAGTGACACTAAACAACGTGAACATCAAACAGACTTTGAAATCTCGGGGTACATATAATGTACCCCGTCACAATATAACACATTCGTGTGAACAATTTATATCAACTATTCGAACAAAAAACTACGTAATCAATTGATATATTTTGTGTTCGAGGATGACTGTTGATTCCAAAGATAGGCCACATTTATTCATATTTAAAAGCTGGTCCATCTTCTTCTTTTTGGTTTCAAGTTTTAATAGATTTTCAGCATTTCGTTTGCAGATTATAGATTCTAGACCATGGGAGCATCAAAAATACAAAAAGTGTAAAATAAATGCCACCTTACTGTACAGCATTGAACATTTTACAACCATTCTGTGTAGCTTAGTAATAAGAGAGCAAGTGACAATTGTATGAAAGACAAAACGTAGCTTTTGTAAATGTCTTTGTGTATAACTATAGAAAGCACATATGTATGTTTGTGTGAGTGTGGCAATAGTAAATGTGTCAGTGTATGCAATATTGTGAATTGAACGCATAAAACGGCGTAAATAAAAATCGCTTGAAAATGCAATTGAATTTTGACAAGCCATAAAAAATAAAATGAACCACCAACAAGAAACAGGAAATTCAGCAGCTAAATGAGTGAAAACAGTAAAAACAATGCAAAGACTGGCGGACTTACTGACAGACAGACATACAGCCGAGTGGGCTGGCTGGCTCGTTGACTTCCTGGCTGACTAACTGACTGGCTGACTGCCTTGTACTCTGTCAAAGAAAATGGAAGGATGAAATAAATGATTGGAATGAAAGATGAAATGACTGGTGAATGGAGCTAAAGAATTTTTTTTGTGTCAGTTTTGTTGCAGTGTTTTTTTTTTTTTTTTTTTTGTTTTGTTTCATTTCTATATTTTTTATTTCTTTCTCCCGCTAAAAATCCTTGTGTGCTAAAGTTAAATTCTGTGGAAAAATCTATTCATGTGCATTAAACGTTGATGAAACCTAAAATGTTGCCAAGACAATTTGGTGATATTGCAAGTACAAACATAAAGAAAAGGAAGCTGGAATAAATGAATGAATGCGTACAAATAAATTGAAAAAAAAGATATGTTTCCGTTTTGGATTTTTGTTGTGCATAAGTTGTATAGAAACCTACTATTCAGATATGGTTATCACTGCAATGTGTTTCGAAGAATCAAAGTCAAATCAAGTAAGCAAAAAAAATTAAATTTTTTTAATGAAATTTAATTCATTAAGGTCTTAGGTAGTTTGTAGTTTCTCCTAAAACAAATAGATTAGATCCATTTGAGGAAAAACTACAAAAATCTATTTTTTTCAAAAATGTTCCAGATTGCAAATTTCTTAATAGCTTCTAATTCATTAAAATTTGTGTCATGCAAATTCTTGCAATTTCGCCTCAATTTACAATCGTCATAGCCATTATGATATTCCATTTTTTTTCTTATACCAGCGCTCAGAAGATGACCCATAATCATGCAATGCACTGTGTTTGAACTAGGAAAATAGGTTATAGGAGAGAGGATATAGGGACTAGTATTGTAACGTGTCGTTACAAAACATGTATATGTAATAATAAAATGTAATAAGTATATAACAATAAAAACACTAGTAATACGAACTTATTTGTGCTGTAAGTAATAATAGAACACACACAAAAACACACTAGCTTAGAGTAAATCGTACAAAGTGGGTTTATACAGATTATGCGTTATAATTCTTATGCAGTTTATTTTCTTTTTACTTAATTACTTAGTTACAGTTTGATGTGTGTCGATATAATTCCCAAATTGTTTCTTTTTATTTTTAGATAAGTAGTCAGAGTTTTATGATGAAGAGAGAGCTGTTATTGCCTTCGTGCTGTATTTCCGAAGAACAGCTCGAACCTAACCCAATACCTGCTCTTGTAGTTTGCCGATTGTAAGAACTCCCGAATTTTTCTTACATTCATACTAACCGTATTATTGAATTATCGTAGGCGATTGTAAAAACTCCCGAATTTTCCTTACATTCGTATTCTAATAGTAGAAATCAAATTCAAGAACCTCCGAATTCTTCTTGACCTCGTTGTAGTTTAGCCGATCGGTAAAAACTCCCGAATTCTTCTTATAATCGTATTTTTGCATCCGTAGCCGAATTCAAGATCCTCCGAATTCTTCTAGACTTTGTTGTAGTTTAGCCGACTGTAGATACTTGACTGCTAAACAACCCGAACTTTTTGTAGTATTTCACTACAAACTCCCGTTTGTTTTCACTTTCCACTAAGCCGAGGATCAACCGTTCTCCATCATCGCTTCACCACTCACCTTGTGTACCGACTCCTGCCGTTTCATCACCGTATAAGTTTCTACCGTCTCGCCACTACTACGTTTCATCATTTCAACTCATTTGAATTGCTGAATAACTTCGTAGATTTAAGTATTTAATAAGTAGATTAAGGTTTAATTAATAAAAGATTTGTTTTGAATATTTTTATATACCACCAAAGACTTCAACAGGAAAGTTATTCCTCATACGGATAGTACGGCTAAAGACCGATTTTCCTGAAATGTGTTGTGCGATCCACTTTCCAGTCGGCGACGAATTGACGAGCCCTTGCCGAAGAAGTTTATTGCGTAAAAAACTACGTGTTTAGGGAACAAGTTCCCTAATTTTAGCAGAGCTCATTCCATAGTAGTATCGGTAGAACAGTGAAACACATCCCACATTGCGACGATGTTCCAGTGAGTCAATAAAGCTGGATACTTGTACGCGTTCGAGTAACTCCAAAATAGAATTCCAAGCACCAGTTCACATGTTAGGGTTGTATTCCATTTTGAGTTGGATATAAGTGGCACACCAAGGCACTTGAATGCTTCCTTCAACACTTGAAAAATGTGTTTAATCCAGCGGGCACCGAACTGAATACTCATGCCTGGAACATCAAGAACTTCTTAATATTTACACCACCCATAAAAACAGATGAAGTAACATGATATGTTGCCTGCATTAAAATCAAATGTATACGCACAACCCTATTCAGTGATTGTCACAAGATCTTTGTTAAGCATAACTTTCATGTTTTGCCTTATTGTCCCAATATTTGGCAGGCTTGGTCTATAATTGAATAAATATGAATGGCTAATATTGCCGTCATATGCAAAATAATATATAGGGTTGGATGTTTGACGTAGAAGGTAATTTGGAATGATAAGAAATAGGGAGTTACAAAGGGCGGAGGCTTGCAGTACCTCTGAATTGACCTTGACCTTGTTTGATGAGATTCTATCTACAACAACTCCTACAGAGCGATCTGTGAGATATAAATCGAGAGAAGTTATCACCGATACCAAAAGCACCATGCCACCCACTATCAAACGCCTTAGAAATATCTAGAGCGACCACTTTACTTATGCCAAAACGGTGAATGGAACGACACCATTTTTCCAGACACTTTTTCTAAAGTTAAAATTTGTAAATCACTAGCTCGCCTTCATTTTAAGCCATCAGACAAACGAAAATCGAGTTTTACTCTAAACTCGATTTTCGATTTTTCCAATTTTCCGACTTTTCCGGAGGGATTTTCCAAAATTTTCATCCGTAAATACCTTCTCCTCGAAAATACGAACAACTGACAAACAATTTTACAGAAAACGGGCTAGCCGTTCCCATTTTATGAATTACTATAAGTTTTTTACACCATTTTTATATATATAGATAGACTAGCTTGACCCGGTGCGCTTCGCTACCCCTGTCGATGTAAAAATCGGTTCAGCCGTTTAGTAATTATTGTTTAAAGACTAAAAGTACCAATTTTACCCGTTTTCCCCCCTTTTTATCCCTTTCTGGTCCAAGTATTAAAAAAATTTATAGCCTATTGACGCTTCCAAGTAAGGATCTATCTACGTTCCAAATTTCAATAAAATCGGTTCAGCCGTTTAGGCGTGATGCTCAAACAAACAAACAAACAAACAAATAAACAAACAAACAAACAAACTTACAAAGACATTTATATATTTACTAGCTTGACTCGGTGCGCTTCGCTACCCCTGTCGATGTAAAAATCGGTTCAGCCGTTTAGTAATTATTGTTTAAAAACTAAAGGTACCAATTTTACACGTTTTTCCCCCTTTTTATCCCTTTCTGGTCCAAGTAAAAATTTATAGCCTATTGACGCTTCCAAGTAAGGATCTATCTACGTTCCAAATTTCAATAAAATCGGTTCAGCCGTTTAGGCGTGATGCTCAAACAAACAAACAAACAAACAAACTTACAAAGACATTTATATATTTATATAGATATAGATTATCTTATGTACCTGAAATATCATAACGACTAGAAAAATCTAATCTATTTGAAAAGGCAGATTATTCAGCAAAACAAAATATAAAATACATAAATTAGAAGATTAGAACTTTTCTGTTTCATGGCTGCTAGGAAAATGTCTTTATTAACAACGAAAACATCGCTTTCACAAAGCTTGAGAACACTATAATCTGAAATTCCAAACTACGCGTTGTTGAGTGTTGTAACAAATCAGTATTATTATATAGTACAACTTGAATACGATCATACGATCATGATATCTGTGAAAAGTTTTGTCCACTAATTTCTATTTATCTTCCTTATAATATTTCAAACGAACTAATTTATAGGATAGATAACCTGAATGTAGAAGTTTAAAAAAAATATCATAAATGGATGTGATTTGGCCATGTCTTAAGCTTTAAATGGTTTAAGGCATTTTAAATAATAAAGATATATAACAGCTACACGAGTCCTTGCTCCAATAAATGAAAAAAAATGCATAATTACAACCATATAGATATAAATATTTCCAAGTTTCAGAATTTTATTTCAAAATTTGTGCAAAAAAATGCACTTTTAGGTATAAAAGTCCTTAAGTCAATTTTTTAAAAACTTCGCATACTCGTATATATTTAACATATTGAATTTCGTAGAAAATCGTAGTGATCTTTTGGTAATGTATCCCAAACATCGCAGAATCGTTTGAATAATGGAATCTTAGGAGAGTTCGATGGCTCAAAGAACAGTGTAAATATTTTTGAAAGCATTATTTCAAACACATGATGACGACAAGCAAGCCATAAAATATCACGACCCGTCTTTGCTTCAAGGAGAGTGCACGCTCCTTCTTTGGCACTTGTGTTAGAGGCAGAAGAATGAAAACTTATACCTCGGATATTCTTTGTGACATTCAGACGTGTTTTTCTCCGTTCCTGCAGTAAGATTGGGTACGCCTAATAATTTTTCGCAACCATTACCGGAGACAAGAATGGGATGACGTTCTACTTTTTTCTTACCTATTATATCAGGCAGTATTTTTCCATCCCAATGTATTATAAGTGAATACTTTAGGTGGAATAGTTTTTTTTATATTCGCATTGAATTCTGTCATTGCTTTTTTTCTTGCACATCGAATTGTGCTCCGAGAGATTGGAAGTGAAGCAGGATTGCAACCACCAGTCGATGGCACAACGACACTTATACTTGTAGCGACCAGTGTCTTTTTAACCACACAAATTTGTTATTGCTATTGATACGTGTTTCAAATTTAGGTGGTGGCCAATCCTAAAAACAAAAAGAAAATTAGTTTGGACCACTCTAATCACCATATTATTATTTTTTTAGTTATTAAGGTAAATTATGTCCCAAGAATTCACAATTTATTAAATTTTAGTAAAATAACAATCTTCAAGTCTTAAGGTTTTCACCAATATCAATTATTTATATAAAGAGTTTTTATTTACTTCTCAGAAGTTCCACAACCCTTGCTCCCTTTGAAAAATTTTTACGTTTTTTCATATATTGCATGGGGGTGTAACATCCGTTAAGTGAGTCAAATTTTATTTTAAGGGCTTTTGCATTAAGTTTTCTTGTCGGATCATATAAAAATTGTATATAGTTAGTCCCGAAGAAAATTTGTTTCTATGATCTTTTTTGGGATGTTCCATGTTCCAACTTTGGATTCGTGTAGCTTCAAGATAACTGTTAGCAAGTTGTCTTCATTTTATTTAGAATTTTATCACCAATATAGCTGATATTTTAAAAATAAATGTGGACCCTCCGTAGGCCCGCCATATTTAAAAAAATTTTAAATGTTTGAGAAAAATTCAAAACAAAATAAATCAATAAACCTAAACATCTCTTCAACAAATGGAGATAACCTACACACGTTTTTTTAGATCTTCTCAAGGACTATATATATTTCAAATTTCAGCTCATTCGGATAAATGGATTTTTGCCTGAGATAAACAATTTTGGGGGGCCACGCACTGGCCCCCATTACCGCTAGGAAGCTTAGCAAATCTATATCAACTCGAAAATACCTCAGCTCTAACTGTGTGAAATTTTGTAACAATATCTTCAACAGTTCCCGAGATACCGAATTATTTCAAAAAAAACGTTTCTAAACCACTGTGCAACACCATACGTGACTAAATAACGCAGCTTGATCAAATTTTAACAGGAGTCCACTTACAGCTTGGAGTTGAAAGGAGCAGTGTTTCCCTTTCAGTTAAAAGATGATAAATTCAAAAAGTCACGGACTTATTGATCTGCCCTCGTATATTGATCAAGAAAACTTTTTTTCTTTTTTTATTAACATTTAAAGATACATACATCTGTGATTTTTTATATAACCTGAATTATTTTGTTATTACTTAATCCCATAACTCATACAACCCTTTTATTATATTCCTCCTAAACTTTCACGCATCCCATTGCACCCTTGTAACAGATTTCCCTAAACATTTCTTTATTTATAGAAGACAAAAAAAAAAACTAAAAAACAACCAGAATAAGGTTTTATACAGCAGGAGTATTAATTTTATCTATATTTTTTGCTTGTTTTTATACCTGTTCGTTGATATTCTACCTCAATAAATTTGCCATTACTATGCATTGCATAGAGTATCGAATGGTTTTGGTTCTATATCTTTTTGGATTTAGCTATAGAATCTATCGTCACCAGGACCACAAAATGTGTTACGTGCACGCGTGACTTGTTTCACTAGATGTTTCTACTGCGACGCAAAATATCGTATTTGAGCAAACAAAATATACTAGCATGTACTCAATTTATGCGATATGTTGGAGTACACTGTGTATACTTATTGTGCTTTGTGGGGAAATACATGGAGAAAATTGTTAAGTAAATAGGTCTTTATAAAGGATTTTCGGAAGCTTATTAAGCATACTTAAATTTTAAATGGATTTGAGATAGTTGTATACCAATTTGAAGACACGCTTTGTCAAATTGAGACCAAATTGAGTTAAATTAGCTTGAAATAACTATATAGAATGAAGAAATGTTTATTTCAAAATAAAGTTAGCTTTTCAACCAACCTTTTTCCCACAGTGTAAATTTAACGACGATATTGTTTCGTTACACTACAATTTAGCGTAGTTTGTTGTTGTTTTTCTTGTTGTCATCATTGTGTCGTATTTGTGTGCCCCTTTGGCCCTTGTTTATACACAGTTAGCACGAGTATTTGTTTTGTTGTAAATTTATCCTTAGAATAACCATTTCGAAATAGTTGTTCATACATTTGGCTGTTTGTTGCTATTGCTATTGTCAGCAGTAACTAGTTCATAGTTGTTGCTGCTGTTGGAGTTAGTCTCATTGCTTTTAACTTTACGTTTTGCTTACGTGGTGGGTGTATTATACATTCAATTAGTTTAGTTTTTTTCCTTTTTGCCTCATCCTTCCCGACGCTCATCATCTCATCAACAAAATAGTGGAATAGTTTTCTTTTCTACATACATACACACACACACACACACCCAGTCACGAACTCATAGACATTCATAGATTTCATAGTTTAATGTTGCAGCTACTTATAGCTGCTGCTTCTGCTAAAGCTGGCAAAGTAACAAAAAAATAATAAAAAAAAAAAATACTTCTATACATTATAGTTTGTTAAAAGGGGGTTTCATGGATTAAGTACTTTTGTATAATGAAAACTTTAATTTATTTATCTATTCGTGCTCTCAAAAGAATGTTTACAATGAGTTTGTTTTTACGAAAATTTATTTCATTTTATTGCTATTTAATTCCTTTGCTGTTTTGGGTGCGGGGTGGTAAAAGCTCTGATAGATAAAGTTGTTTATATGTAGTTATAAGTAAATATTATTTTTATTGTAGTTTATTTATTTTACAGTGTTTTTAGTAAGTTACTTAATTAAATGTTTAATGCTACTATATTGTTTTTAAATAGCTAAAGCAATTTAAATTTATCACATATTGATTCAGGAGCTACCAGTAGATATTCGCCGAACGTTATTCTATATAGACAAACTTTAAACCGTCTAACTACAACAAAGATCTTTTAATATGTGGTGTTATTCATTCTATTTCGTCACAATTCAAAATTCGATTATAACATTTTGGATATTAAAAATTATTGAAAACACAGTGCAACACGAAAAATACAACCATATACGGACACCACTACGTGATAAAATAACAAAAAAAATACCCGTGTCTCCCAGTACTGCCCAAAGTCATGCATTTTTTTATGGGCCACCAAAGATTTGGGACCTCGGTGTCATTTTTGCAAAAAAGTGATAATTTTCATAGGCTCATATCTTGCAAACCGTTCGGAATTTTGATTTACTCTCTGATCTTCCAGATCAAAATCGCAAAAAACTTTAAAAAATTATATATATATTTTTTTAAATTTTTTCCCCTGTTCAGGTCCATAGGTAGCAAACTGTTCAAAATTCAAGGAAACAATCAACTACAAAAATGTACCCAAGATCTCAATAAACATCTCACGTGATCAGCAGCAGCAGCACAGGCAAAGCAGTAAGCTCAGCACACGCATCAAGGGAGGCTGCACATAATATAAAAGCGACACGAAGCTCACATTGAGGCATTCCATAGCGCGACGTCAACGAGAGCTCAGCGGTGAAAGTTTTAGAAAAAAGTGTTACAGCATAATTCGCACACAACATTGGCAACTGACAATTTCAATATGCAGTGTGGAAAAATTGATTTATTTTGCTACGTTTGCGGTCATCTAATCAAAAAAAAAGGTGTACAAGGTTTCAAAAGGAAAACAATCATTTAACTAGTGAATCCAATAGAGCATATAAGCTGCTTTTCGACGAAGTAGACTTGACCGGTGAAAATTACACACCTATTACTGTATGTCGCCAATATTATAACAATCTCATGGCATGGTTGAGTGGAGGCAAAGATAGTACGAAGTATTGTAAGCCGGTAAACTGGATTAATCGCCAAGGTAATCATGATGATACACATCTCGTCTAAATCGACATGCTGAGAAGAACATCATTTATAAAGCAACTGTAGCAGCCACACTACCAGTGCTTGCACCTGAAACGTATGTATCACCAAAACCGCCAACCCCAGATCGTAGGACAGAATTTACCGGAATTACTAGAGCAAGTGGTGTTACTTATGAAGATCCACCGAATATGAGCCCCAACAGGGAAGAGATGGACTACAACTAATAACACAAATGGAAATGGATTTCAGTAAGGCATTATTGGGACTATCACACCGATTGCCATATTTTTGAAGGCGTGGTAAAAGTAAAGAAAACATACATATGCTAATGTTAACTCTACGGCGTACCGCAAACGGAGCCTCTACATACTAAATGATGACAATTCGTTCGCTTACTGAAACGATATAAAAACTTTGGTGGTAAAAATGGAAATGAATAATTGAAAGCAGTGTTGTTGCATGTGTCGAACCGAAAACCTTCCATTCCGCTAGCAATGGGTATTAACATGAAAGCAAGCTATGAAACATTGAAAAATATAATGAAAAACAAGTAAGAAAGTATGGTCGGTCAAGCTCGACCATATAATACCCTACACTAAGTAAATGAGCAATATCATTATTCTTTCAAAATTTCAATAATATATATTCGTGAATGACTTTCGGGAATGGGCCTTATATGGGAGCTATGAAAAATTATGGACCGATCACCATGAAATTAGGTTGTGTGATTAATGTCTATATGAAAGTTATTTATGTTGCATTTTATGTGTATACCAATATTTTAGGGAGATTTATGCTCGTTAAAGTGATTATCGGAAGCAGGTCTTATATGGGAGCTATGACTAATTATGGACCGATCATAATAAAATTTGGTGACATGAATTCAGTATATATAAAACTTATTTGGAGAAAAATTTGTGAAGATACCTATATAAATTAAACATTTATGACCGATAAAGTCCAATTTCGGGAGGACATTTGTATGGGGCCTAGGTGAAATAATGGATCGATTTCAGCCAAATTCAATAGGCTTGGTCCTTGTGCCAAACAAATTATATGTACCAAATTTTATTGAAATATCTTCAAAATTGCGACCTGTTTACATGGACAACCAGCCAGCCAGACGGACGGACGGACATTGTTTAATCGACTCAGTGATTCTGAGTCGATCGGTATACTTTAAGGTGGGTGTTAGATTAATATTTTTGGGCGTTACAAAAATCTGCACAAATCCATTATACCCTCCCCACTATGGTGGTGTAGGGTATACAAAATCAAATACTATGAAAATAAATGAAAGATTTGCAGTGATTTGAAGGTCATCAACATTTTTCAAGGGATCATCTTTGTAATTGGGATTCGCGCTCACCTCTGAATCAATACCAATGCAAGTCGTGCAGACCAAGAGGAAGTGTGGAGGAACAAATGAAACAACATAGACTGAAGAAATCACCTTTAATTGTCAATACATAATCAAGAAATCTTGCTGCCACCGCTCCCCATAAAATTGGGAATTGTTAAAAAATTCATCAAAGTGGACCGTGTAAATTGTCCAAATTTTTGTTCACCACATTATACTATTTACAATACGTGTATGTTTTCATTTCTGTCTTTATATTTTGTCTTGATTTAACAGGCATACTTAATGGTCCTGACATTAGTAAGCTATTCAAGAGCAACTTCGATTCATCGCTTGATGAAAATCATTCAATGGCATGGATTTATCTTCAGCGTGTATGCACCAGAGTCTTGGGAGGGGATCGAGACTCGGAACCGGTAGCAAGAGAATGGGTGAATTAATGCTGTAATATTTTATGAAAATCGGCACATCGATGACAGTAAAGCTACATTCTCTACGCTTTCATTTTGACGAGTTTTTGAGCATTCCCAGTTATGACTAAAACAAAATTTTCGATTTATTCCTTTAGATTTTGATTACTTTTTTATAATCAGATTTATTCTCATTTTTTTTTTTAAATTTAGCTTACAAATTTTCAAAGGTACGAACAACCGCTTTGTTATTCGTAACTCAAGATTTTGGAGGTGTTTAGAAAATTTCAAAAACAAATTAATTTCTTTTAGAAAA
Organism: Calliphora vomitoria; assembly: GCA_942486065.2. Classification (NCBI taxonomy): domain Eukaryota; kingdom Metazoa; phylum Arthropoda; class Insecta; order Diptera; family Calliphoridae; genus Calliphora; species Calliphora vomitoria. Next base: position 73,885,630 of record OW818032.2, read on the forward strand.
TCATAAACAAAACCCAAATTTTTAAACACCATAACATACTATGCTTTATATGTTTGTATACATCCAAGGTCATCTATATCGTACCCCAAAAATGCATTTAAACAATAACAACTTTGGCATTCTTTAAACTATTCCAAGAAAATATATACATTTAGTATTGCTAGCACCCCACAGGTTTTACATGTGTCGAACGCGTAAACCTTGGTAATTTATTAACTGCTGCCAGGAAATCCAACACAAAGAAGAAAAACAGCAAAGAATATATTTAAACAACAACATTTCAATGAAAAATATTTTTTTTTAATTCTCCAGACACACAAAGAACCTGAGAAGATAGAAAAGAACCAAAAGGCATTAGATATACAAACATACATACATATGTATGTTTGTATGTACAAGGGCTAAAGTTCAAGCTACAAATGCATCACGTTCCAACGAAAAACAGATGCACAGAATGCTGCTACGCCAAACACATGTAGACATAAATATCTATGGATTTTTAGCAAAAGGAATTAACTCGATATAAGATGTTTTAAATATTTTCTAAAAAAACTTTTATAGATGGAACAAAAATGAGTAATTGATTAAAAAATCTGATATACATATAAGTTCAAAATCTAAGCTGATTTCGATTTTAATCGCAAAATTAAAAGTTTTCATTTGGTCTTATCTGAAACGATCTTTTTTGAATTAAGTCCTTTTGATAAACCTCTACACATATGTGAACACTCACACATACATACATGGATGTATATTAGGGTTCCCATTATTTTGATTTTCGATGCTCCGAAGATCTACGTTCACTACGTCTACGTCATATAAAAACTAAATGGAAACATTTTATTAAAATCGTATAACATTTAATTAATATTTTTGTAATATTTAGTTTTTAAGGGCTAAATTCCCAACTTAGTTATTGATAAGTAGCTATGCCATTTCACTAATTGCTCAGGCCAGATCATCAGCAAACTTTTTCCCAAAAGGCTTTTCAACATTCTCTTTAAACGAATTTTTAAAACATTAAAAAATCAATAAGTGATAAATGAGGCTTAAAACGGAAATTTTAATGGTTGTTCTTATTATGGCTTTGAGTGGAGACCAATTTAGCATTGGTGAATTTCGAGGAAATTTTGTTTTTGGCCACATATAAAATTAGTTGAGGCGATTCGTCTATACATGAGGATTATTGAAATCAAACTGATTATTATATTTATAAGGGATTTATGTACAAGGTGGGGCAAAAGTAATCACCCAATGATCTTTTGTCCTGTTGGAACAACATATTCTCCAGTACAAATTCATGCAATTGAGGAAGAAAAAATGCGGTATTCATAGCTCTGTAGCGCGCACCGTCCACAGTCGTCGTTTAGCCTGCAGGGTTGTCCGATGACTCCTCCAGGGTAAGCAGCACACCTTGCAGTAGCTTTGTGCGGGTGTAATGACAATTCGAGGGTAATACAGAGATTTTTGGTGTCCCAGAAACTATTATTTTGTTTATTCACGTAACCGCTAAGATGGAAATGAGCTTCATCGCTCAACGATGAATGAGATTCAGGATGGCTTGAGTGTAGGTTAGACGCGTTTACCGGTCAACAACTAACAGCTGATGCAATGTCTGCACTTTGTAAGGGAACATCTTTAAATCTTTCACCAAAATTCTGCGTCGCTTGGTCGATATTCCGGGCTCCTCTTCGACATCTTGGGCAACATCAGCGATATTATCTTCAGAACAGCTGCTCTGGGGCCGGCCAGCATTGGGAAACTCTCGTGTTGTCCCAGCTTCTTCAATACGAGTGGACAAACGCATAGTGGCGCCGGTAGAACAAGTGAGGTTGCAAAATTGTAAAACTTCATGTGCCCCTACAAGGTTAGGTTAGGTTATAAAGGTAGCCAGTATTAACCAGCTCACCTAAGGAACCCAAGGAACATGCTCAGGTCCTCAAGAGGTAATTCACATGTAAGAAAAGGGTTCATTGCCGAACCAACCTGACGCACGAATGAACGAAGCTATCTTCCTGACATCCACATTGGATAGATCCGCTAGGCCGTGCATATTGTAGCTGTCCGAGCCCCCATAGAGCTGAGCAAAGACAGAGGAGATGTTCAATCATTTCCTCCTCGTCTTTATCATGGCAACTTCTACAGAAGTCGTTGTATGGAGTGCTCAGTCTCCTAGCATCAGCACCAATTAAGCAGTGCCCAGCAAGCACTGATATCAGAGCTCCCAGCCTAGCCCGTGAGGGTCATTGACCTCTGATGGTCAAAAACAGGCCATGTGAGCCTTGATATCGAGCAGTTCGTCAGATTAGACCATCTGAGTTGAGCAGCCTCAAATAAGTTACGCTGTATGACTTGTAGACGTGAGCCCCTTTTGGCCAGTTCATCCGTAATAGCATTGTCAAGTACACCAGAGTGATAACTCCAGCTTAGAATGTATCGCCATCTCGTTAAGGGAAACCCGGCATTCATGTACCAATATGGGTGTTGAGTAGACAACAGGTAGGTATTTGATAGCAGGTTTACTGTCAGTACAGATTAGGATATGCACACCTTTTGATCGCTGAAATTTCAGCTTGAATTACACTACATTGATCGTTTAGCCTGAAACACACCCTCTTCCGAAAATGGGGAATATAGAAGCCAGCACATACCCCAGCCGCAGACTTTGACCCATCTGTATAGAAGACAAACGTGTTCCACAGTAGATGGATTTACTTAAAGTCTTCCACCATACTAGTGCTCCATACATTAGTATGGTCTTTACCATTGGGAGCATCGAAAATCCAAAATACGCAGAACAGAATTAAGAACCATCCTAATGTACATTTATCCCCTAAAGTATTCTCCTACCGGCTATAAAACAAAATGGCAACAACAATAACAAGAAAACGAAAATGTGGCCAAATGCATGTAGATTGAGCAATAAAACTGTCACTGTACAATAAGATACATACGACTAACAACAGCAACTAGAACATCAGTTATAGAAACAGAAGAAATTTAACGATTTATTATCTGGCAAAAGTAGCCAACAAAACTCACACTCTGAATTATAGTTTATACTCGTTGGCAAGAAAAGAATAGCAAAAACAAAACACAGAAGCTAAGACTGGACAAATAGTGAGAGAGCGAGTGAGAGAATATGACGTTTTGAAATCTAACCTAGTAAGTAACTGTTGTCTTTAACAGAAAAACCAACTTGAATGCCATCAAACATAGATAAATATACAAACACACGCACTCATTCATACACATATGGACCCAAGATCTATGACTATGGGAATTTAAATACTTTGTCCTCTGTGGCATATTTGTACACTTATTTATCATCCAACAGACGACACACACATAAATAAACAAATAGAATTCTGTGTTCAAATATTTTGATATTTTTTTAAAAGAAAAACAAACGAAGGTCACATCGAAAGTATTTGGAAAGCAATGGTATTTGGTGCCAGGTAATGTATATGTTTGCTTTACCATGCCCCTTCTAAGGTGCGAGACAGAAGGATTTGAAGAGTATCTATATTGACGATACCACGCAGCGTTGTCCACAACACATCTAGAACTCAATCGCAACTGCAGTATCAACAGTATACCTGCAGCATTAACGATTATCATGACTTCTAATTCCAATGGCTGAAAGTAGGAGACTTAAGATAAAGATAAAATCACTTTAATTCGATAAAATCACTTTAATTCGGTTTATGCGAAAGTCTTACTTGTGATTGCTTACAGAATTCCTACCAGATGTAAATACACTTTTTGTTGGAACTAGTAGAAAAAGTTATGGAAGAGTGAATAGAGAGCGTAATGTTTGTAAACATTCGATTTGGACTTTCTACCATTGAAAATAAATAGATGGACTTCTGCAGGAAGTTTAATCTACATACAGACAGTACCGCTAAACAAGGGTATGAACTACATCAGAAGGAGAGAGGTATTTCACACGTCTTATAAGAAAAATCTAGGATCTTAAATGATTGGGTATATGAATAAAAAATGCGGGATTTACAATAAATGGCGTATCTTTTGAACGCGGTTTTTGTTTCTAATAACATATCTGTCATTTATTCTCACTTAGTTATTGAACATTATACTGTTAACAACAAAGTTTTTTTCTTTGCTTCAAAAATGTAGCATTTTGTACCAATGTATCGTCATATGCGGGATTGCTCACTATTGCTTATGGTGAATGTGTTCAAGCGGTTTCAAAGTGAGAGAGATGGTTTGTTCACTTTAGTAGTGGTGATTTTGACACAGAACACAATGATCGCGCAGGCCAGCCAAAAAAGTTTGAAGACCAAGAATTGGGGGAATTACTCCATGAAGATTATTGTCAAACTCAACAAGATCTTGCAAAATCATTTGGAGCTACTCAAGCAGCAATTTCAAAATGTTTGCGAGCAGCAGGATTCATCCAAAAACAAGAAAATTGGTTACAATACGAATTAAAGCCAGGAGACCTTGAATGAAGATTCTGCTAGTTCGAAATAATGCTTGAACGCTATGAAAGAAAATAATTTTTGCTACGAATCATTACTTGTGATGAAAAATCCCGCATTTTGAAGTCATTCACCCAATAAAATAGATAAAATTTGTTTTTTAATATGAATTTTTGTACTCTATTGAGACATGACTATTACAGAAATTATATACTTTCTTTACATCGATAATTTAAACCCATATTAAACCGAAGCCAGAAATACTGCTGATTGGAATTGCGAATACATATATTGTAAATTATATACATTATGTCCTGTTGTTCCTATTGGAAACAAATTGAGAATGCGTTCAATTGAGTAACCTGCACGGCATGTCTTCTTCTCAGGTAACTAGGTGTTTTTCACTAAAACTCAATTATTTCTAACCTGCCTAGAGGTTGTTGGCAGCCCCACACTAGGATCGGAGATGGTATCCCAATCAGTCGCTTTTTCCTAACCCTACATTATTAACGAAACCACAACTAATATTAATTATAACCAACGGATTCCCAAGATGACGTCCTTCAGCATGAACAAAATTTCTCGAATTGGAACATGGAACGTGCGAACACTTCTATATCTGTCTGAACTGGCAAAAAGTATGCAGAGAATTTGTCAACTACAATCTGTTGCTCTTAGGACTATGCGAAACTAGATGGCCAGAATCAGCAGAACTCAATACCTCCGATAATCTCAAACTCATCTACTCCGGCAAGCCAGGTGACTAGCCAAGATCTTCTATCGAAAGAAGAGTTTGATGTAATGATCGGCTGGAATCCGTATGGAGACCGAATTATATAAGCAAGATTTCGTACAATATCCCGAAATCTGACCTGTGTGCAGTGCTATGCACCGACTGATACATCAGAAACAACACAAAAGGAAATGTTTTATAGTCACTTAAATAGAGCCCTAACCGCAATTTCCCGTGGTGACATCGTTATAATGATGGGCGACTTAAATGCACAGATAGGCCCCGACAACACAGGACGAAAGCAAATTATGGGCTAAAACGCAATTAGAAGGATGACTGAAAACGGTGGGCTCTTCACTGAAGCATGCGGCAATGGCAATCTTGTGATTGGGAGAACTTTAATCCCTCATAGGAAAGTGCAAAAGATAATGTAGGTATCGCCAATAAGACGGAAAACCAAATCAACCACATAATCATCAGCAGGACCTGGCGCAGTAGCGTTATGGATGAGCGATCTAAAAGGGGGGCTGATTGCAACTCGGATCATCATCTAGCTCTTGGAAGCTTACGGCTTAGGGTTGCTGTAATTAAATTAAATTCCAACTATTTATTTTTTGGTAATACGTGTTAGCATTTATACACATTTTTACAAAAATTAAAAAAATAATGCTGACAAATTTGAACAATGTACTTATTTAATAACGTATGCGGAATGAAATTGCAACAAAACGGAAAACGCTTTATAAATTAGCTCATTGTATTTATTTAATGTAAGCAAAAAATTGATAATATTCACGTACTTTTGTGACAATTATGGAGAAATTTATAAACAGGTGTTGGAAATACCGATATTTGCACTTTTCTGAGTTCTTATTTGAGTTCCATGGTCTTATTTTTCTCGCTTTTTATTTTAAATAATCCACAAAAACTCTTCTATTTCAATAGGTCCAAAACGTCTCAAATTAGTTTTAATTTAAAAACACTGGGACATTTTTTCACTTCAGAAAGTCTAGAATTTTAAGGGTATTAGAAAACACCATAATCATCTGAGCGTGACAGTTGGATGATGGAATAGTTAGGAAGAACTTTCTTTTTAAAAAAAAATAATTTTTGATGTTCCTTTTTATGAAATGATTCATGATATATTAATTAGAATTGATGGTCAAATCAAATTCTAAAAAAGTCAAAATTTGTAGTTTTTCTTTGGCCTCATACGTTATTTAAAATATTGAGTTATAAAATATTTACGTTCCGCCTGTAACCAGACATTTTACTGATTCTCTGGGGTTTTAATATGCGCTATGAACTCACATTAATTCTAGAAATGTTCAAGTTCTAGCTATGGCAATTTTTTTAAACATTATTCGATGGTTACTTATTGACACAAATTTCTCGCTTTGGAAGGCAACGAGGAACATTAAGCCACCGGTAGAAGCACAGCGCGCTTTAAGAAAAGCTGACGGAACTTGGGCACGAAGTGCTATAGAAAAAGCCACAGTATTTGCTGAACATTTAAGTGAGGTATTTCAACCTAATTTCACGGCAAATGAGTTCGAGCTCAAAGAATTGTCGGTTTCAACAATGACTAATGCAGCCCAATTCGATATTGGCCCTGAGGATGTTAAAGAGTAATTAAAAATAAATTGAATTTGAAAAAATCTCCAGGATATGATTTAGTAACTCCATCATTGATTAAGAATCTACCAAATGTGGCAATAATTTTGCTTTCTATATTGTTTAACTTGGAAAATTTCTCAAATAATAATGATACCGAAACTGGGTAAAAATTTAACCATGCCATCTTCTTATAGACCTATTAGCCTACTCCCTTGTTTATCGAAGCTATTCGAGAAAATATTCCAGGTAAATATCATACCTTTTTGAATGATGGAAATATAATACCAGGACACCAATATGGTTTCCGTGAACATCATAGTACCATTGAACAAGTCAATCGTTTAACTGGAGAGATTGTGAAATCTTTTGAATTAAAGAAATATTGTTCTGCCGTCTTTTTAGATGTTGCCCAAGCTTTTGACAAGGTATGGCATAAAAATCTAGTACATAAAATCAAATGTTTACTACCACTATGTACTCATAAATTCCTGGATTCTTATCAATCGAATAGACTTTTCAGAGTTAAGTTCAATGATTATGTGACGAGAGAATACAAGATTAGAGCTGGCGTTTCACAGGGAAGTCTACCTGGACATACGTTATATTTGATTTACACCTCTGACTTGCCCTACGATAAATTAACAATATCTACATTTGCGAATGATACTGCCATTCTTAGTTCACACGAAAACCCACAAATAGCATCTAGTCAACTACAATATTATTCGTAAGTGTGGAGACATGGTTGAAAAACTGGCGAATAAAGGTGAAAAGTAAACATGTTACGTTCACTCTAAGGAGAAGAAATTGCCCACCTGTCACACTCAACAATGTTAGTGTACCGCAGTCTGATTATGTCACCTACCTTGGTATTCATCTTGATAGACGGCTTAATTGGCGCCGTCACATAGAAACCAAGAGACTTCACATGAAGCTAAAAGCCTCTAGCTTTCATTGGTTAGTCAGTGATCAATCAAAATTAAGCCTTGAATATAAAGTCATCCTGTATAAGACCGTTTTAAAACCAATTTGGACATATGGAATTCAATTATGGGGAATGGCTAGCAACTCCAATATTGATCTTATACAGAGGGCCCAATCTAAAATTCTTAGGACCATGACAGCAGCAGCACCATGGTATATAAGAAATGGAAACATCCACAGGGACTTAGAAGTGACATTGGTAAAGGAAGAGTTCAAGAAAGTCCGTGAGAAATATATTGTTAAGCTGTAAAACCATCCCAATACGCTTGCAAGACAACTTGTGCAGATCCAAACCCGATTCAGGCTCCGTAGATCAGATCTACCACCCCGCTAAAATGAGTGCCAGCTAACCATTAAAGCTCTCTTGTTGGAGAGCAATTAGTTTTATTTTAGGTATATGATTTAAATACTTATTGTTAGGCTTATAAAACCTATAAAAAAAAAACATGTTGACACCAAACCAATAATTAGTTTTAAATTTATTAGTTTCGAAGTTTCAACAAGTAACCATCAATATTTGGTGCTTGATTTTTGTGAGCAAGTGAACCCTTTGAACAGCGTCAAAATAAGGAAAAGTAAAAATAAATATATGTAGCTTCTATTGGAGTACTCTACATACCCAACATTATACTGCAGATGAAGCGTAACGTAATTCTATCAGCCAATAGAAATCAGATTGACAGTAACCTGTGATCATCAACATCAACCTCGACATTAATAATAATTAAAAATATACCAGAGCTACTTAGGTAAGGTTATATTTCTCTTCAAGTATACTTAAGTGAAGAGTGTATATGATTCGGATCTGGCGAATATAGAACTCTGCGAAATTTTTCGGAACCAAAAATCGCAAAAGTTTTCTTAAATTACAGTTTCTTTGCTGCTTTTCTGCAAGCTTTTTACTATTAAGTAGTAGCTATAATGTAAGCTATGGTATTGTTTCAAAAATTTCTATTTCTTCCTAAGATGCACAGTTTATTTCTTGGTTGAAACATTCTCTCCAACATACATTGTTTGCTAGGTTGTACATGTACGAATTGGTATCTCGCGTAAATATTGTTAACAGTTTCAAATCTATCTCAGCCACTACTAACCTCAGCATTAAGTTCTGTTCCAGACTCTGTAATGTGCATTCGTAATCAGAGAAAGTGCATGGAATTTAATTGCAGCCAACATACAGACATACCAATTGATAGACATTTAAAAACCTTTTAATACAGTCCATTTGGAGTTACGTAGGAAATGTATCAAACAAATGACTGCAGTTTTAGTTGGTGGATTTTTAAGTGCTTTCTAAGTGTGCAAGTGTTTTATATCTATCATCATGTTGCTGTTGCAAATGTATGCGTATTTGTTGCAAGTTGCAATGCATTTGTGTGAATGTGTGTGGTGTATTATAAGTGTTTCTGTGAAATTAAACCGCCAATATTTGTTGGCTGTGTTAGTTTTTTTGTTTTTTTTTTTGTGCCACCCTCTACTGCGCCATTTACCAAGAAAATTGTGAAACTAAGTGCATTTTAAAATGTTTGACCCCGAGTGAAGTTTTTGGTTTGTTATTTGCAGCAATCGGTTGTGTTTGTGTTTGGAAAACAGCAGAAACGACGAAAAGTTGAAATATTGTTTTAACAACAAGTTGTTTGCCATTGAATGTTGTTTACTTTTTAGTCTCCTGTTTTAGTTTTAGTTTTTGTTGATTTCTGTAAATGAGCAACTTTAGTTTTTTTTTTTTCAGCATACACATGATATTGTGCTTTTAGCAAGATTTTAATGTAGTTTTAATTAGTAATTTTAGCTGGAGCTTAAAATAACTACAAATTAAAGTTACTTTTAAGTTATTATATTTGTGTATACAGTTGTTTAAAAGAAGGTTACTTAACTTAAAGAAAAATATTTTCTATTAATATTTCAAAAACTTTGAAACATCATACTTGTTGAGTTATAAATATTATAATTTTGAACTATAAACTCTATTTTGTGGAAACATTCTATTTGAAAAGTTGCCATGGCTTTAGATACAAGACATAACTTAACAAATCTTTAGGTTGAAAAACAATTATATCATAAGTTTTTTTTTTTCCTTTTATGTTAAATATACCTAATGAGATTTTAATACGGCAACTGAATTGGATATTATATTAATTTCACCTTTTTCGATGACATTTTACATGGAAACCAATACTATATATAAATATATGAATGATAAAAACATATGTTATACACAGCTGCGTATATAAGGATACTCTTGTGAACATTGTTGCGAGAGCACATGATGCTACTAAAATCTCGCATATGGGCATTTCCACGGAAAGGTCCACCGTAACCAACAAGTATTTAAATAGCAAGTATGGTTTTGATAAATAATCTTAAAGAGAGTTACTATTCATTCACTTTTTCTCAAATCAAAACCATTTCGCTGAAATTGGCTATTGAATTGCTGGCCCCGCAAACCACTTCTGTTTTTGTGCCGTACGAAAGCCTTGGTTTTTTTGCAATTATCTGGAAAACGAAAATTGTCCCAAAATCAACCTTAGCACCAATTATAGGACTATAAAATTTTCCAATCTTTCTGGCAATATATGGATTTAACGCAAAAAGAACTGCTCATATTCTGAGATCAAGAACGAACCAAGCAAAAATCAAATACTCTGTTTTAAAGTGAAGCGTACCCAGAGAGACCGTTCTGGATCGATTGAAACAAATATTAGACAGACGTGGCACGGTCTGGACCATAAAGCGGAAGAAGGAAAACTTCAAAACCACTTCTTTCTAAATACTTTTTAATAGTTATTGCAACATGTAGCCGAGCGTTGTCATGATGGAATATTACGGTTTCATGTCTGAGCATTTTCGGCCAATGCTCGCTTTAAAAGAATCAGTAGCATTTCGTACAGGTTTCATGTAAAGGTCTGGCCAGATAGTTCATAATATATAGTACTCTTTTGCTGCCACCAAATACAGATAATTACCTTAGCGCCTTGGATATTTGGATTTGGTGTCGATTCGGCTGGTTGGCCGTGCTTCACATACGATCTTCTAAGCTTTGAATTTTTGCAGTGGATTCATTTTTCGTCATAAGTAATGATTCGGTGCAAAAATTATTGTCTTTCATAGCGTTCAAGCATCATTTCGGTCAAAATCGTCTTTCAAGGTCTTTCGGCTTCAATTCGTGTGGTACCCAAATTCCCTGCTTTTGGATGAATCCTGCTGGTTGCAAACGTTTTGAAATTGCTGCTTGATTAGCTCTCAGCGGTTTTGTAAAAATTTGTTGAGTTTGACAACAATCTTCATGTAGTAATGCCTAAAGTTCTTGGTCTCCAAACTTTTTGGCTGGCCTGGGCGATCTTTGTTTTCAATGTCAAAATCACCAGTTCTGAATCGGGCAAACCATCTCTCGCACATTGAAACCAAGGGAACACATTCATATACTTTGCTGAGCAATCGGTGTGCTTTAGCGTCACATTTTTTCAAATAAAATAAGGATAGCAAAACTTCCCGCATATAAAGCTTTGGTGTTACAAAATTCGCTATCTTCGAAGCATAAGAAATCTTTGTTGTTTACACTATAATGTTCAATAACTAAGTGAGAATAAATGACAGATATGTTCCCTTCAAAATGACATATAAGTTATAAAAAACAAGAACCGAGTTCAAATGATATGCCATCTATTGTAAATCCCACATTTTATGTTCACATAATGGAATTGCTCATATCTAAGTTTAAGCGTTATGGTTGTTATTAAGGATGAAAGGTAAAATGTTCGCACAAAAAAAAAAGAAAACATGGATAATAAAATAACAACAGCAACACATACTCATAAACACAAGTAAACGAAATAATAAGAAATATTGTATAAAGTTATATATACATAAATGCAGAAATTAATTTTCGTTTTATTCAATTACGCATACTATTAAAAAACTCATACACATACTAACTTATACACAGATGCTAACATATGTATGTATATTAGGATGGTCCTTAGTATATATGTTTTTTTATAGATGTTATCAAGAAATATTTACATTTTAAAATTCAGCTCATTCGGATCATAAATGAAATTTTTGCGATTTTTTAAAAAAAATGTGAAACCCACTGAAATTTTTCGTCAACAATTTTTGTAGAATATTTTAATCCTTAAAAGTCCTTTTTGAAAGGATTTTTTTTATTTTCTGGAAAAAGGGTCAAACTGACCCCTAAACAGAAGAGGTAGATGGTTAAGATCTTCCACAAAAATGATCCTCATAAAATTCCACACTATAACTCTGGCAATAATAATTCTCTCAGACACTACCAACAGTTTTTTAACTTAGTATAATGCTCCCTTCGATCAAAAAATTAAAAATTTGCTGATTTACTCAGCATGCCCTTTCAAAATTATAGGGTCGCCATTCTGTTACAATCAATCTCAATTTGTTGAACAGTGTTATTAATTATATAAACTATAAATTGTTGAAATGTACAAATATACTTATTATAAAAGGACAAAGTCAGTTACAAGTGATTAAAATCGGTGGTTATATCAATTGTAAATTGCTGAATTAGATAAGATTTTTAAGCATTTGAAATACATTGTCTTCTGCTTTATGTTGTCTTTCTAACTTTCTGAATAAAATAACTAACTTAAACACATAATTCTCTAAAAAAGCCGAAGACATCACAAAGGAGCAACAAGGTTCTCTCGCATGGGCGAATGCTCACATTGCTGGTCTGAAGACCACCCCTCCTTCTGCTGAGTCATCAGCGGTGCCTAAACGGCAACGTTCAGAGGAGGATGCGACAACCAAGAGCCAGCAACCGGGACAGAAAAGATCCAAAGCGGCACAAAGATCTCTAGCTAAGTCTTTTAACGAGATTCTCAAAGACAACCTCGTTAGGGCGGTTATAGATCGGAGTGTAAATGATGGATCCATATCTCAATCAAATTGGGATGTGGTGAAGCAAAAATTGGTAGGGATGTTCTGGAAAGTTCTCAAAAAGAACCCGATGATGCTGGTTGGTACCAGGGTCACGTCAAACTTATGTCTTGTGTAGATGAACGCTCAGCGTTGCTACTAAAGATTGCCGTCTCATCGTAGGGTGAAGTATGGCCGGGATCTAGGCTTGACGTGGTATCGGTGAGTGAGATACCCCGAAAGCCTAGATCCATAGCTAAAATTTCAGTGAGCCATCTAGCCCAGTGGAGATCTTGGAGATCCTCCAGTGCTGTAACTTACAGCTTCCAACTAACGATTGGAAAGTTGTTAAGGTTACTGACGCTGAGGGATCTTCCAGAAAGGCAATCGTTGTCCTGAATAAGGACTCTTTGGGGCCGCTAAGGAAGACACAAGGGAAGGTGTCCTATGAAATTGGTACGATCGTCCTTCCGTAGCGACAACAAAGACGATACCTCCTCAGAGGGTGTAAAACCCATGCTCTCGGAAGAGGACATGGAATGCAATGACGCCGCTAGTCCAATCTACAATGAAGATACCAACTCTGTCTCCAAACTGCTTGGTACCTCCTTTGAACGGATGGACGAGGTGGTGGACGAAAATGCCCTCCTGAATTTTGACCAGTAGGACGCCGACGTCACCGTTGTAAAAATTGAGCATGGTGAAGGTGACGCAAATAAACCTTCACCACTCTAAGGCAGCTCTTCCGAATTGTCAAGAACGGGGAGGAGCTAGTCATGGTCCAGGAACCTTGGGTCCACCAGGACCGTATCTGTGGACTATGTTGGAAGGGCTACAAGCTCTACTACGCTAAAGGTGCAGGGAAAATTATATCCTGTATATTGGCTAAAAGTTCTTTGAATATCTTCATCCTGTCTGATTACGGCAATGAAGATACAGTAGCAGTCTCATGGGAAACCAATGAAGGCAGTTTGTTGTGGCAAATTTCCAGCTATATGGCGCACGATCATGAGGAGCATCCCCCAAATGATACTATCCGTAGTGCTGTTAACAAGGCTAATGAGTCCAGGATACCTTTGGTTATCTGTGCTGATGATAACTCGCACCACATTATATGAGGTAGCAGCGACATCAATACAAGAGTTTGGAAGTAGTAAATAGAGGTTCAGAACCTACCTTCATTGTTTCAAACAGAAATGAAGTGCTAGACTTAATACTTGTGAGCAGTGTTGCCAGGAGCTGGTAAAAAAAGAAGCTATATTGACTTCAAAAAAATGCCAGAAAAAGCCAAACTGCTTTAAAAAAAGGCCAAAAAAAAAGCTAAAATATTATATATTAAGAATTTGGGTTTATATTTATTTTTAAATAAAAAATTAGAAAATATGTTCATAAAAAAAAAATTAAATTATAATGGTACACTTCAGCAGCAAACAAAAAATAACATTAATCATTAATAATAAATATACACATATATTTTCAGTATTTTAAAGATACATGTATAATTATAAAACAGGTATAATAGTTTTATCATAATCGGCAGAATGAGAACTAGAATTTGGGTAAATATAAATAAAATGCAATAAATAACAAGGGTACCCATTTAAACGGTTAAGTTTCCCATTTGTGCAAATATTCAAATTTGCGCGACGTGTTTCATGAACCCACCTTTTAAATTTTGTGCAATTTTATACAGAAAATGTCTATTTGATAAGAATGTCAAACAAAAATAAATTAAACAAATGCTTAAAAACGAAGTTCTAAAAATTGTTTAAATTTAAATTCTAAAAATTTCTAATGAAAGTGAAACCTTTGAAACAAACAATGGTAAACATAGTTTGGAAGATTTTGCTTATGTTCTAGCTGTTGGTTAAAATTTTCATACACAATGCCATTCAATCCAATAATTCTGTTCCAAAGTCACACAATTTTCACATGTACAAAATATTTGTATTTTATTTGATTTTTATTTCTTATAAATAAAAGTAAACAAAAGCAGCTGATTCATCAAATGCAAATTTAACGGAGTTGTGAAAACGAATTTCCATACAATTTTTGACAGTTCATTTGCGAGAGTCTGAAAAAAAGGAACAGATTGCAGGACCCTTAATATTTATGTAATTTTTCAATTTCTTGTACTAAAAAGTCGTTCAATTTCTGCATTACTTGAAGGAAGGACTAAAAATATAAATATAAATAATATAAAATACTAGATTAACCATGTCAGAAAATGGACATTGTTGGTTCTATATTTTTCCATTTGTAGTTTAAAATATTCTGCCCCTGAGGCTTAATCTTCGTAATTTCATTAACAGTTTAATTTTTCACATACATAATATATTTTTTTGGTTTTACGAGTACTATTTTAAGTGTATCATCAACGAATAAAAAATCGATTTAGCGAAGAGTTTTCATATGATAATCTTTGTCGCATTTGTTCAATATGTTTAATTTGCCGTATTATTTTTTCAGAATCTTCACTGATTAAACCGTTCTTTATTTTATCTCTCATTCTTCAAACTTGTATGAAAAATGTGTCGAAAACATTAAACAATATTCAATTAGGGACGATAATGTATCAAATTCTCTGCATTGTATTACAATTTGAAAACACAAACTAAGGAGAATAAATTTTAAATCAGAAAAAAGCTTTGTTGGATCCGCTGAATTGCTTACAAATGATTTATTTACTTTTTGTACTTTGTGCAATACTGGTTTCAAAAAAAATATAATACACCAAATTATAATCAGTATATTAATCACTTAAATGTTAGGCTTTGTAGCATTGCTGGTTTTAACTCGGAGCATAGATCCACAATACGTTTAACGACTATTTCAAATGACAGCCATCGAGTATCACAAACCTTCAAGAGTTTGTGGGACTCTTGTCCATTGTATAACGATGAATATAATGTGTAGTAACAATTTTGTCTTGAAAGTGAATTTGCTAGACAATTATAGCTTTCAGATATAAGTAAAATACTCTATTTCATTTTGAAACACTTGATATTGACAATTATTATTTGTTCTTTTAATACTGCACAATTCTTGAGTATGTTGAAAAGCTAAATGAAAAACAGTAATGAATTAAAATTAAAATTTCTCACTAATATAAATTTAGCCTTTTTATTTTCTGCTTATTCTCGAAATTTTGGTTTTAGCTTCATGGTTTTTTTCTAGCCTTTTTTAATTTAAAAAAAGGCTATTTTAAAATTAAAAAAAGGCTAGAAAAAAGCCACGAAGCTAAAACCAAAATTTCGAGGCTAAAGAGTAAATAAAAAGGCTAAATTTAGCCTCAAAAAGGCTAAACTGGCAACACTGCTTGTGAGTGCTAAGCACCACAGCATAACTAATAATTGGGCTGTCGCTAGCGACCTCTCCTTTTCCAATCACGAATATATTGACTTCAATATTGGTGTAATTTATGCATAATGGAATCCTGAAATATCACGAAAAGGAAAGCCTGGAGGGACTTCTACAGCGGCGTGGATAGATCCTCTCAGACTAACCGATTACGTAAAATTCTATCAACATCTCCGGTTGTACCAAGCTATATACAGAAACCATGTGGTAGATAGACTCTGAATAGTAAGGAAACACTTGAGGTCCTAATGGACACTCATTTCCCAGGCTGCCTCCTAGTCAATGATGAAACTGTGAATGGGGCTGCTGATTTCGTTGCTCCGTGTGATAACTCTGTTCCGGTGGACAGGGAAAGAATTCAGTGGGCAATCAAAAGCCCACTGAATTCCCCGTTTAAATACCCTGGGCCGGATAGCATTATTCCTGCTGATCTTCAGAAGAATGAAGAATAGTTGATACACAGCGTGTATCAGATGGACCTATATTCCTACATGGTGGACGAGGTGTAGAGTAGTCTTCATTCCTAAAGGAGGTAAAGCGACTCACACTAAACCAAAGGATTACAGACCAGTTAGTCTTGCACCCTTTTTGCTGAAAACCCTAGAAAGGGTGATTGACGTATACCTGAGAATGACCATTCTGACGGAACTCATCTCAATCTCAACATGCCTATACTAAGGGCAGATCTGTGGAAACAGCTCTACATTCGTTAGTTGGCTTCACTGAAGAGTCGCTATCACATAAAGAGTATTCACTTGATGCCTTCCTTGTTATTGAAGGGGCTTTTAACAATGTCAGGCCCGACGCCATCCTATCTGCGATGGATGAACTTGGGACTGGTCTTTGTGTACGCCGATTAGTCGGAAAAATACTCGGCTATAGAGTAATATGTGCTACCCTAGGTGGCATCAGTGTTTCAAAAGTGGCCAATAGTGGAACCCCACAGGGTGGTGTACTATCTCCACTTCATTGGAATCTGGCTATGAATACCCTGTTGGTCAGGATGGACAACAGAAGGATTAAAACAGTTGCGTATGCTGACGATGTTGCAGTATTTATATCTGGTAAATTTCTGGATACAATATCTAGTTGTATGGAATCGGCATTAAGTACACTGAGTGAGTGGACTATATCAAGTGGACTTAGTGTGAACCCCCAAGAAACGGAATTGGTTCTCTTCATTAGGAGGTATAAGATCGATGACTTTAGACTACCTAGACTGAATAGAATCAATCATGAGATCAGGGATAATGCAAAGTATCTTGGCATTATTCTAGATAAGATATTGTCCTGGAATTTGAACATTTAGAACAGAATTAATGAGGCCTATGTGGCCATCTACTCCTGCAAAAAGGCAATTGGTACTAACAGGGGTATTATGCCGAAAGTTATCAATTGGATCTTCATCAAACTCGTTCCACGGCCTTCCGGTGAGTAGCATTATCCAGAGCCATTTGGATCACCATCAAATCTACAGGTAACCAGTTTAGAATAGTAAAAAGTCACTTAGAGAAAGTAGACCTTATAGCGCCTGTAATCAGTATCGCAATAGTCCTGAGAACTCGTTCCACGGCCTTCCGGTGAGTAGCATTAGCCGTGGAACGAGTTCTCAGGACTATTGCGATACTGATTACAGGCACTATAAGGTCTACTTCCTCTAAGGGACTTTTTACTATTCTAAACTGGTTACCGGTGGATTTGATGGTGATCCAAATGGCTCTGGATAATGCTACTCACCGGAAGGACGTGGAACGAGTTTGATGAAGATCCAATTGATAACTTTCGGCATAATACCCCTGTTAGTACCAATTGCCTTTTTGCAGGAGTACTGTTCTTCAGGCGGAAATTACTGCCATTAAACGTGCATTCAACTGGCTGATGGAATAGCGGGTGTCTTTACGATATCTAGGTTTACCAAGGAATGCCGGATATCCCTAAATGAGATAGCGAGACATTCTAGGATAACGCTTATGTGGGTCCCTGGACACAATGGAAATCAGGGTAATTGTAAAGCAGATGATTTGGCCAAAAGAGGTGCAATGATGAGTGAGGAGGCCATCGACCCCTTTTCTGGTATTTCCCTTGTTAAATGTAAAATGGCTGTTCAGGTGGACTGCACTAAACAGGTGGACTAATGAACCTTCCTGTACTACAGAGAGGTCGACTTGGCCCGTACATGATGCCACCAGGACGAATCTGCTTATAGATTACAGTCGTGAGCAAATAAGGCTAATTGTCTCCTTTATTACAGGACACTGTTTAATCGGGACACATGCTGGCAGAATGGGCATACGGTACAATGATTACTGTAGAAGCTGCCATAATGAAGAAGAGAAAGAGACTGTGTATCACCTTTTCTGCTAATGTCCGGCTCTGACAAACTTGAGGGAACGCATCCTGAGCTTTCCATTCCTATCATGTTTGGACGAGCTATCAATGATGAATCTGAGACGAATCTATTCCGGGAATCTGGATGGTTTAATTTGGAGTCAATGGAAGTACTGTAAATACCCTGATGACTACCCCTTGGGTATCACAATGGGATCAGATTTGAGTGGACCCAAGTCAGCTGCTTGAGGAGCGGCTGCCCATGGAACCTAACCTAACCTTGGGAATATAGAAAATTATAATAAGGACCACCATAATTTATACATACATACATACGTATGTATACCAATTGACATACAGTTGTATAAGCAATAATAAAAACCGCTAAATTATGGCTTTATGATTGTTTTACACATATACAAGGAATTATATTTAATCTACGTATTCATTTATAAATGTACACAAAAACTCTTACATTTGTACCTGTATGTATATTCCTACTGTCATAATATGTTTGTATGTATATGTACAGAGATATGTATGATTGTAGGTACACATACATATGTATTTAATTTTACTGGTATCAATAAAGAAATCAAGTATAAATAAGTAAGAAAGTATAGCCACACCATATAATACCTTACACCGAGTATAAGCAAAAACTGTTTTTATTTAAAATTCTAATTTTTTTGCGAAGGTTGAACAGTCTTTCAGAGCCTTTAAGTTGCAATTAATGATTTTATTTCAGAAATAAATTTTCCTTAAAGTCTGCTTCAGCGATTTAAAATTTGTTGTGCTTTATATCTTTAGCATTTTACCAAACTGAAAGATACTTAAGATTGGGCACATGTATATCCCTTATAAGATTTTCACTTTGATAATATGATTCATAGGAAATAGCTTCCCCTAAAATTATGTTCATGATAGAGTAGCATTACTACAATTTGTAGAATTAATCTTAGCTAGTCTGCCTAAAGTTATTCTAAGAACTTATTATATTGTTAAATACTTAAGGTCTACTTACTGCTACCAGTGTTGCCAGTTTAGCCTTTTTGAGGCTAAATTTAGCTTTTTTATTTACTCTTTAGCCTCGAAATTTTGGTTTTAGCTTCGTGGCTTTTTTCTAGCCTTTTTTTTTAATTTGATAATAGCCTTTTTTTAAATAAAAAAGGCTAGAAAAAACCACGAAGCTAAAACCAATATTTCGAGGATAAGGAGAAAATAAAAAGGCTAAATTTATATTTGTGAGACATTTTCATTTTAATTCATTACTGTTTTTCATTTAGCTTTTCAATATACTCAAGAATTGTGCAGTATTAAAAGAACAAATAACAATTGCGAATACCAAGTGTTTCAAAATGAAATATAGTATATTATATCTGAAAGCTATAAATGTCTAGCAAATTCGCTTTCAAGACAAAATTGTTATTACACATTATATTCATCGTTATATAATGGACAAGAGCCTCACAAACTCTTGAAGGCTTGTGATACTCGATTGCTGTCATTTGAAATAGCCGTTAAACGTATTGCGAATCTGTGCTTCGAAGTAAAACCAGCAATGCTTCAAAGCCAAACATTTAGGTGATTAATATACTGATTATAATTTGCTGTATTATTTTTTTTTTTAAACCAGTAAGCAATTCAGCGGATCCAACAAAGCTGTTTTCTGATTTAAAATTTCTTCTCCATAGTTTGTGTTTTCAAATTGTAATACAATGCAAAGAATTTGATACATCATTTAAAGAATGAAAGATAAAATAACGGACGGTTTTAGTGACGGTTCTGAAAAAAATAATACGGCAAATTAAACTAATTGAGCAATTGCGACAAAGATTTTCATATGAAAACTCTTCGGTAAATCGATTTTTTATCTGTTAATAATACACTTAAAATAGTACTCGTAAAACCAAAAAATATATTATGTATGTGAAAAATAGTAAAAGCTTAGTACTTAAATTAAAAAAAAAACAAAATTTAAGATTTGTCTGTATAAAAATATATATGGGGCATTTAATGTCAAGTGCACCATCTTTTGAAATCGATGTCTTCCGATAGTTAGTTCTATTAGATAGTACTTCAGACACAATTTTTCTTTAAGATCGGTCGAAAACTTTCTGAGTTAGAGGGGATCAGAATTTGACATTTTGGCCAAGCAGGTGTTTTTTCTCATCCATGTAACTTATTGCCTATTGTTCTTAGTAAAATGTGTCCCAAATAGTTTACATAGCTATTTCTTCAGTCTTTCGGAAAAAAACATTTCTTTTTACTTTTTTTGCAAAATCTAAAACTTTTGACATTTTTTTCAAAATGGGCCCTTTTTTAATTTTTTTTTTTTGCTCAAGAGAAAGCTTAGGTCCATTCCTTAAGAGGTTTTTGATCGCTTAGTGGGATTCGAGTGGAATATCTATCAAAATAAATATTTTGTTACTCAAGACATACAATTTTTGGGCCTTTTTTTATTTTTATTTTTTTTTTTGCTCAAAAGAAAGCTTATTTCCATTGCCTTAAGAGGTTTTTGGTCGCTTATGTATACATATTGTTTATTATTAATGATTAATGTTATTTTTTGTTTGCTGCTGAAGTGTACCTTTATAATTTTATTTATTTTTATGAAATTTATGAACATACTTCCAAATTTTTTATTTAAAAATAGTTTAGCTTTTTTTTTGACTTTTTTTTTAAAGCAGTTTGGCTTTTTCTGGCCTTTTTTTGAAGTCAATATAGCTTCTTTTTTTGCCAGCTCCTGGCAACACTGACTGCTACAAACAAAATAGCTTTCTACAGAGAATTGCGGAAGACTCTTAGAGCCTTCCTTTTTGTTAAATGGGCTGATTTCATAATATTTTGCGAAACGATAGATGTTAAGCTAAAGTCTGTCCTATAACTTACCACAGTTACAATTCTCTACTAACACAATTTACCCTCTAAATAGAGTCCATTTCATGAGTAATAAATTCCATAATAACTGGCTTTTGTATCTTTTGATCAGTCTTAAACAATCAGCACTCTATAAGCGGCTTAATGTAGGGTATGTCCTGAGATATATGTATATACATAGTACATAAGGCCATACAATATTGCTTAATACTTATACTCGTATACAATACAAAGTCTGCATAAATGCTTGCGTTAAAAATACTTTCGTAAGGTATGAAAGACGTTTTATTTTTATTAATATTGAACTGAACAGAACATGAAAATAAAAAATAAATAAAATAAATCAAAGAATATTGTACTATAAATTAAAATATTTCTCTGTTATACAGCTATTGGCAACAAATTGTATAAGCACAAAAGTATTGAGAAGGAATTTATTCATACGCATACAATATGTACAATATAGTGTCATGGAAATAAAACAACAAGATTTATGCCTGAAACTCGTAGTGGATTATACAATATTTTCTTTTTTTTCTCACAAAAAAAAAATATATATATATATATACAAAGAGAGTTTAAGTAAAATAAAATATTATAGTATAAATATAGTAAAAATAATCTGTGTCACTGGAGCTCTTAAGAACTTAAGGTGAATATGAATAAAATAAGGTAAATAAGAAAATACGAGTCAGTAGGGGATAGAATTGGCTTAAATGTTTATAAAATTTATTTTAGAGAAAAACTTAAGGCATTAATTAGGTCATGCAATTTTATAGATTCCCAGCTCAAAGGGTTCTTTATTCTTTAATATAAATATTACTAAAAACAAAACTTAATTGCCATGTAAATTTTATAAAATTTCTTTACAATCTCTTATAAAACTATATAAAGTTTAAATTTATATTTTTCAATCCCTTAAAGTATGCCATAAAACATTTTTCATAATTGTAAACCTTAACTGTAATTTGTTATAGCCTCTTTTCAGGAATGCTGTGAATAAACTTTAAAAGAAAAACTTATAATTTTAAATCTTGATGCTACTGCCCCAGGTATGGAAAATGAAAATTTGTTGTGAAATTAAAATACATTTTTAATTTAAAACTTCATATTAGGGTAGTTTTGTGTCGCAAAAAATTTATACAAATATTGTTATACTGAAGATTTTCTTTAGGAAATGCTGGTGTACTGAATTTTTTCTCTAGAAAATACTATTATTCTCAAGATTTTCTACAGAAAATACTAAAATACATAATATATTCTATAGAAACTACTGAAAGGCATAATATGTTCTTTAGAAAATACTGTTATATACAAAATGTTCTGTAAAAATACTGTTATATCTAATAATTTCTAGAGAAAATACTGTTATACCCAATATTTTATATAGAAAAACAGACACAACACTTTCTAAACAGAAACTGGTATACATAATACTTTCTATAAAAAATGCTGTTATAAAACATATTTTCTATAGAAAATACTGTTATACACAAAATTTTCAATAGAAAATACTGTTATACACAATAATTTCTTTAGAAAAACTGTTATACACAATACTTTCTATAGCAAATACTGTTATACACACTATTTTCTCTAGAAATACTGTTATAAGGACTGAGATCGTAAAATTCTTACCACACGTTTTTTACTAAAACTTTTAACCCAAGTATTATTTGATTTTTTTTATCAAGTTACCTTTGTAAAGCATGCCTGTTATTATGTTTAATGTCAATTATGTACATTTGTTGTTAATCTGATTAAAATAAGTGACCAGAAAAAAGTGCGTACTAAAATAATTAAATATTTTCAACAAAACCCAACTTGGTCCTACAAAAAGTTGGCCAAACAATCAAAGATCTGCCGTCAAACTGATTCCAATGTTATAAAACAGTATCGGGAGAACTTGTTCGTTGATATAAACCTGGTTCAGGTAGAAGGAATGGTCCACATGATGTTTCTAAAGCCAAAAATTATTCAAAAGGGCTCCCAACACCTCCGGTAGGAAAGCTGCCCGGTTAGGTCAGTACTCTGACTATTTGGTACGAAAGATAAAGCCAATGCAGGTTTAAAAGCATACAAGGCTCAAAAAGTGCCTAACAGGAACTCTGCTAAATATTTAGAGGCCAAAGACATAGCACGGAAATTGAAGTCAAATTGTATACAAAAATATACGTGCTGCATAATGGATGACAAAATGTACGTATGGAAAATTTTTCGCAGCTGCTGGCTAAATTTTTTATGTTGCAGATACTCGAGGGAATGTTAAAGAAAAATTTAGGACCCAAAAGCAGACAAAATTTCCCAAAAAGTTCTTGGTATGGCAAGCAATATGCTGTTGCGGCAAAAATGCCAAACATTTGTTACAAAGGGCTCTATAAATATCGAAATTTACATCAAGGAATGTTTACAAAAAAGGATGTTTCCACTCGTAAGACTTCTCAATATGTTCTCTTATTTCTGGCCGGAATTGACATCTGTCACTATGGTAAAAAAGGGTTTAGTGGTACAAGACCAATAATGTGGTATTTGTACCAAGAGAGGCAATTCCTCCAAACTGCTCGGAGCTGAGTCCAGTGGATAGATATTGGGCTCTTGTTAAAATAGAATAAAAGAACACAAAAAAGGTGTCCAAAAGTGTTGCAGATTTTAAACGGACATGGACAACCTGTTCGAACAAGGTGACGTATAGCACTATAAAAACCATAATGGAAGGTTTTTCGAAAAAGGTTCAAAATTTCATCATTAGTGATTAGAACTATAAACATATTTTTTTTGTAAATTGTAACAATAATTTCAATCAAATAAAGAAAGATTAAAAATTGTAAGTTTAGTGGTTTAATTTTGATTAATATATATGTAAACATTTTTATATCTCAGTTCTTAGACAATATTTTCTGTAGGAAATACTGTCATACTCTTATATACAATATTTTTCAAGAGTGTGAGCGGTTCATAAGTGGTAATTTTAACACGCAAGTCAAAGATCGCCCAGACCAAACAAAAAAGTTTCAAGACCCAGAATTGGAGACATTACTTCATAAAGATTGTTGTAAAACTCAACAGGAGCTTTCAGAATCTGTGGAAACTATTAGGGTATTCAATCGATTAACCGCCAATCGGTTAACGGATTAATTTTGGTCGGTTAACTGTTCGAATAATTTAAAATTGGCGATTTTCAAATAACCAATAAACCGATAAATTTGTGTCGCTTAACCGATTAACCGAAATTTCTTTTTGTTGCACTTTATATAGAAATATAGTTTTAAGCACACTTATTTTATGTATTAACTCATGAACATTAACTTCTAGCAATAGTTTTTTAGAAGTATAGCACAAAAATTGAAACTAAAGAATTTGGAAATGAACTTTTTTCTAGAATGTACGATTGTATGATTATCTTTGTCCTAATGAGTCGGAGGACGACTTGATAATAGATGAATCTAAAGACATAACTGAAACGAGTCTTTTATCAGAAACTATTAAAAGTATTCATAATCTAAAAAAATACAAAAAGGACTCCAAATATATATATGAGGATTTTATATGAGAAGTTGGATATTCTTTATCATGCCATTCTTTTGATTTCTCCAACATCTAATCAGTGAGAGAGTTCTTTTAAGTCAAGTTTTATTAAAATTAATGAAAAAAAATCGTTTAAGAGGAAAACATTTCAATTATATTCTTTTTTAAAAAGCTTATTTCAGAGGATCTCCCTAAAATCCTAAAAAAACTCACATGTGCATAAAAAAAAAGTCGCAGATACCATATTTTTGTTTTGCTATTACTTATTTGGTTTTGTTGAATTGTCATGTTTTATTTGATTTTTATGTTTTTGTTCTTTTTATTAATAAAATTCTTAAATATGTACACAAAATTCGTTGTTTTATTCTCAATTTAAAATTAAAATAGAAATTACTCGGTTAATCGAATAATTCAAAATTAACCGATTAATAACAGATTAAATCTAAACCCCCATTAATTATTTGCTCGAA
This sequence comes from Calliphora vomitoria, assembly GCA_942486065.2. NCBI lineage: Eukaryota > Metazoa > Arthropoda > Insecta > Diptera > Calliphoridae > Calliphora > Calliphora vomitoria. Next base: position 73,910,865 of record OW818032.2, read on the forward strand.
TAACCGATTAAATCAGAAACCCGATTAATTGAATACCCTAGAAACTACTCAAGCAACAATTTCAAAATGTTTGTGAGCAGCTGGATTCATCCAAAAGCACAGAAATTTGGTACCAATAGAAGCAGAGAGATCTTGAAAGAAGATCTTGTATGTCCAAAATGATGCCAGAGCGCTATAAAAGAAAACAATTTTTCCATCGAGTCATTCCAATCGACACCAAAGCCAAGTATCCATGACGCTAAGGCAATTCTCTGTATTTGGTGGGAGTAAAATGATATATTACGAGCTGCTGAATGCACACCATCACAGGAAAGCTGTACGGAATGCAACTGATTCGTTTGAAACTAGTATTGATCGAAACAGGCTGAGAAATGAAACCGTAATGTTCTATTATGACAACGCTCGGCCACATATTGCTATACCTGTTTAAAAGTATTTAAAATGAAGCGGTTTGGAAGTTTTGCATTACACGCTCTATAGCCCAGACCGTGCCCCGAGTACTTTTGGTTTCGATCGATGCAGAATTTCAGAATAGAGTATCCGAAATTGGATTGATTCGTTGTTGGCATCAAAAGATGAGCAGTTCCTTTGGCTCGATATCTACATGTTCCCAGAAATATGGGAAAAGGTCATACCTAACGATGGCCAATACTTTGAATGAATTTATATTGAACAAATTTGAAACAGCTAACAAAATTTAAAAAATTCCGCATTTTTAAGTCATATATCCAATATTTTCTATAGAAACTACTGAAATACCTACCCACTGTTACTTATACATAAGATTTGTCTAGAGAAAGTTGAAGGTTTTCGATATAAAATACTGTACAGATAATTTTGAGTCCGTAGGAATTTGTGAATTAGTCTCTATACATAAAATACTAAAAATTATTTGAAAGTATCAAATGAGTCTTGAAAGCACCATGATACCTTGCCATCCCTGGTTGCTGTACTATATAATAATAAAAAAAAATAAACCAAAAAAAAATTATGAACAAAAAACCTAAAGCATCAGTATGAGAATATGAACATTCCACACTTAACAACCAACTTACTGAGGCAACTGCAACAAACACGCTTTATGGTGGTCATCCATTCAACAAGATGAAAAACTTTTGTTAAACTCTACTAAAATACAAGTAAGCAACTGACTGACTGACACACTGTGAGTAAGACTCGTCTGACTGTCGGATTGAGTGGGTGAGTTAGTGTGTTAAAAGACTGTATGAATTTTCTTCAACAACTTATATATTCTCTTCTACATACTTTATAAAACGTTTACAACTTCCTACAATTAAGTGCAACAATGACGTGACAAGCATCTCTATTGACATGTCAGAACAAAAAACTACAAAATACTTCGAGTAAAAACATACTGGCCAAGAGCTTTTAATAACAAAAAATCAAAAAAAAAAAAAAAATAGAAAAATCACACACACAAAATTAAGCTGAGTTTAAAAACTTCCTTCGAGTAGTATTAAAATAATGATGCAAGCCTTTCTGAATAGTTTTAAAATCGTGCAAGAAAAACACAAATATTAAGAAATTCATGTTGTACATACAACTTACATACTTACAAGATAATAAAACTTCTTTTACAGCTGCATGGTGGGATTGATAAATTTTGTAAGGATTTGAGTTTTGTGGTAAAATAGTAGATGGGAATTAAAGTTTATTTAACTTTTATAATACGAGGGTTATTTCTTAGACATGTTTACACCGTAAATTCGTATTAGCAGCCAAATTTGTTGCCAATCAAATAATACGGTTGCACGTATAAAATTTTTCATCTAGAGAAAATCAGTCGATAAAGAAGAATTTCGGTTAAAGCAACCAAACTTTTGTTACACCTTCTAAAATTACTAAGGCAGAATCATTCGACTTACAACAAGTTCGCTTGCCATAACGAATCTGTTTTCTTTGAGTAGTTATTGAATACCACAGTGTAAACATCAACGTTTTTTGTGCTTCAAAAATATCGAATTTTGCGCCAACAAAGCATAAAATGCTGGAAATTTTGCCTTACTTCTTTAATTTGAAAAAAAAAATGCCTTTGAAGTACACCGATTGCTCATCAAGGCTTATGGTTATTGGTTTCAACGTGCAAAGGATGGTTTGTGCGGTTAAGTGATTTGACATAAAAGACAAAGATCGCCCAGGCCAGCCAGAAAAGTTTGAAGAGCAAGAATTGAAGGAATTACTCCATAAAGAGCTTGCAAAATCATTGGGAGCTACCCGAGCAGCAATTTCAAAACAGTTGTGAGCAGCAGATTTCATAAAAAATAATAATAATAATAATAATAATAATAATAATAATAATAATAATAATAATAATAATAATAATAATAATAATAATAATAATAATAATAATAATAATAATAATAATAATAATAATAATAATAATAATAATAATAATAATAATAATAATAATAATAATAATAATAATAATAATAATAATAATAATAATAATAATAATAATAATAATAATAATAATAATAATAATAATAATAATAATAATAATAATAATAATAATAATAATAATAAAAATAATAATAATTTTTGCACCGAATCATTTCTTTTGATGAAAAATGGATCCATTAGGATAACCCGAAGCGTAAGAGATCGTATGTGAAGCCCGGCCTACCAGCCGAATCGATACCAAAGCCAAATATCCATGTCGCTTAGGCAATTCTCTGTATTTGGTATAGCAAAATGCTCCTATCTATTATGAACTGCTGAAATCTGCCTAAGCCATTACAGGGAACCTGTACCGAACGCAACTGATTCGTTTGAAATAGAGTTTCCAATTCGGTTTTAACCGAAACCGAAACCGCGGTTTTTCAAGGCCTAATACCGAAATCGAAACCGACAATTATTCTTCGGTTTTCAATTTTAATCTATTTTCACTAGAAATATTCAAAATTTAGAAATGAGAAACAAACTTTTTCATCCAATATCTCTAGACACAGATCGATAAAAATATCTTAAGATTTGTTTAAACTTTTTAAATTGTATTACAATAATTGCTTCAGATGATGTAGCAGGCTACCTTTCGCAGGAAAAATAATGCAAAATGTTTGTAACAAACTCTTAGTTATTTTCAAATATCCGATAAAAGTATGGAGCTGACCGGTGCGCTTCGCCACCTCAATTGGAATAAAGCAATAGTACTATAAGGTCTCCCTTTGTAAATTAATACTAATTCAGGAAAACATGTTTCTAGTTTCATGTTTAATGATTCATTGTAATGTGGATTGTAGCTCATTCTAGACGTATTATTAGAATAAAAACAGTACCATAAAGACCCACATTTTCTATTCCTACTCAGCATCATGAATGTTTAATTTCATATTTCTGTGTCCATTATTATATAAAATACAAAAGAAAGGTAAGACTATAATCACTTTTCGTGAATTGTAACTCATTCAGAATCATTTGTGCCTAATTTTCATTTTTAAGGTTTCTTATTATAAAATATTCAAAAAGTACCTTTATAATAAAGAAATAGTAACATTAATTATCCGTTTTGAATTCGCGTTTCTAGGTCCATTGTTATAAAATATTCAAAAAGTACTACTATTTCGAAAAAGTACCTGAAATTCTCTTTTTTATATTCTAACTCAGTCAGGATCATGTGTGCTTAATATCCTGCTTATAGGTTCATTATTAAAGAAATTTTAGTAATAGTTTCTGTTACCTCAATATCATTATGCCCTCTATCCTTGATTCTTTCTTTACTCAGAAGCATATCAGCCAACTATTATGTATATACAATAAATAAAATAATTTATTATAATAAAAAGTACCATTAGAAGAAAAAGTACAAATTTTCCACACTTAAACCACTGTCAGGTTTGAAATTTCAAAGTAATTTCCAGATTCTAGGTTCAATATAATAGAAAATTCAATTTGAAGAACAAAAAACTACTACTTAGTTTGGTTTAGTACTCCATTTTTGGTATCATAATACAATTGAGCACCCTATTCTTGACTATTTCTTTACTGAGAAGCATATTAGTCAACTTTAACTAATTTAATTTATTAAAAAGGTACCATTAAAAGAAAAGGTACCAATTTTCTTTTATCCTCGCAAGCACACGTCAAATTTGAACTTTAAATTTGTTTAGCAGTTCCTATATTATCAACTGATTTAATAGTTAATAAATTATCACAAAACCGAACCGAAACCGATCGGTTTTCAATTTCTTAAAACCGAAACCGCGGTTTCGAAATTCTTCGGTTTTTTGGAAACTCTAGTTTGAAACGAGCATTGACCAAAAAACGCTCAGAATATGCGACCAGACATGAAGCAGTAATATTCCATCATGACAACGATCGGCCACATGTTGCAATACCAGTTTAAAAGTATTTAGAATGAAGTGGTTTGGAAGTTTTGCCTCACCCGCTTTATAGTCCAGACTATGCCCCGTCGATTAAACGATGTCCGTCCGTCCGTCCGTCTGGCTGGCTGTCCATGTAAAACTTGTGCACAAAGGAAAGGTTGCAATTTTGAAGATATTTCGATCAAATTTATTGAAACTAACTGAAATCGGTCCATTATTTCAACTATCCCCAATACAAATGTCCTCCTGAAATTGGATTTTATCGGCCATAACTGTTTAATTTATATAGGTATCTTCACAAATTTCTATCCAAAGAAGTTTTATATACACGAAATTCATGTCACCAAAATTTATAATGATCGGTCAGTAATTAGACATAGCTCCCATAGAGGGTCCGCTTCCATCCACATAAAATTCAACAGAATTAAGTTTCATATAGACATAAATCACACGACCTAATTTCATGTCGATCGGTCCATAACTAGTCATTGCTTTCATATAAGGCCAATTTCCGAATATCATTCACGAAAATAAATTATTGAAATTAAAAATAAAAATGGTTTTGCTCATTTACTAAGTGTAGGGTATTATATATACGTACTAACTTACTTGTTTCAATAGGATTTTTTTTTTTTAATATGAAATTTTTAAAAATTTGTTAGAAAATATTGTTACTTTACAATCTTTAAACATTAGCCGCATTAGCTGAAATTTGCAGCTTTTGGTTTTCAGATGACGGTGAACAATTTCAGACCTTAAGAGCTATTACACTTATATTTTCGTCAGTAATAATGTATAATGTCCTGCAAAGTTTTCATCTGGCTGTATTCATGAGTGTAAGTTAGAAATTATGTCGTAAAATAAATGGAATAAGTGAAAACCAAATTTTATTTTGCACTTCTGAAACATAACAAAAAACTATTTTAATATTTCGTAATCATTTCATTAATATATAATGTTTTATTAAAATTTTTAAAAGATAACAAAATAATTGTTATTATTTAAATAAAACCTATAGTGTTATTTTTAGAGACAAAATACGAGGTGTAGGCTTTTAAACACACACAATTAGTTGAATTTTTGTTATATGTTTAATTTATAAAATAAAAATTAAATTTCAAAATAGTAGACAATACTAAGAAATAACATTTCAATGCAAGTAAACAAGATGTAATCTGTATATATATAAATGAATGAATGTATGTCTGTTTATTTGTTTGTTTATTTGTTCCTTAAACCACTTGAAAATTTGACTGTATGTTCCTCTATATCAGGAAGAATCAATAGGCTACTTTCTATTTTGTAATTGCAAGTGAGCTTGTCATTTCCCATACAAAGTAAATAGTTATTAAGGAATATCTGTTGAACTATAATTGTGAAAATCATAAAACTTCATTTCATGTATACTCACAAGTCAAAGGAAACTTATTCTGCCGCATTGGAAATATTTGCAATTAAATAGAAACTTATTTCATCTGATTTTTTCATAGCCACCATAAAGAGTTCACCAAAAACCTAGCGCAGAAAAATCACTCCTGTAGTATCGCAAATAAATAGTTTAGAAGAAGGAGATTATCCTGACTCATCAAGTGGCTCTGCAAATGTCTATGAGACTGAATAACTATTTGTCCTTTATTAAATTTTTACCAAGTTTAGAATATTTTTGAGAAAATTTCTTTTATCACACTGTGTAATGTACGGGTTTAGATAAAAATGGTCTGGATCGGAACAGTATACAAAGTACATAATCAGTTTTGTATATTTGGATAACTTAAATTTGCAAGATTCTTCAAACTTTGTCTGAATTTTTTTTTATAATTTTACGTAATTTGGCTTAAAATGGGCAAGTTATTGCTAGTGGACATGGAATCTCATACACAATAATATGTGGTGAACTGTATTAGAGAAATCAATAAAACTTTAAAGGATTTGTTTCATTACACTACGTAGTTGGCTGAAAGTGTGCCTGAGTGTATAGGTTATTTTCGCACATTTGGAGAACAATAACTGTGAAAGTCTTTAAGCTTAGTGCGGATAAAAAATCGGTCGCAGCAGTGGATTTATGGATGTATGACCTTCATGACCTTTTTTTGAATCACCTTTTATATTTTTAGGATGTTTGACTGAAATTAGGCTGGATCAGCTTAGTGGTAATGACCAATATTATATTGTTACGTTTTCATCATTTCAAAACGTGGGTTTATTTCCTTTAAATAAACCGGATACTTTTGATTGCAAATAAAAGCAGTTTTTGTAGTTTAAGTTGTAGCAACTCTTTATTTATTTAAAATGTACAACAACAGTTCAAATAGTCACTCAGTGTCTTTATATACGTTTATAAATTCTCAGAAATGCACACATACTTTATAATGTACAAACTTAAATGTACAAGACATTTGATGTTCACTCTAACAGCGCTTATGATCAACTCACGACTGCCACCTCTGCCACTATTTATACACACGCCATCTTTCGTGCATCTTCTACAATGCTCTTAACGGCCAAACTAGTATGTTCGAATTCTAGAGCTTTCGATGTCAATGTTAGCAACTTAAACATTTAATGTTGTCATACTTATAAACAATGCTAATAACCGCATGCTATCCACATTGTTGATAAGTAGCAGCTTTTACTGATGGACGTGTTTATAAACATGATAAATGCCGCAGGCAGTCGTTACAGACTGTTACATTCAAATCGCTATTGCAAATTCGTAACAACATAAAGAAAATACGAGATTTTTTTTTCAAATTTTTAGCTTTTATTTCAAATCATTTGTACAATATAAATTTACTCAAAGCATTGACCATTATTAGACTTGACCTTTTCCCATGTTTTTGGAAACATATCTTTTGAGGCCAAAAATGATTCAAGCCAATATCGGATACTCTGCTCCAAAGTGAAGGGTATCCCAGATAAAGCGTTCTGGATCGATTGAAACAAATTGTAGTCGGACGGGGCACAGTCTGAACTATAAAGTGATTGAAGCAAATATTTCCAACCACTTCATTCTAAAACTTTTTATAAATTACTTTTAGGGTAGCGAATCGTACCGGGCTTAGTAGACTCAAATAAAAAGTGTATTTTAGTACAATAAAATTAGAAAAGATATTTAAAAATAACAAACTCCATAGAGAACTTAATGTAATACACATATAAACAGTGGGTCAGAAAATACAGATAGTTAACTGTCGACAGTGAAGTAATGGAAATCGATTGATATAATTTTGAATTTTTTGCTTAAACAACTTTTTTTATTTTCAAATAAAAACAAGGTTTTAAAAATAGAAATCATGGCAAAACTTATATATTTTTATTTAATTATAGTTGTCTCTTAAGTTTTTGTCACACTGTTTTTCCCTAAAGACACAAAATATCTTATGTATTGTGTGCATACACAAAGCATCAAAAAAAAGTTTTCTAAACAAAATAAAAATCTTGAAACTTTTTCTTTTGTAATTTTGTTTTTTTAAAGATACAATACCAGTTTCAATATAGTATATATGCTTTGTTGTTTTTGCTTTTTATTTTATTTTTTTTTATCAAACTCAATTGTTTTGTTCTGCATGATAAAAGATGCTAATAAAGCAGTCTATATTGCAAATTCTCTAAATACGGCACATATGTGCCGTGCCCTGCTTATTTCTGCCAACAATATAAAACAACCAAACTTACAAAATGAGAAAAAAAAAAGAAGTTGAAATATTTGAAATCACAATCATTTTTCATGAGGAAGAAAGAACATGTGAAGGTTTCTTTAGGTGGTGTGACAGTTCAATTTTCAGTTTTACATTTATTTTACAGAGTCTGATAAAAGTATTTCACAAATAAACAGAAAGTATTTGTTATTCTTTATTATTTTTATCTTGAAGTTTTCTTTAATACTTTTTTTACCCACCCCCCCAAATGGGAAGTATATTAATTTTGTTATTACGTCTGTAACATATCGAAATAGAACCAAAAAGTATAATTTTAAGACGATAAAGGCAAAAGCTATATATAAAGTGGTAAAAATAAGCTCAAGATTGTTCCTATATTAAAACACAAGCTCTGTTGAAAAGAGTAACAATCGGTCCATGATTCCCAGTTCCCATGTAAATTTCTTTCCGGAATGAGACTATAAGTTCCATCATCATAAAACCACGTTTGGATCAATAACCCCTATATAATGTCCACATCCAAAATCACGTAAATACGGATAATTATCTTACAAATATCGTTATCAAGTTAAAATTCTACATAAACAATCCTACTATATATAAAGATGGCTGTTTACCCACCCCAATATGTGGGAATAAATACATACTTTTCTGATATGAAATGTTGCCCACTTTTTGTCATACCTCACAGTACACCAATCCCTCGATCCTGAAAAAATCGAGTAAATCGAAATGAAAAATGTTTGCATGAGAAATCGTGTAAATCGAAAAAATACGAATAAATTAAAAATTTTGTTTATAAAATTCATTTATTTTAGAGTAAATTAAATACATATTCATAAAAAATTTAAATTTAAACAAAGTTTTAAAGCAAAATTTCCATAAAAAATTTGATTTTAAAACGTTGTTTAAATATAAAAAATGTATTAGCTTTTGATAGAAAAGTCCGCTGTGGCATTCTTTTCCAAAACTGTCCCGATTCGTCTGTATTGAAGACTTTATCAGGAGTGTATGAATTGGCAGCAATAACTTCCGTAAATTTTTTGGAATATTCTTTAGACACATCTAACAGGTGGCGCAAAAGTAATCCTTCTATCAGAAAATGCTATAAATTTTGTGATTGGCCCCTAATGTCAGTTCGGTTTTGACATTTGTGTAGTAAACACATGCGAAATAAACGTTAATAAACAATGTTACGCTACACTGCTCCAAAACGCGGAATATTGCTGACTGTTTATTTGACCAATAATCGGCAAAATTTATAGCATTTTCTGATAGGAGGATTACTTTTACGCCACCTTGTATATCAGCAGAAGCTTGTCTAACTTTTAATTATAGATTATGCAAGGAATGTCTTTGCTTAAATATTTCAATCAAACCATGATTTGACGAAAACGATATTTTTTTTGCAGTTGATGACGTAGATGGTAGCTGATCATTAAGTTTATCATAAATCCTCAAAGCTTTATTTATAATAGCAATGGTATCAATTGGTAATCGCTTTCGAGTTTGATTTTTTATACAGATCATTAGTGGCTTCTCCGTATTTTCAATTGTAATTTCCCGAACGCATGGAGTTGTACACAGGCTCATTTTGGTTCCAGCTGCTACACTTTTCCCTATTATGTTTTAATTTTTTATATATAACAATTTTCATGCCCAGAACATCAAGCGTATCTGTTTCCAAAATATTTACACCACCCATAAATACAGATGAAGCGATATGGTCTGTCGTTCGTTTTCGTGTCAAAATGCAACCTTGCGATATCCTTGAATTTATTTTGAACCCGTTTGACGGGATTCTATCTATAACAACTCGTATAGTGCGATTTCTGAGAAAGCTCGATATAAATCGAGAGAAGTTATTACTGACAGCAAAAGCAATATTTTTTGATAAAAGTGCACCATGTCATACTCTATCGAACACCTTGAAAATATCTAGAGCCACCACTTTACTTTCGCCAAAACGGTTAAGGGAACGACACCATTTTTCCGATAAGAATGCCGGCACGGCATGAAGTGGTGAAAAAATTAGCTCATGGACGAGCTCGAAGATCCCTGCTTCAAGACCAGCGCTGTATGCCATCCGGCGCAAGGACTTTTTTACGTTAAGATCCTTTAAAACCCTTTTAACAGCACGAGCTCGAAAGAATATACTTGGCATAGTCACTAATACTCTTCCGAGTTCGGGTAGTGGTTGATCACTTTTCAGCAAGTGAGAATTACTTGCGAATAATTCAGCAAACATTTAGATTTAAAAACTGGGTTATTGAATGTTACGCCACAAATGTATATATTCTGGGTCCTTATAAAATTTTACTTTCGTCTTTATGGCAACTAGAGGAAGATACTAAAGCTGTGAAATTTTGTTGAAAATATTGTTTGTTGATTAGAATATTTGATGCTAAAAATGTATAAAAAGAATTCAAATAAACCGGAAAAAACAGATAAATGTTTTTATACAATATGCACAACAATTGGTGCCCTTATTATAATGGAGGTGGGTATATAAGAATTGCCACAGCCGAATATAACACTCTTATTTACTTTGAAATAAATTCATAGATTGAAATTCAAATCTATATATGTATGTATATAAAAAGAAGTGTACACTTTGATGTCGACCGATTTCAACCAAAACTACAGGGTACGTTGTGGATGGTGTGTAAATGGTTTATGTGAAGTTTGCCCAGTGGTTTCAGAAACCATGTATCGTAATATCTTATGTGTACAATGACATTCAATATTTCTAATTGGAATGTTGAGCTGAATCTTTTCAGTCGTTGTTTCGATTGTCACTTTATTTGTGCGCTGACCATTCGATTTTTCAATTCCTATACACCTGCATTGTATCATAGGTGTGTTGTTTCAGTTTGAACGTTATTTTATGCAAATTATTAAATTTTTGATTTACTAATGACATTCGGTCTCTATTAGTGAAACTTTAACCAGGTCACACGCTTCTTTAAATGATCCATAAAAAATCATTGGAAGCATCACACAGTACAATGCAAGACACACGTCGTAATCAACAAATTTTTGATGGTGCATTGATATTATTGTCAGGAGATTTTCATCATACATTGCCCGTGATTATACGATCGACACCCGCAGATGGGTTCAAAGCATCCTTGAAATCTTCTTTTCTGTGGCTACATGTCCAAAAATTGACACTGAACGTAAACATGCGAGCTTGATGCCAAATTTGATAGAAGCCACAATATTGACTGGCAAAGCTCAATGAAACCAACAGACATGCTATTTGATTTTAAGCGCTTGCAACTCCCAGTGCGTCTATCATTTGTCATGTTTATCAACAAGGCGCAAGATATGCGGATTGAGTTTAGAAGAGCCGTGCTTTTCTCATGGGTAGCTATACGTGGCCTGTTCAAGAGTTGGCATTCAAAATGCTTTGTTTATTTATGCTCCAGATGGAGAAACGAAAAATGTTGTATATCCAAATGAATTACATTAAGAATTAAAATAAGACCTCAAAAATAAAACACATTCTTGAAATTTTCATTTAAAAAAATTATAGGACTTTTCATTCTTTTTAGTGTAGTGAAGCACTATAAACCCAACTTACGTTTCTAGTGCAAAATTTTGTTGTATAGGTGACAAAAAAAAAAAAAAAATTAAAGCCGAAACAACAATTCCTCTTCAACCACCTTGAAAGTAATAAAACGTTTGCCGGGTCAGCTAGTTAATTTATAAATTTCTGAGTTAACTAGTAAACGTTTGTGCAAAGTTTTTACTTTATTGGATCTTTGCGCATTATATCAATTTAAAAATGACAAAATTATTACTAAGTATTCTTGAATGTTTGCATAGCTACTAATAGTCATTAAAATTATTAGTTTCAAATCACTATCTATAAATATTTATAGATACATAGATATATGTATCTTCATAAAATTATTTGCAAAACTATTTTCAAAATTACATAAACACAATTGTGCTGTAATCTTAAATTGTGCAACATTTGCCATGACATCTAAAATAAAATAATTTAGCAAACACAGCCAGCTACTCCTAAATATACACAAAAAAAGTGCACAAATATTTTGTTACAAAAAAACTCGCCAGTAATGGACATTGTAATTTTGCTGTTTCGTTATTTACTTAAAGTGTATTACTACCGAAAACCATATGTCATTGTTGTGAACTTTTTTTTTTTTTTCATTTTCCAGATACTTTTGTTGCAATGCTGTGTTATTGATTGCATTTTAGTTTTTCGCTTGTAAACGGAAGAAGAAAAATATATACGTAGACTTTAGTACTTGCAGACATTTGAGTATTTTCTTTTGCTGTAGTGATCAAATATTGGAACACTAAACAAATAGTTTTCCACCAGTTAAACAAATAAATCAGGAATAAATCACAATATAAAAATAAGTAAGAAAGTAAAGTAGGTCAAAACCGACCAAATATTACCCTATGCTAGTAAATGAGCAAAATAATTTTTCTATTAAACAGTATCGTGAGAACTTGTCCGTTGATAGAAAACCTGGTTCATGTGGAAGGAATGGTCCACATGATGTTTCTAAAGCCAATAAATAAAAAGCATTTTCACAAAAGCTTCCAATACATCCGGTAGGAAAGCAGAACGGTTAGCTCAATACTCGGACTATTTGGTATGAAAAGTTAATGCCAATGCAGGTCTAAAAACATACAAAGCTCATAAGGCTCATGACAGGGACTCTGCTAAAAATTTTGAGTGCAAAGAAAGAGCATGGAAATTGAAGTGAACTTTTATACAACAAATATACCTGCTGCATAATAGATGACGAAACGTACGAATTTTTCGCAGCTTCCGGGTCAATATTTTTATGTTGCTGATGCTCGAGGGAATATTGTAGTAAAGTTTAGAACCCAAAAGCAGACAATTTTCCCAAAATAGTTTTGGCATGGCAAGCTGTATGAAATGCTGCTAGTCTCAATATCATACAAAGCGTTCCACCAACGAATATACCGCGATCAGCAAGTGTTCATCATCCATCACATTCAGCGACATTGAAACGTTGTTAGGCGTGATGTACATATATTAGAGTTGGGTTTAATAGCTCGGTATTTTGGTAGCTGTCACATTTGAAGCTTTTATTATTTGACATTTGTCAAGTAGAAACTACGTCATTACTAAAAATGGAACGATACACGCTTCAACAACCTATAGAAATTATTAAAATTCACTACAAAAATGGTGAAAATCTTGCAGTCATTGTTCGCAAAACTAAAGCATTTTTAGGTCGTCGTGAAGCAACTTGTCCGACCGCAATACAGAAATTGGTGGAAAAATTCGAGCTGTTAGTGATGTGAAGAATAAAACTCGTGCACGTCCCTCAAGAACATCTGAGAATATTGCTGCTGTAGCCCAAAGTGTTGAAGAAAACCCAGGTTGGCCCATTCCTCGTCGTTCTTTGGAATTGGGCATTCCAAAAACGTCATTACACCGTATCTTATGGTCGGAGTTGGATGATATTGTTCTTGACAACGTTTACTTTCAACAAACGGCGCTACGAGCCACACATGCAACGAAACAATTGCTCTTTTACGGGAAAAATTTCCGGACCGTGTTATCCCTCGAAGAGGTGATTACGATTGGCCACCGAGATCTTGTGATTTAACACCTTGCGAACAGCCCATCGATTCAAGATATCAAAGATAGAATTCGTGAGACTATCGAGTACATAGGGTAGCTACTTTGCGATTTGGTTATGGAAAATGTCATGAAAAGGATATGTTCCTGTAAGCGTGGTCGTGGTGGCCATGTTGTTGATGTCGTGGTGGCCATGTTGTTGATGTTGTTTATGAAATAAACATTCGATCATTTATCTCAAAAAATTCCATTTTTCTTTGAATACCAAAATGACACCTGTTGTTGGAAAACGCTTTACATAACAAACTTATTCGTTTTATTTTTGTTGCGCACAACACTCACTTATATGATATAGACTACAAGCATTTGATTTAGTGAGGACGTCAAAATAAATGTGCTTCTGCAGCCCTTTAACGAATACTAAAATAAATATATGCGTACTACAAAACCGTTTAGTGCTGAGCTAAAAAAGCTAAGTACGATGAACGATTCACTTCTCTCAGTTGAGTGAATAAATCAATAAAACCAGGTCATTCATGAACTGTACAACTCTAATGTATAAGACCGGTTATTAAATCGTTAATAACTGGGAATCCCTCTGGTCCATCAGAGCATTACGATATAGACTGAGAGGTGGAAAGAGTTGTCATAACACTTCTGTTAGCGAAAAACACACTCTTACGTTTGACAACATTTTTACTAGTCATATCTCGTTTATTGAAAGATGGATCCTTTGCTTTGGGAAATCGTCGTTATATTCGGAAGAGATTATGTGCCATCAAAGGCAAACGTCAAGAAAATACCAGGAAAAAGGAAACACGTGGGACTTTTGGTCGCGCCAAATGGTATCATCGAAAGCAACAGATAGTTGGGTCACTCAATACAATCATCGCATGAGGGTTGTGGTTCTTTTTGACATCGAAATTTACAATTATCGAATACAAGAAGTGGTATTAATAACTAGTGAGTTCGTTGCGGCTATGGTAAAATCGCGAAAGTTATATTTCCTTTGTCGGGAGTTTGACAAGTAGTCAACCAAGTATCACTACGAATTCTATGTAGATCTGTGGGAAACATTATGAACAAGTCCAGTTATAATCATCTAATTAAAACGTCCAATTTCAAACCGGAAATGCGCTACATTATTGGAAAACACAATACTCGTCATCGGCACAGCAGAATACATTACGTTATTGATTTTTCGCAGCCTAAAGCAAAAATTACTAATGAAAAGGACAGCTGGTACAATGCTTTACCAGTCCCTCCTAATCCATCCCAATATTTGTATATCTTAAAGGTCTGAGAACACAGTTTCGATTTGTCACAAATATAATGACAAATTCAACATAACCCCCAAATTGTAAAAAAAGTGTATACCAATCGTTTATATATGGTGAAATTAAAATACTCCAGTTTTCTTTAAGTTTAAATATTACCTAAAATATGTGTGTAATTTTAGCTAATACGAAAAAGCTGCTGTTTTAACTTGATACCAGTATAAAATATTAAATTAAAGGTACACAAAATTACAGCTAAATTGTTTACATAAGCGTATAAGTGTGAAAAGTAATTAGATATTAAATCACTTGTAAAATATTTGTTGTAAGTAAATATATGTAATAATAAGTAATTGTGGTTTGCTAATCATATGCAAAGCATTATAAAAGTAAATAATTGCATTAGTTATAGTTTGATGCTTTAATCTGTAATTTAAATAAATCTTTTGTATAAATCACAATATCAATAAGAATTAAAATAGTTGAAATTCATTTCTGTTTGAAATGTAATTTATGTTTTATCTAATTAACGTTAATTAATGGATGTGTGTGTATTAAACAATTTTTTATCAGAAAAATATACGATTTTAATTAGTTCTAAAATTATGTCAAATTTAACATGCTAAAATTTTAAGGTTTATAATTATAGAGATACAATATTAGCAAGTAAGTTATTGTAAACAAGTAAAAGTGTTACACTGGGTTGTGTTGAATATCTAATGTCATCCATCTATAATTGAAAATATGCAATTTAGAAATAGTGAAGTAACGAATATTTAATATAATAGCAGGAAAAATTAATGTAAATGAGTAAAGTCCGATCAGTCTGTCATCGCTTTGTTAGTGTTCAACACAGAAATTCCCATAAAATTGTTTTTTCCACAAATTTCAACTTTGCTAACCCATAGGCACCTAAAAGGCATAGAACCCTTTTCAAAGGTTGATCAATATTTTTTTATTATCTCTCATTTGGTTAAAATGAGCAACGAAAAAGTTCAAATAGCGCCACCGTCCGACGATTAAGGCAAAATTTGTAGTATAAAGGCTATAAGGCTAAATTTTGTAGTATATATAGATCCACGATTAGGGCTAAATTTGGAATACAAATAGATCGACGATTAATGCTAAATTTGTAAAATAAATAACCCCACGAATACCTTAAATTTGTAATATAAATATATCGATGATTAAGTAAAAATTTGAAGTAGCACCAGACTGATGATTAAGGCTAAACATAAGTAGCAATAGACCGACGATTAAGCCTGAATTTAAAGTAAAAATAGATGCAAGATTCAGTAAAAATTTGAAGTAGCAATAAACCAACGATTAAGGATAAATTTTAACTATAAATATATCGACGATTAATGCTAAATTTTCAGTACAACTAGATTAACGATTATGTCTACATTTGGGGAATAGATAAATATGCGATTAAGGAGAGATTTGGGGTATAACTAGATCAACGATTATGGCTAGATTTGTAGAATAAATAGGCCGACGAGTACAGATAAATGTATAGTATAAATAGGCCACGATTAAGGCTAAATTTTATGTACAAAAATGTCCACATTTAAGGACAAATTTGGTGCACAAACAGATCGACGATTAATGGTAAAATTGAAGTGGACTTTTCGATTTTTGTTAAGTCGAGTTTTTTCGACTTACGATACGTCTAAAAATTTTTAGTTTTTATAGAAAATTTTGGAAGAATTTTGTGTAAAAAAGCTTTTTTTAAACATTGTTTTTTTTTTAATACACTAGAAAAAATGCAAGTATATCAAATCACAACAGTTTCAGCATAATTTTGCAATTAAATATTTGTTTAACAATCCAAAAATTTAGACTGTTTTCGACTTTTATTGACTATTCGACTTTTGAAATAACTTAATGGATTGTTCGAGTTTTTTCCGACCAAAAAGTTTGTTCGAATAATCGACCTATAGAACCCTAATAAACATCTAAAATGGAATTTCTATTTAAATTTTCAAAATAATAAATAAAATTGTTTAATAAAATTTCCTTACCTTTTAGATTTTTAATAATAAATTAGAGTATATTGAGATAGTCACACAACTTCCCCGCCAGTTTTATTTTCCTAAAATTTAAAAATCCATATCTTTAGTCGCAAGCATTATTTTTTAATTTTCTTTTTGATTATGAATCGAACAATTTATAATTATTTCTTGAAAAATTTTGCGGATTTTTTTTTTTTGAAATTTTAAAAAATCAAAATTTTTTTTTCCAATATTATAAAGTAAAAAAAATAAAAAAAAATTATTGATTTTGATATATTTTTTTAATAAATTGATTACAATATGAACTAATATAAACATCCAACAAGATTTTCTACTAAACTTTTCAAAATAATCAATAAATTTTTTTTGTAATATTTCCATAACTTTTAGATTTTTAATAATAAATTGGAGTATACTAAGATAGTTACACACAACTTCCCCGCCAGTTTTGTTTTCCTAAAATTTAAAAATTCATATTTTTAGTTCCAAGCATTATTTTTTAATTTTCTTTTTGATTATGAATCGTACAATTTATAATTATTTCTAGAAAAACTAAAATTTTGCACATTTTTTTTTTTGAAATTTGAAAAAATCAAAATTTATTTTTCCAATATTATAAAAGTAAAAAATATATAAAAAAAATTTACTGATTTTGATGTTTTTTTTTAAGAAATTTCTTACAATATGAGCTAATGTAAACGTCAAAAAAGATTTTCTATTCAAATTTTCAAATTAAGAAATAAAATTTTTTGTAATATTTCCTTAACTTTTAGATTTTTAATAATAAATTGTAGTATATTGCGATATTTACATACAACTTCCCCGCCATGTCTTTAGTTCCAAGCATTATTTTTTATATTTTCTTTTTTATTCTGAATCGTACAATTTGTAATTATTTTTTGGAAAACTAAAATTTGTAGATTTTTTTTTTTTAAATTTTATAAAAAAAATTTATATTTCCCAAAATTAGAAAAGTATGAAAAACTAAAATAGTTACAAACAACTTCCCTGCCAGTTTTGTTTTCATAAAATTCAATAATCCATATCTGTAGTTCCAAGCTTTATTTTTTATATTTTCTTTTTTATTCTGAATCGTGCAATTTGTAATTATTTTTTGGAAAACTAAAATTTGTAGATTTTTTTTTTTAAATTTTATAAAAAAAAAATTATATTTCTCAAAATTAGAAAAGTATGAAAAACTAAAACAAGAGATAGTTACAACCAACTTCCCCGCCAGTTATGTTTTCCTAAAATTTAAAAATCCATATCTTTAGTTCCAAGCATTATTTTTATATTTTCTTTTTGATACTGAATCGTACGATTTGTAACTATTTTTTGGAAAACTAAATTTTGTAGATTTTTTTTTTTAAATTTAAAAAAAAAATTTATATTTCCCAAAATTAGAAAAGTAAGAAAAACCTAAAATAAAATTATTCGATTTTGATAACTTTTTTTTAGAAATAGCTTACAATAGAATTAATATAAACATCTTACAAGGTTTTCTATAAAAATTTTAAAAATAATCAATAATTTTTTATTATATTTCCTTAACTTTTAGATTTTTTGTAATAAATTGTAGTATATTGAGATAGTTACACACAACTTCCCCACCAGTCTTGTTTTCCCAAAATTTAAAAATCCATATCTTTAGTTCCAAGCATTATTTTTATATTTTCTTTTTGATACTGAATCGTACGATTTGTAACTATTTTTTTGGAAAACTAAAATTTGTAGATTTTTTTACTAAATTTAAAAAAAAAATTATATTTCCCAAAATTAGAAAAGTAAGAAAAACTAAAAATAAAATTATTCGATTTTAGTATCTTTTTTTTAAGAAATTGCTTACAATAGCTCTAATATAAACATCTAACAAGATTTTCTATTGAAATTTTCAAAATAATCAATATATTTTTTTTTTTTTTGTATAATATTTCCTTAACTTTTAGATTTTTAAAATTAAATTGTAGTATATTGAGATAGTTACAACCAAATTCTCCGCCAGTTTTGTTTTCCTAAAATTTAAAAATCCATATCTTTAGTTCCAAGCATTATTTTAATATTTTCTTTTTGATACTGAATCGTACGATTTGTAACTATTGGAAAACTAAATTTTGTAGTTTTTTTAAATTTAAAAAAAATTTATATCCCAAAATTAGAAAAGTAAGAAAAATTAAAAATAAAATTATTCGAATTAGAAAGTAAAAAGCCATATCTTTAGTTCCAAGCATTATTTTTGTATATTATTTTTGATACTGAATCGTACGATTTGTAACTATTTTTCGGAAAACTAAATTTTGTAGATTTTTTTTTTAACTTTTAGATTTTTTGTAATAAATTGTAGTATATTGAGATAGTTACACACAACTTCCCCGACAGTTTCGTTTTCCTAAAATTCAATAATCCATATCTTTAGTCCCAAGCATTATTTTTTATATTTTCTTTTTTATTCTGAATCGTACGATTTGTAACTATTTTTTGGAAAACTAAATTTTTGTAGATTTTTTTTTTTTAAATTTTAAAAAAAATGTATATATCCCAAAATTAGAAAGTAAGAAAAACTTGAAATAAAATTATTCGATTTTGATAACTTTTTTTTAAGAAGTTGCTTACAATAGAACTAATATAAACATTTTACAAGTTTTTCTATTAAAATTTTCAAAATAATCAATACATTTTTTTTTATAATATTTCCTTAACTTTTAGATTTTTTGTAATAAATTGTAGTATATTGAGATAGTTACACCCAACTTCCCCGCCAGTTTTGTTTTCCTAAAATTCAATAATCCATATCTTTAGTTCCAAGCATTATTTTTTATATTTGCTTTTTTATTCTGAATCGTACAATTTGTAATTATTTTTTGGAAAACTAAAAGTTGTAGATTTTTTTTTAAATTTTATAAAAAAAAAAATTTATAGTTCCCAAAATTAGAAAAGTATGAAAAACTAAAAATAAAATTATTCGATTTTGATATATTTTTTTAATAAATTGCTTACAATATGAACTAATATAAACATCTAACAAGATCAATAATTTTTTTTTTTATAATATTTCCTTAACTTTTAAATTTTTTATAATAAATTGTAGTGTATTGCGACATTTACATACAACTTCCCCGCCAGTTTTGTTTTCCTTAAATTTAAAAATCTATTTCTTTATTTCCAAGCATTATTTTTTAATTTTCATTGTGATTATGTATCGTACCATTTAGCTATATAGTTAAAATTTTGTAGATTTTTTTTTTGAAATTTGATAAAACCAAAATGTATATTTCGCAAAATCAGAAAAGTAAGAAAAACTAAAAATAAAGTTAATCGATTTTGATATATATTTTTTTTAATTTTAGTTTCTATTGTGATTCATACAAGTTATTACTACTTTTTGGAAAACTAACATTTGTGAATTTTTTTTTGAAATTTGGAAAAATTAAAATTTATTTTCCCAAAATTGTAAAAGTAAAAAAAACTAAAAATAAAATTTGTTGATTTTGATATTTTTTTAAGAAATTGCTTACAATATGAAGTAATATAAACATCCAAAAAAATTTTCTATTCAAATTTTCAAAATTATAAATAAATTTTTTTTATAATATTTCCTTAACTTTTAGATTTTTAATAATAAATTGGAGTAGATTAAGATAGTTACACGCAACTTCCCCGCCAGTTTTGTTTTGCTCAAATTTAAAAATCCATGTCTTTATTTCCAAGCATTTTCTATTTGATTATGAATCGTACGATTTATAACTATTTTTCTGGAAAACTAAAATTTTTTAGAAAAAATTTATACGCGAATGCAAAATTAATATTTTAGTAAGAATTGTGCTAAAATTCCCAATTATTGATAAATTTAGTGAAATTTATTGTTGGGGGATAAGCTAGTTCCTATGCGCATTTCACTGGTTGCTTAGGCCAGATCATCAGGAAACCTTTTCCCAAAAGGCTTTAGAATAACTAAAGATATTATACAAATAAATGTATAGAGTGAATGAGAATTACAGACACTCAAGCTTTATTTGAAAAACTATCAAGACTTAAACAAAACACCAACAATAAACAGTGAGTTTATTTTATCTTGCATTCCCTACTATAATTGGTTAGTTTTTTTCCGACTCGAACTGTAGTTGTAAGTGGGTAAAGAAAAAACAAAACAAAAATAAAACAACTATTCTTTTAAGAAATTGGCTACTATGAACTAATATATACATCTAAAGTGATCTTCTATTAAAATTTTCAAAATAATATTACCTAAACTTTTAGATTGTTCGAACAATCGACTAATAGAACCCTAATAAATATATCGACGATTAAGGAAAAATGTTTAGTTTGAACAGATCCTCGATTATGGCTGAATTTGGAGTATAAAAAATCCAAGATTAAGGCTAGATTTGAAGTATAAATAGATCGATGATTAAGGTTAAATTTGAGGTATACATAGATATACGATCCTGGCTAAATTTGTAGTATAAATAGACCGGCTTTTTGGTAGAAAGGGAATAAAAGTTACCGGATATATGTTTTAATATAAAATTAATGGATTTAGTGGCACCGGTTTCAACCCTATTTACCCTTAAATATTTATGCGATTTTCAAAAATACTTTTCTCATGGCTCTAACAGTCTTAGTGTGAGGACTTGTGAATTTTTCAAGGAAGATATGAAATATTTTGTTTGATAATCGATTTCATAGTGTGAGAGAGACTAGGTTAATTGTTTTTTGAAAAATATTAACGAATAAAAATAATTATCCTAATTATATAATCCATCTTTCCGACTGTGTCACCAGGTTGGAAATTCCGTCATTTGCTTAAAAAGTAAAAATTCTTTTCTATTTTTTTGTTTTAATTTACATTTTATTTATAATAAATAATTAATTTATAATACAAATGAGTATGATTAACATAATATTTATAATAATGTTGGTTTTGTTTTTATAATATTTGTTTATTTTTAATTTCATAAATATTCTACAAATTCCTTTAAGGATTAATATGTCTATTTATCATTAATTTATAACAATTATTTCATTAAATGTAAACTCGTGAGATTTACACAACTAATAAGGTATAAATTGGAAAATATAATACACATCTATAAAAAAGGGAAATTTTCAACGTTTAAATGGTTTCGTTAGAAGTGTTTGTTTTTCTTTTTGTTTTTTCTTTATGGCAACTTTCAAATAGAAAAAAATTTGTTGGGTTTTCTTTCAAATTTGAAACAAATATCGTAATTAAATACTAAAATAAAATGCTTTACTTAAATAATAACGACATAAAATGAGAAAATAAATAAAATTACAAATAGTTAATTTAATGTAATGAGCTTAATTTAGGGGCAAATTAAAATGGAATAAATAAAAAATGTTTTTGTAACGAAAATAATAGAATAATAACTAGAACAGCAAGTAAATAGTGACTGAAGAGAGTTTAATACTCTCTTTTGCTTGTTATTGTAATTACATTCTCTTTACCACTATCTTGGTGTTTAATGTTTAGCTTCGTTTTCCTCCTTGACCACTATGGGCTTAATTTCCTTGACATCAGCGGCTGTCTCCAATGTTTGCTCATCATCAGGATGTACTTTGACTTCGACATGTTTAGATTCTTGTGCAGCTACACCAGGTTCGTTCTCATCCTCCGCCTCTATGGGATCTTCATGAATATCAATATCTGATCTGCTTTCAGCTTTGTGGTTGGCAGGCAAAGGTTGATGTTGTTTCTGAGGTTGCTCTACAGCATTTAGGATGGTTTGTAAAAGACCAGAAGATAGGATTTCTTCATGATTAGCTGACTGCTCGCTATTACCACCAAATTGTACTTGATAGGTATTGCCATTGTTGGTGGTTTCTTGAGAGCTAAAGTGTATGGCTTGGGATTTTTGGGCGGAAAGTACATTGAGGCCATCCAAACCAGGCAAACCTTCGGGGTTGGTGCCATCAGGCAAGGCAGTAACTTGAGATTTTTCCGAGGCGTAACCAATATGATCAAGTTCATTGCCTCCTGATGGTGGAGGTCCATAGCTGGAGGCTGGTCCTGAAATGAATTGCGTGTGTTGTTCAGCTACGGGTATGCTTTGGGCAATGGAAGTACTAGAACCACTTGAGTATTGTTGTTGATGTTGTTGTTGGTGTTGCTGTTGTTGTTGGTAGTTAAAGCTTCCACCACCACCAACTAGATTGGGACCGTGACCGCAATCGTGGAAACGTGGTTGCTCTTGTTGCAAAGGTAAAGCTTGGGCATGTAAAACTTCATGATTGTATTGGGAGGCAGCAAAGGCTGAACTGTCAAAAGTAGCGGAGGCACTTGAGGTATATGAAGCACCACCATTAAATTGTTGTTGCTGAGGTCCAGTGGGTGGCAAGTATTGCTGTTGCAATTGTGCTGGTGGTGGGGGAGGTAGATATTGGGGTTGTTGAGGTGGTGGAGGCACGCCATATTCGGCATGAGCATTACCAAATTGTTGTTGTTGCTGCTGCTGTTGGTGATGATGCTGTTGTTGCTGCTGTTGATGGTGTCGGTATTGTTCTTGCTGTTGGTTATGTTGTTGCTGTTCAATTTGTATAAAAACTTGAGCTGGCTGTTGTTGAGGCAATTGCTGTTCAATAATATTCTGAGGTATTTGTTGTTGCTGCTGTGGTACACCGTATTCAATATTCAAATTACCAGGACCAGTTTGTGCAATTTCATTGGCTGCTGGTGGTATATACGTGGGTGCTTGTACATGAGGTTTAACACCAAATTGATCTAAATGCTGTACGGTGTTACCAATTGTTTCGAAAAGTCCTTGGGGCACAGGAGGTCTAAAGGCAACTGGTTTGCTGGGTTGAGCACCGCCATGGGGAGGGAAAGGAGCCAAATTGCCAGATTGCTTGCCATATTGAATACCTAAACCGGCTTCAGCATGATGATGAACAAAAGCGGCAGCATCTTGACCTGAAGGTGGTGGTGGTCCATAGTTGCCAGTGGGTGGTGGTGGAGGAGGGCCATAGTTTCCTTTGGGTGGTGGAGGTGGTCCATAGTTTCCTTTGGGTGGTGGTGGAGGTCCATAGTTTCCTTTGGGTGGTGGAGGAGGTCCATAGTTGCTATTGGGTGGTGGAGGAGGTCCGTATTTGCCATTGCGTGGTGGTGGAGGTCCAAAGTTACCGCCGGGTCCGCTAATGCCAAAACTGCTGTGAGAACTGGACTGTTGACTGTTGAATTTGTGTGAGTACTTAGAACCAGGAGCATAAGAATCAGATGGGGGTTTGTTGTAGGAATCATCAATGGAACCCAAGGTAAGCTGAGCAAATTGTAAACAATATAATTAAATTATGATAATTTATTAGAAATAAAATGATACCTACCTGTAAAGCTTCAGCTTCAATTGAATTCAAACCATGTTGATTAAAATCTCCAGCTGGTCCTGTGGCAGGCAAAACATCTTGTTGTTGCACTAAATTGTCACCCTCAAAACTGCCCGATTGCAAAGCAACAGCTACCAGTTGTTCATCAGTTAAACCATCAATGATATTGCTGCCGCCAGCACCAGAACCGCCAGAAAGCAAAATAGTAGAGCCAGAACCGCTAGCACCGATACCGGTACTACCACCAGCACTGGCGCCGCCACTGTATTGAGTGGTGGAGAAGGAAGAAGCACTACCTTGATAAGATCCTTGAGAAACTTGGCTGTAGCCAGATTGTGTATCAATATGATTGTTTTCAACATAGGAACCGGTAGGAGCTGGTATGGGTTTCCAGCCATCACATGCAGTATGGAAGGGAGCTTGAGATCCAGCCACTGAATGTGTATGTCCAGAGGCATCAATTTGTATTTGCACTTGTTGCTGTTGATTTTGATTTTGATGGTGGTGACTTTGCTGCTGATGATGATGACCTTGGGAATTTTGTCCCCCCGTCAATATAACAGTGGTTTCCGGTGCACGATTGAAATTAGGCAATGGTGGTGGACCATAGTTTGGTGGTGGTGGGCCATAAATTTGCTTGGGTGGTATATTCAAGGGTCCCGAAGGTGGTGGTCCATAAGAGGTGGCCGGTTGATGTTGGGGCTTGAATTGTGGGGCAGGCTGGAACAAAGGCAAAGCTTGTGGTGGTGGTGGACCATACTGAGGCTTAGGTGGACCGTATGATGAAGCTGGTTTATGTTGCAACTTTTGTGGTGGTGGTCCATAAGTGCCGCCTGGTTTTGGTGGTGGTGGACCATACTGTTGGGTGGGTGGAGGACCATATTGCTGTTGAGGCTTATGAGGGGGGCCATAGAAGGGCTTGGGGGCACCATAATGGTTTTTGATTTGTTCATGTAGTCCCGAAGAAGAGCCGCCACCGCCGATAAAGTTCAATTTGGGTGGTCCATATTTCAGAGCAGGAGGTCCATATTCACGGAAAGGCATTTGCTGTGGTACACCATATTCACGGTGGGGTAGACGTTGTGGTGGTGGTCCATAAGAGGGTTTTATTTGTATGGCATGGGTTGAGCACGCCAACAATACTGTTAGCAGTGAGAAGCGAAAGAACATCTAGAGGGAGGAAATAAAGAAAGCGAGAGAGATAGAGAAGAAAGTAAGTAAAGTAGACTTTTTAAAGTAGAATAGTAATGAGAGCATAATGAAGAGTTATTAAGAAAGTAAAATAGTAATAAAACTGAAAAACATAAAAAAATATAGAATTGGGATAAATATTAAAATATGAAGACACTTAACTTTAAGAATTTTTATTTTAAATAGCTTTAATTATGGGAAAAAATTTCAACGCCAGAATTTTTTTGAAAGAAAATCTCTTTTCCTATTATTTTTAATGTGAGTGCTGCCATTTGTAAAGATTTCAGATAAATATTCCTCCAAAATTATGCAAATTTGTGTTGTTTTTTTTTTAATTTCTCAAGAATCTGTTAATCCTTAAACTCGCTGTTCAACATATTTCACATATTATAAAACCTTAACATGTACTGCTATATGTGTGTTGTTTTTTTAAATATTTTTGTTCAATATTATTCTAACATGTCATGTTACCATTAAGCTGCTTGCCATGTTACTTAAACCAAACAATGTCAAACTGATATATTCACATACCCATAAACGGATGTATATACATTAGGGTGGCCCCAAAATTAAAGTTGCGAATGTTCCCGCCTAAAATGAAAATTTGATTCATTCCAAGACTACGTTTTGAAATTTTTTAGTCCTAGGGTCAATATTTGGCGAGCTGGATCAAAGGATATAAAGGTCCTTTTTTGAGGTTTCTTACATTTTTTCCATATTTCTTCCAAAGGAAGTATATGTAAATTTGGTATCATGTGAAAGGTCTTTGAGAGACGCATTCAATTGGTTATTAGAAATTTAAAAAAAAAAATTTTAATTCAAAAATTTTAAAAATTTTCGACAAAATTTTAGTTTTTTTTAATTTGTTCATAGAATTTATTCAAATACATAGATGAAATTTCTTGATCATAAACATCATGTAAATTCACCGAAACGGTTTTTCTCGTTTTTTAAAATTCAGTCCAGTTCAATGTTTATTCAAATTTGTTTAAACCTAGTTTCATTCCTATCTGACAATCTCTGTATACTCAATTCACAGTATATGTAATGGGCATCAAAATAACTCAAATTTTATAAGCTTTCACCATTTCGGTGAAATTACACGATGTTTATGATCAAGAAATTTCATATATTTATTTGAATAAATTCTATGAAAAGATTAAAAAAAAAAAATAAAATTTTGTCGAAAATTTTATAAATTTTTGAATTTTAATTTCTTTTTTAAGTTTCTAATAACCTATTGAATGCGTCTCTTAAAGACCTTTTATATGATATCAAATTTACTTATACTTCCTTTGGAAGAAATATGAAAAAAATTTAAAAAACCTCAAAAAAGGACCTTTTTATCCTTTGATCCAGCTCGCCAAATATTGACCCCAGGACGAAAAAATTTCAAAACGTAGTTTTAGAATGAATCAAATTTTCATTTTAGGCGTGAACATCGATACCTTATTTTTTCTCCATACAAACGGGGCCACCCTAATATACATACGTGCATGTATATATTGTATATAATACGATGTAAAAACCTGCGGGCTTAAAACCATTTTCATACCTTAACACCCCTACAACTCCTACCATTTATGACATGTTTTTGAAGGCATATTCCTAGACTGCACCACACCACTACTATAACTATGGCTGCCAAAACAACTACTGCCACCACTTGTACCTCTTGTGGAACAACATTCTTGTATGGCAACTTGTTTAAACAAATAAGCCCGCATCTCATCAGTTTGTATCATCCATGGTTTACATAGTGACATTGAGGAAGACACGGCAGCATTTTATGTTTTATTAGTGGGTTTTATTGGTTCAGAAATATTTTGTATAGTGATTTTTTACTTGTGTTTGTTTATGGATCCGAGAGATTTCAAAGTACATATTTGATATAGGGTATCTCTTTAGGATCGCTCTACCTGGGCAATTATTTTAATTTTCCATAGAACCTTTATTATTTCTATTCTGACTTCTTTTATGGAGACCTCATACGATACTTGTGGTCTCCCAATTGATCTTCTTTCTTACCCAGAAAGATCATAGTCCAGGCTATGATTAACCCTTTCATCTAGGTATTCACCTTTGATTGGTTCTCCAACGGAAACAATATGGGTTGGCTCAAAGTGCTTGGTAAAAAAACTTGTACTATTCGACATGGACCGTCTATGATGCTGTTATGATGGGATATCTCATTGGATTCTGTTGCTAGCAGATATATTTTTTGGTTTTTACTATAACATGACTTTTTGTGGCAGAGACGAAAGCTATGAAACTGGGTCAATTGTTCAACGACTATAGAAGATAGAGAGATGGGAAACGTACAGCCTTGACGTATCTGTAATAATTGAAAGTGTTATCGAGAATGAATCTCAGATCCATCTACCTATTCATCGCAGAATTTAGTTTGTTTAATATGGAAAGAACACGCATAAATTGATCGTACTACTGTTTGCAGCTTCGGTAATATTACCTAAGCTAACATAGGAATCTAAATTGATTTTGGAAATTCTACTGGGAAGTGATACAATATCACTCAGTTTCTAAATATTTGGTGGGTGTTTTTAATAGAAAATTTTAAAATTAAATTGTTGGTCATATCAAGATGTAAAATTGAAATCATAAAATGTAGCAGAAAGATTCTCACGGGAGTGAGTATTATATGAGATATTTTTTTGGTGGATTGGGTGGATTGTGTAGAGAGGGGGGGGGGGGGTTAATTTTTAAAAACTCGAAAACCACGATGAAAATTTGTCGTCCTCTGACAGGGATCGAACCTGGGGTGCTTGATTTTGTAGGCAAGCACTTTAACTTCTACAACATGCCGCCACTTATTATTATATGTGATTAATCCTCAGAAAATACCCGTTTTTGAAGATAAGGAAGAACAAATTAACCGGATCTTACATGATTCAATATGGCTTATTATAGAATGGATGTAATAACAACTCCTACATTCAATTGGATTACATGGTTTGCAAGGACATGCAGAGAATAAACCTGTGAATCACACATATCCACAATAAGTTTATCCTTTAAAATCTAAAGGAAAGGGAACTGACCCATTGAATGATTCTTCGGATGTTGGAACCTGTAGAATAGTACTTTGGAAAATTACCAGACAGTTTAACATATCTATGATTTAGGAAGGGGTAAATTGACACTTCTTACACAGTCAGTAAAAGGTCATGGAACTATCCGTAATGGACCTGTTCTGTTTTAACTAGTACTACACTAGTCACAACATTAGATTAACATTAATTGACAATAGAATTCAGTATTAACCCTCCGGCGGGTGAGAAGGTCCCTGGGGACCTTTTTCATTTTCAAACTGAAATTACTCATTGATGGTCCATGGGAAGTATACCCGTTCCCCACATGTATTCCAAGGAAATTTTATCTAGAATCGTTTAAAAAAAATCAAAGTGATCCGACCAATAGTTTCTATTGAAATTTAAACAAAGCAAAAGAAAAATATAAAAAATGCGTTTTCATATGAAATTCCATGGAAATAGGTCCCTGTGGACCTTGTACTTCGTATAAGGGCAACTGATGACTCAACCGTTGGTTAAGCACTAATGGTTATACACCATTGCCAGTGCAACATTTTATCGCTGTGAATCTTTTGCATTTGCTAGAGAGCACGACTGTTTGCTCTATTGGCAAAATGTAATTTGTTTTCTAATAATTGTACAAGTTAATTGGCCCCTATGCCTAACATAATTTACACAAATTGAACTCAAGTAAACATCAGCATAAAAGAATAATATGTGAACCAAATACCACGATGTGGGACTTTAAAAATACATTTGGTCAATTCACAAGGTCTCTTATTAGTCATATTGTCATAATGTCCTAATATATCACGACTCTGCGGCTCGGCTTAACCGACTCTTAGGCATTCGGCATTGGTATCTGCTGGTTCGTTACGATAACACAATAAACAAAGCACAGAAAGAAGTACTATTTTAGAAAATTTTTTGCTTGAAAAGCAATAAAAACCATTGTGAAATATAAGGATATTATGACAATATGACATGATAAGAGACCTTGTGAATTATATTTTGTGGAGGTACTACGGTATTTTCTGATATTAAAATTTAACAGTATTTTCCAGTAAATTACTGTATACATTGCGGATGTTGTAAATTTCTAATCTCTGCTTGGATCTTTATAATATCGTTCAATAAAACAACAAATAAAGGTCGCCCCAAAATTAACTCAAAATTTTAATTTAAATAATAGAAATCAAGTACCATATATTCATATTTCCATGATGTCTCCAGTCTAACATCCGCTCGAAACACTTTTGAGTTGCATACGTTTGCCGAAACCAAAATCCCGTCCAAATGACGGTCGAAATGTGCATCTTCATGTCGCTTTCAAAATTTCTTAATTTATTAAATATTGTTCAAAACTTAAAACGCGTTGTTCTCCCGTGTAGTTTTTTACTACCCTTAAACTTTCAGCTGACATACTCTTTTTTGGTTTGGATTGACAACACTTTACTTCCCAAATTGCGAACATTTCAATGATCTATTCATTACATACTATCGTTCAAGAATTATGAATAGAAAAAGGCAAATTTCTATTTATATGTGAAAGTAACTAGTAGTAGCTAGTAGGAACAGTTTTAAAATTAAAGGCGTGGCATAAACTTGAGGCTTCAGGTATATTTATAAAATATCCCTGCGGCAAATTTTAGTCAATGGTTTTAAGCGCACTAAACCTGTAAAAGTCGACGTATCACTTAAGTCCAACTAAGATAAAAAGTTATCAATTTATCAAGGAATACTAAGCAAATTTAGTACAAAATATTATTAATTATTTTAAGTGCAATTTTGTCTAATAATATCCAAAGCAAAACAAATTCGGTTGGGTTAGTTTCATAGCATATGTTAAAATGACAGACACTCTTCATATAAAAGCTTGAATCTATCACTACCACTCAAGAGCCAGTCACGTGAACAGTTTTGTTAGTTAGGGCTTTAATTATTAAAGGAATATTGGATTTTTGTTGAAATATTTTCAAAGCAAACTATGATTTGAAACCTGTTCATTGTGGACAGTTGTCGAAGAACCATTTATTTCGCAAGAATTTTTTTTATACCAATATAATCATAATCGAAATTTCTATCAATTGTCCCTGTACCCACATTCAAGTGAGAACTGGCCATACAAATATCTTGTGTCCTATAAAGAAGAGTGTAAGCTCTGAAAAAAATGTGGACGCTGGAGAACAAACATAGCGCTCATTCATTACTTTACAGAAGAATTGACATAAATTTCCAGTAGAATCATAATATTAGTAGCTTATTGCTAAACTACTACATAACAAGCCAATTTCTCGAAGTACATGAAAAATATTTAAAAAGTGCTTCAAGAAGAAGCTTAATTTTGCGGTACTTTTCTCATAAAAATCATAGGCACTTTAAAGTTTGTTTTCAATGTGGTTAAAATCATTACCCTTGTTTCAGTGTGAGGCACAAAAGATTCGTTAAAGCCGATTTAATTTTTGAAAACCTTTAGCATATGATGCATGTATATATGTAAATAGGTACTATGTGCGGTAGGCTTTATGGAAAACTATATAGGAGGAGTATGTAGCAAATACACGGTTTCGAGTTGCTGGTTTTTTTCATCATTTTCGGTAGGGTTTTAAGTTGTCAAGCGTCACTCTTAACGCTTATGCAGAGCAATTTGGTAATCAAACCCCACCAACTAAAACTCCCCTAAAAGAGGAACATGCTAGCAGACAAATAAATTCATACGCATACATATCAGTCAAAGTATCTGTACATCACTAGAAATCATGTATAGTATAACAGCAATTCTTAACGTCACATAGTCAAAAAATTCATATCAAATCATGTATAGTATAACAGCAATTCTTAACGTCACATAGTCAAAAAATTCATATCAAACTCTACTAATAATAACAGACAATAACAGCAAATACATACAAGATATTGTATGCTACAATATTTTCTATAAAAACAAAAAAAAAAAGAAAGAAACAAATGACAACAATGACAATAACACCAGCTAAAAATACAAAAAAAAAAAAAAAAAAAAAAACAACAATAACATCAGCATCGTAACTCATAGATACTTTAACAACTTTATTAAAATTCAAAATGTGTTCGCAAAATTCAACTCATAAGCTGTAACATTAGGTGTTTATATGTTAAGTTGCCCTCAGTGCGTTTCCGTTTAATGTGCCATAAACAAACACCCACATATCGTTGTAGATACTCGAAATACGTGAAGTACCCGTACAACTGTAATATCGAACAACAAAAACAATAAGTATATATAGTATAAATATATAAACAATGTTATGATATCTTGTCGCGTATGTTAACCAAACGTAAACGAGTATATATGTATAAGTATGTTTGTATTTAATGTACAATATGTAAGCGATAATTGTAGCATGTATCTTGTAACACGGCTAAAGGTGTCGAATACAAAATATGTTTTTATTTTTACATGTTTTTTTATTAAATATTTGAGAAATGTTAGAACAAGTGCTACAAAAATATTAAAGTGGTCTTATATAGAATGTGATTTGATGTGATTTATATTTTTGTATAAAAACCTAATGAAAATGTTTAAAAGCTGGTGCAAAGTAGCCATCGCATTGGATTCTCATACCGGTTACATAGAGTAAGTTGCCTTACTAGCTACCTAGTTAATTTAACATGTACGGCTAATGAGCAATTCTAGGGATATAATGATTTTACCCATAATTTACGGTCACCACTAGTTACCTAAATAGCTACATAACTGGATACTTTAACACGTACATATCCTAAGTAGGGGGTCAATTGACACTACACAAATTAAAACGAAACTATTTGATGGTCCAACGTAGTCAAGGTATTGGATTCACATAAAGTGACACAATACGACAATAATTGTAGTAAACAAAATAGATAAACAATTAAAATCAACTTCATAAAGCACGCTTTTCGTTAAATGGCTATGTCAATAAACAGAATTGAAGTAATGGTAATCCTCAAGCCATTGTCGAAACACCATTACATTCAGAAAAACTCACTGTTTGATGCGCTTTATGGACCGGTGGAAGGTAACTTACATCACTTTTGCTCAATTACTTTGTTGTATTATGCTCTATGCAAAAACGATTTTTTCAGCTGCATCTGCTTTTAAATACCAAAAGGTTGCTTACTCAATTCTATATTGATAGTTGGTAATGTAGGGAATGTATGTAACATCAGAACAGCAACCAACAAAAATTTTGGGTTATACCACTTTTGCACTGATGGCCTAATATATGGCCTTGTCACTCATGACGAAGGATATAATTTTTGCTGAATTTACCAATAGTGATAGCGGTGTTTTCCCAACATTATAAATTTCGAAAAGTTTTGCTTACATATTGTCCATTTTATCAAACCGAACGTTGAAATGTATTGCTACATTTTAATCAGTTGTTTCTTTTCGTTAAAAATATTAATTCAAATGTGTGTTCCTACAATCTAACCTTTGTCAAAATCTGTAATTTTAAATTAAAAACAAATTTATGGTATTTCTTTCCCAGAATGATGTGCATAGATATAAATTAAAATCTCACCTTTTTGAAAATGTTTGATTTTTAAATTAGAAATATAATGAAACTTCTTTGGTAGAATTATGTACATGCATGCCAAATAACTAATTTATTAGGAAATTACAGTGGCATGTCATAATATCCAAAGACATGGCATGGTATCCATAAACGATGTTCACAAGCAGAGTATCAAAAAGTCCGTCGTTTTGAAATTAATGAAGATGCGAAGTAAGTTTTTAATATATATCCTTTACTATGCGAAGTAAGTTTTTAATATACTTCAGAGTTGATAACTCCAGCATCTCCTTATTTAGCTAAGGTATTATTCGCTGATATTTTCCTTACGAAAATTTGTGTCAATTATTTTAAACTCGGTGGGAAATTAATTTATAATTCTGGTTTATTTAATTTTTGTGATAATTCAACGTGATCTATGGCAAAGTGTCATCATCATTTCCCGAAGCTTTCAAAAAGAAATATTACCGTAAAATTTATCCCGATTAGGAACCCTACTGTTTATGATCATCATTAATAAAATATGAATCGAAATGCGCTTTTTGATTTTAAGCAATGGCCAGTATTGGATGAAGCTTCTTTATTTATATAGGAAAACATTTTATTTTATCATCGCATTGCTTTTAAAAATGTATGCCAACCATTCTCCAGGACTAGCTCTGTTATATGAGATTATATCCAATTATGTAGGGTTCTTTACAAAATTGGGAACTGTAAGTAATGATTTACCCTCTCCGGTTTAGTGGTCACTTTTCTAACCACCTTTTCTAGAGTCTTTAAAAAATGTTTAGTGACATCTATTGGAATTTTGCTCATCGTTAAAGTTGTTTGATAAAACTTTGCCGTCAGGTTGCTCTGATTACTTAGATTAATCTATCAGTTTGAAAATATTGTAAACCGTTGTTTTTCGAAGAGCTTTTCTCGGATTCAATAAAAAAACTCACAGTGTTTATTGTTCATAGAATTCAGTGTTACTTTGTTACTTAGTATTTGTTTGGTTGCTTTGTGCTAACAAGGTAATATAACAGTCTGTAACGACTGCCTGCAGCATTCATCATGTTTATAAACACGTCCATCAGTAGAAGCTTCTACTTATCAACAATGTTGATAGCATGCGGTTATTAGCATTGTTTATAAGTATGGCAACACTAAATGTATATGCTGCTAACATTGACATCGAAAACTCTGGAATTCGAACATACTAGTTTGTCCGTTAAGATCATTGTAGAAGATTCACAAAAGATGGCGTGTGTATAAATATTGGCAGAGGTTGCAGTCGTGAGTGAGTTGATCATAGGAGCTGTTAGAGTTAACATCAACTGCCTTTTACATTTCAGTTTGTACATTATAAAGTCTGTGTGCATTTCTGCGAATTGATAAACGTGTATAAAGACACTGAGTGACTATTTGAACGGTTGTTGTTGTAGATTTTAAATAAATAAAGAGTTGTTACAATTTTAAACTAAATGGCTTTTATTTGCAATCAAAGGTGGTTTTAAAAAGGTTAAAACGTAACATTACATAAGTAATGGAGTGGTTAGATTAGTAACCACTGTGAGTGAAATAACGTTTATATATTGTGTTTCTCTATATAATTTTATGTTATTTTTTAGAAAAGCCACGTGTACTCAATGAAAGTGAATATAAAATATATTTTTTTGGAAGCTATACCTTCGGATGATGAAAGTGTCTGCAGTCTTGAACCAGACGAAGAAGAAATGGTGCTCAGTGATATACCTTCGTTGGTCCAGTTAAAATATGATGTTAAAATATAACAAAATTTGGCTAATACTTCTGTTAGTGACTTATCTATCCAAACTACTGTGAAAGAGCCGGTTGATACCCGGGGGTATTCCATAAAAGAATTAGAGAATGTCTCAGCTACACAGCTACTTCGTTTAATTTGTTCAGAAAATTTTGTCAAAATGATAAGTTTTCAAACATATTTCTACGCTACAAAAATCTGTAACATAATTTTATGCCAACAGCCATGGTGGTTAATAAACTAACCACCTTATTCCATAAAAACCTTTAGCTGTATTTTTTCTTATTTTTCATAATATATGAACCCTAATTAAGTTTTTTTTTGCGAAGCCTTTTGCTTGTCTGCAGATACACCCAGAATCTCTGCTGGGAATCGAACTCGCAACTCCCAGATTGATAGTCCAGCACACTATCGTGTAGTCTATCGGAACACCCTATGGGGCAAATGCAATTGTTTTGATTATAAACATATACACATACAACTATGGCTTGAAGATTTAAAACTTAATTTTGTTGATTATAAATGTTATAAGTGACTTCTAGGTTACTTAGATACAATAAAGTGATAATTGACTTCACGCTAGGTAACATGGGATGTCAGTATACTTAAGCAAAAAGAAAATAAACTGGATGAGAATTCTATCAACACAATTTGCAGAAAATCCGTTTGTACGAATTAAGCTAAGTACTCTGTTCAAAATTCCGTGCGAACTGCTGTCAAACTACATATAAAATATTTCGAATGAAATATATGCGAAATAATTTCGCAAAAGCGGTACTCTGTTCTTATTGTGGAAAACATGTGAAATACATCTGGCAACCTTAATTTTTCAGACGAAATAACATAAGCAGCACTTATTTCGCACGAAATTAAAACCAACAGCTGATCAATTCTTGCATGTAAAATTGTTCGCATGAAAAATACATAATTTTTCGCAAATATGAACAGAGTACTAGGCTTTACTCATAAAAATGTGGAGTACAAAGCATAAATTTAAAGTGACTACACTCTAGATTACTTAGAGACACTAAAATGTGGAGTACAAAGTATACATTTAAAGTGACTACACTCTAGATTACTTAGAGACACTTAAGTGACAATTGTCTTCACGTTAGATTACATGGGATGTAGAATGTAACCAAATGTCTTCTTTCTGCAAATGACCCGAGATATATAAATTGGAGTCAGCCAAGTGGTCAGACATAAGTGACTATTACTGCCTATAAGGGATACATTGACTACCTGTTTAACCGCTGGGTTTCTGTGGTTTCTGATTTGTAACGAAACCAATACTTTGAAATAATAAATTTGTATGTAATTAGATTTTACCATTGGCCTTTATGCAATTTCTATGAATTTTTCTTTTAAATTCTCTACACAATTATAATTTGTTACAATTTCAAAATGTGTGTCAAACTTTTGCACAAATCTATACATACATATTTTTCATTATATACATATAAAATGTACTTTATTATTATATATTTATGTACATATACTGCCTACATGTATTTTGTGGTTTACTTATACATATCAAACTTTCACTTGTGGTTTTTATTTCAAATTTAATTAATTATTTTTAATTAGTAACTAATTTTGCATTTGTTGTTACCTTTCAATTTCATTTTCATTTCATTGTACTCCTATTGTATGTAATAAAGAGAGGTCATGCAACTTGGATATTGCTATACACACAAGTAGCTGATGTTTTACCCTTTCCCTGGCATAAGTCGTATGTTGCACACAAAAAATATGTATGTTTTTGTTGTTGTTGTTTGAAGTTATTTTATGGATGTACTTAAATATGCCCGCATTATAAATATTCAAAAGGTACCCTGAGAAAATGTAGGTGAACAGGTGGAGAGAAATAGACAGACATAGACATAGATATGTATATACAAATATCTAGTATATACATATATGTATAAATATAATTGTAAAAGGTAAATTGAAATTTAAGAAGAAAATGTTTATTAGTTCATTAGTTTTTTGGAAAATTTTATACATATAAATGCTGGAGTTAACTACATATTAGCAAGCAGTTTAGGTGTGGTAATAGTAGACCAGCATTTTATATACAAAATTGACTCTTTAATTTTATGAGACATTTAAAGGGGCTTATTGCACAACAAAGTAAGTAATTTATATTCAATTCCCATAGATTAGTGGATTTTTAGTTATTTAAATAATTTCTCCAAGTGCATATGTATAAATGCTGTTTTGTATGCTGGAGTGAGAGGAGTACTTTTGCATCTGTCGTGTTAAGTAACTTGACATTATTAAACTGCTGCTGCGGTATGCAAAACACGAACGCCCCTATTTTTGATGTGCCACACTTACATAAATTTCTCATTTTAAATGTTTAAAATACAAATATCTTTAAATTGAACAAAAAAAAAAAAAAAAAAAAACTCAACAATATAAAAGCTAAACAAAAAAACCTTTGTGTGTAAGCAATATATAGCCATAAAAACAACTAATACGGAAACATTCACAATAAGCCAATTTTTAACTATAAAATAGCTTTAATTGTTTACGTTTAAAAACAAAACGATTTTTGAATAATTTTACAAAAAATAGGTGGCTTAAAAAAGTATATAAATAACTTATGTTTTTTTTTTTGTTCGTGGTTGTTGGAAATTTAAAAATAGCTATTTGTTTATTTAGACTATAAATTATGTAATAATATAATAAATAACCAAAATAAATATCTATTGATAAACAATTGATGTTTTGTTTACAATTTGAAATAATTTGTTTAAATAAATTTACATATTTATTAAATAATTTATTAACTTAAAGCAAATATGTATGTATTTGGCAGGGTTTCAATTAATAATAATTTACTGTGGGCAAAACAAAAATAATAATGTGAAGATTAGGGTGGACCTTAATTTGGACTCAATTTTCGATGGTGTCCGTCATCCAAAAACCAAATGCTGAAAGTTTTTGCAAAAAGTTTCCAGTTTTGGGTCAAAGTAGCAATTTTTTTTAAACAACTAGTAAAATTAAATATTGAACCACCAAAAGTTTTGTATTCGGCTTAGTCTAATGTTATATACCCACAAACAATATAGTGGAGTGTGACTTAAAACTGTGGGATTTACAATAGATGGCGAATTTTTTGAACGCGGTTTTTGTTTTTAATAACCCTTATGTCCTTTTGAAAGGAAAATATCTGTCATTTATTCTCTCTTAGTTAGTGAACATTATAATGTAAACAACAATTTTTTTTTTTTGCTTCGAAAATGTCGAACTTTGTACCAACAAAGCGTCATATGCGGGAAGTTTTGCTTTACTTCTTTAATTTGAAAAAAGCAACGCTGAAGCACACTGTTTGCTCACCGATGCTTATGGTGAATGTGTTTCATTGGTTTAAACGAGCAAAAGGTGCTCTGTGCGGTTTAGAAGTGGCAAATTTGACAAGGAAGACAAAGATTGCCCATTAAAAAAGTTTGAGGACCAAGAATTGCAGGCATTACTCCATCAAGATTGTTGTCAATCTCAACAAGAGTTTGCAAAATCATTGAAAGCTTTTCCATAAGCAAGATCAAAACTTTTGCAAGCAGCTGGATTCATCCAAAAGCTGGGAAATTAGGTACCAAACGAATTAAAGCTAAGAGACCTTAACCATCGGAGGTATAGGGGTTTTTTGGCGCTAAACGGTATAACCAGGTCTGTGCAGACCTATATGGGATTTGTATGGAAATACATAGTCAGGTCTCCTAAAACAATGTGTAGATTTGTTTGTTTGGCATTCAAGGGACGAATACCTGGCATGTGAATGCTGTAAACAAAGCGGCTTTTTCCAATACATGCAATGAAACAATTATGTACATGCATTATTAATGTGTGAATCCCCTTACATTATACACAGAAAAGAGCTACCTTAAGTAATGTTTCCTTTTTTAATTTTTCATAACGTACAAAGTATTCTTAGGTCTGACGTTTGAACCACAATATTTGAAAATCTGGATTATGCCGATCGGTTTGATTTTTTCGTCATTGTATCCGGAGAATGTTGCTCCAGGAAGTCATGAAAGGATTTGTCTCTAACACGAAAAACAATAAAGTTATACACACTTTTATATGCATAAGATCTGCACAGACCTGGTTGTACCTCCTAGGGTTAAAAAATTATTTTGTATGTCAGAAATACTGCTTGGACGATAAAAGGGAAATCTTTTTTGCACCGTATCATTACTTGCGATGAAAATGGATCCATTAAGGTAACCCTAAGCGTAAGAGATCGTTTGTGAAGCCCGGCCAACCAGTCGAATCGACACCAAAGCCAAATATCCATGTCGCTAAGGTAATGCTCTGTATTTGATGGGACCTATCTATTATGAGCTGCTGAAATATGATCAAACCATCACAGGGAACCTGTACCAACAGCGATATTTGGCCGTAAAACGCTTAGAATATGGGGCCAGATATAAAACTTTAATATTTCATCATGACAATGCTAAGCCACATGACTGCTATTTGTTTCGATCAATGGAAAACGATCCCTCTGGGATACGCTTTTCTTCAGAGCATATTATCCGATATTATCTTGATTCATTCTTGGCCTCAAAAAATGAGCAAATATTTTATCTGGGAATCCATATGTTGCCAGAAAGATGATGAAAGTTCATAGCTAACAATGGTCAATACTTTGAGTAATTTTTTTTTTTTTTTTTTGTAAAAAATTTTAAAAATCCCGCATTTTTAAGTCATACACCCATTTATGAGCACCGATTATTTTGCGGTTTGTATAAGAACATTAATCTGGTTCACCGAATTTCGTTAGCTTTATATTTTCTATTGCTATAAAATATCTCAGTTAAAATGTTGCATAACTAGAGGATGTATTTTCCAGATGTGGGCCTCACATAGTAGCTATGCATATTTATGGAGCGATAGTCACAAATACGAACTGTGCAGGATAGGATTTGATATTAGATCTATGGTTCCTTATGGTAACTTTCTTAGAATTTTCCGTAGATAGTGTTTCTGCTATACGATATATTACTTTTTGATCGTCCATACTATTTGAGCCAGCCTAATATGCGTACTTGAAATTTAAAACTGATTATTTTTGGAAGCTTTCCTGAAGCTGATCTATAATAACCATTTTTTCAGAAACTAGATGAGTTGAAGTGCAAGATTTCACTGGTAATATAACATTACACGAAGCTGATAAAACTTTTCTAAAGCTACGAAATATGACTAAACTATCAATCTCTGAGACATCAACAATAATGGCTTTTGTGAATTATACAAATTCAATTCTGAATTCTTGGTGAATATATGTGTATTGGACGACTTAATAAACATATCCACCAGTTATGTGATATTAAAATGCGCATAAATTCTTACTTACATTCAATATAATATTTTTAAAATAACGTTTTTAACATACCTGGAAATAAAGAAAGAAATATTTTTTATTAGACAAAATTTAGGAAAAATAATAGTTGTTTAGTTTGAAATTGTATATTGTAATTTAATGGGAAACCATTTAATTAATAAATGATAATTAATATATCTGAATTTTATGTAAATGAGATTAAATGTCAAAGATATCTCAATAAAGGTGACATTTTACTTAACAAAAGTTTGGAAAATTACTCGGTTAGTTTAGGATATATGACAAAGCGGAAAACTATTGTAAGATTTGTTACATTTTCAACCAGGATAATTTAAGATCTATACACAGACAACACATTACATTAAACATCGATTTAAAGATTTTTAATATATATACCTTTCGTTGTATGACATGTCAAAACCCCTTGCATAACAATACCATATCTGGTCTAAACAGTCCCACATAAAACCTGAAAATTACTTGCAATTACTGAATATTAAACATTTCAAAGACTACTGTCTTCAGTAAGCATTGTGTTGGAACTAGGAATAAAGGTTATGGGAGGGAGGAAAGAGGGAGTAGTGATTATGGACACTCGATTTGAACTTTCCGACGTTGAAAATTACAGGAAAGACTTCAGCGGGAAGTACTGTACGGCAAAATAAGGAATTTTCCCTGTAGTGTGTTGTGCGGTCCAGTGACCAATCGACCAAAAAAAGATGAGTTCTTGATAAAAAGCAAGTTACCTGATTTCATCAGAACACATTTCATTGTAATACCGATAGAATAGTGAAACGCAGCCCACATTGCATCGGTGCTCCAGCGAATCAATAGAGTTGGATACCCTACTGTCACCAATCATCACATTCACCCTGTCCTGTATGCGGTCGAGAAGCTCCAAAATAGACTTTAAACCACCGGCCCATACATAAGATTTGTATTGGTGTAAATAGTGAGGAGATCAAATGGAGTGATTTAATTCCTACACCGTTTAAGAAAACCGAGACACTTGAATGCTTCTTTCGACACTTGAAAAATGTGTTTAAACCAGCGGACATCACATTGTATTTTCATGCTCAGAACATCAAGAGCGTCTGATTCCACAATATTCACACCATCTATAAATACAGATGTAGCAACATAGTCTGTCGTTCGTTTTTCTGTCAACATGCAACACAGAGTCTTGCGGGCGTTGAAAACGAACCTATTTGCACGACTTCATTCAGAGATTGTCACAAGGTCCCGATTAAGGGAATCATGCCTCATTGCCCCAATCTCCGACAGGCTTGGTCTATAACTGAATGAATATGAATGGCAAATGTTGCTGTCATCTGCAAAAGAGTAGATAGTGGAAGTTTGACGTAGAAGGTCGTTTAGAAAAATAAGATATAGAGTAGGAGAAAGAACAGAGCCGAGCAGTATCCCTGAATTTATCTTGAACTCGTTTGATGAGATCCCATCTATAACAACTCGCATAGTGCTATATATGAGAAAGCTCGATTTAAATCGAGGGAAATTTGATGAAAATGCATCATACCACACTCTATCAAACGCCTTGGAAATATCTAGAGCCACCTCTTTCCTCTCGCCAAAATGGTGAATAAAACAACACCATTTTTCCGATAGGAAAGCTAGCAAGTCTCCCATAGGGCATCCTCTACGAAAGCCATACTGCCGGTCGCTGAGTAGATTGTTGGACTCTAAATGTATAGAGCCTTCTAATAGGGACTTCCGAACATTTACTGTTTGGGACGATACCAATCCACATGAGATCGAAAAGCGTACAATGCATCCCGAAAAATCAATGTTTAGTGTAGATTTTGGCCTGGCGGCACCATCGGTTCATATTTCTTTGAAAACAACGACGAGCGCAGTCTAAATAGGATGATACGGACACCAAGGACATGTAGTTTTAACAGGATGGCGCAACGTGCCCCACATCTCCTGCCGCATTCAACATTTTACAAGAACGATTTGAAGGCATGGTTATCTCACATGGAGGTGATGAAAACTGGCCACTAAGCCACAAACCACAGCGGCAGTCAAAGCCAACTTAACCCATACCATCGGTAAAATTCAGCCTGACTTATGAGCTAGAGTCATGAAAAACATTTGCACATTTACATGATGTTATACTCCATACATAATGGCATCGATAAGCCTTTCCAAGGAATAAGAAATGTCGATGATATCTGGAACGCACTTTCTTTTATTTAATTTTAATGAAAGGAAGCGCTTAATGAAAGACCCCTTTATAAAAAATTCGGCTTTTGACAAAGATGAGTGAAGCAGCAGTTTCCAATGGTAATTATTATATTCTTAAACTTCACTATATTTAATCCAAGCGTATTGTGCCTAACTTAACTAACATTTCGTTTCTACCGATATCCCAACTAATTACTTAAGTGATGCCAAGTAATGACTTATTTAACTTTCCATATGTAAGCGTTTGTGGTAAGTACTTGTACCAATTACATCGCCATTGTAATGTAATGATTTGCAATGGCACTGAATGAAAAATTCTGAAAATTCAATATATTAGAAGAATAACAAAACTCTTAACATATCAAGTAGAACAAATATAGTTTCCTCCTGTTAAAACTGTTTATACTCTACGCCACCATGATGGTCTCAGAATCACTTTTTCTGGCTATCTGTCCATGCCAACCTAGTGGGCAAAGTTCAGGTGGCAATTGTGAAGATATTTCTATAACATTTGACACGTGAATTTCTTTTGCTCCAAGGAAGAAGTCGTTTGAAACTTCCTGCAATCGAGTCATTATTTCACCTAGTCCCCATACGAATGTCTTCCCGAAATAGTAATTTATATAAGTATCTACACAAGTTTCGCTCCAAATAAGTTTTATGTATACGAAAGTCATGTTACCTTATTTTATGTTGATCGGTTCATAACTAGCTCCCATATAAGGCCCGCTTTCGAAAATCTCTTCAATGAGCATAAATCTCTTAAAAATTTTGGTATCCACATTAAATTCAACAAAAATAAGTTCTACACCATCAATGTAGTCTTGGAATCTCTTTCTCTTTTGGCTGTCTGTTAATTTATTTTGGTCCAAAGAAGAAGTCGGTTGAAACTGTCTGCAATCGGTCCACATTTTCTCATAGCTCCCTTCCAATAATGTCTTACGAATATAATTTATTGAATTTTCATTTACTCAGTTTAGTGTATTATATATTCGGGATTGACCGACCATATTCTCTTACTTGTTTTACATAGAACTCATAATAATATAACTTTTTCATCATTTACAACTAACTCTTTTGTGTTAAACAAAATCACATGCATTTTATTAATCCACATGTTTATGCAAATATATACTAACCAGAAATTAATTCCCTAATTAAGCTCAATTTCAATTTAATTGGCTGTTTTCTGAAATATTCAAATAAATGTTTTAAAATTGTTTTCCATGATTTCTCATTTAATTTGACATGGCATGTTTAAAGTTTTACTCGTATTTTTCAAACAAAAAAAAGTGTATTAGTTGAAATAGTTGTGAATTCATTCAGTTTATAGTTGCATTCACGTTTTTTTTTTTTTAAGTTTTTATATTTTTTGTCATGCATTTGTAGGCTTCAGCTGAATTTGTGACGTGTTGTCTCTGACGTGTATGATGAGATTTAGTTTCTGTATAATGTTTTTTGTGATTTTTCAAAGATGAAGAGTGAAAGTTTTTTTCTGGTGTTTTATTTGTTTTATTTTGCAGTGTGATTTGTTTATTTTAGTTTTCTATGCATTTAGGTTTAGTGTTTAAGTGTAGTTTTTTTACGAGTTTTTTACACATTTTTTATCTTTAATATTTTTAATGCGGGAATGTTGTTAAGTTTTGTGAAGATATAGTTTTTTAATGACTTTATATGAATACAAAATTTTGAAAAATGTGTTTGTTTAAGACAATATATATTTAATAACTACCACGATTTGTGAGTACTGGCTTAGGAAACTAGTAAAATTTTGTATATTCGTTGAAATGATAAGCAGACAATAATCCAAAGAATCGTGAACTAATACATGCTGCATGTTCCAACTGTCAATTATGTCTTTACTGGTGCTATTGTACTAATGGTTTTAGTAGAGGTACATACTGAAATCTAATTCGTTGTGTTAAAAAATATTGCCAATAGAATGAATGGTGCGATTGTATACAAATAATTTGCAAAAGTCAGAATTTATCTTCAATATTGCGGCGTTTGGGGTGCAGAGAACCAAAAAAAAAAAAAAAATCATAAATTTTGAGAAATTAGTTTCCCCTCCCATTTAAATTGCTGTCCATTCAATCATATCACCTGTTCTCACAAAAAAACTCAGAAATAATCAAATAATTACAAGTTTCTTTAGGACATTCACAACTTGTTACTATTTGGTGGGGACTTGGAGTTGGAGGCTTCATTGAACCATAGTTCTTCAAAAATTACACTGGTCAAGCTGTACTCGATATCGCGAGATGATAATGGCTAAATTGGATGATATTGAGCTGCCTCAACAAGACAGTGTCACACGATATCATTTCGCGTGAATTAATTCACGGGATCAGAATTTGCCCGCTAAGTCGAGAGATTTAACATCATTCTTATTATGGGGATATTTGCAGTCAAAGCAACAAGCTTACAACCACACCCACAGAAAAAATGAACACATCCGTGTACAATTTGACACAATTCGGTGTCAATAGTGTATCAACCCCGTATGTGCACAAATC
The DNA here is from genome assembly GCA_942486065.2 of Calliphora vomitoria. NCBI lineage: Eukaryota > Metazoa > Arthropoda > Insecta > Diptera > Calliphoridae > Calliphora > Calliphora vomitoria. The sequence continues at coordinate 73,955,708 of OW818032.2, forward strand.
GTACACGAACGGTGTCAATTTGTCAACGAAGAAATGACACCATACCGTTGCAGATTTGACACCATCCGTTGTCAATTTGTCACCATAATGTTGTCGATTTGTCACCATACCGTTGTCGATTTGTCACCATAGCGTTGTCGTTTTGATACCGTCCGTTATTGATTTAAAACCACCCTTTTTTAGTTTGGAATCGTGTAATCCCTTCCCTTTCCAAATTTACCATAATATTTATGGAGATTAAAATAAAACATAAAGTACCTTATTTTGCATTTATTTAATATAAACACATTTATAAAATCATGTTAGAATACTCGTATGTAAACAAGTTGTGAATGGCAATTGTTTCCTGGTACTGTTCCTTTATTCAGCTATCTCCTCATTGATCCTATTAGTTTTACAGCATTTATTTTGTTCACTTTTTGTTCACAATTTGTTTAGCACTTATTTAATAATTTGTACTTTTGCGTTCTAAATAACAAAAACTTAGTAATAAATACCATTATGTTCGTCGTAATAAAAATAAACTGGCTTGTTATTCACGGTGAGATGAGTCTTCGCATAATTTGACAACATTCTGTTGTCGATTCATACCCGTTTGTTTACAAATTGTAAACGTACGGTGTCGAAAAAAAGTGACACCGTATGGTGTCAAAATGACACCAACCGTTGTCGATTTTTCAACGTCGTTTTTCCCTCAGTGCACCCTGCATCAACGAAATTTAACTATATGAACGCGTATGAGCCATTAAATCCGTTAAGGCCATTTTCCCTATATGATATTCCATACGTAACTCTATTGTGTGTACTTTTTGATAAGTAAGACTGCTATATTCGGCTGTGTCGAATCCTATATACTCTTCACCGGTTTTATTCGGGATTATGTATGACGAACTTCAACTTAATAGGGATATATATAAGATATTTATGTGTATTCAAGTGATTTTCGTAAGTAAACTAATAGTAAACAAATAGTAACCCATCCAAGAAAAAATGATGTCGTAATATCCCTTTGCATGAAACTTAGTTGTGCTGAATTTTGAATGAATACTTCAATTCTATGGGCATTTATATACCGTAGCAACATATTTCGTGAAGAAATTTGTATGGCGGCTAGTAGAAATCATGGACCGATTCTTAATATTTTCAACAGAGTTTGTCCTTTTATCATATGAATAATGAGTGAAAAATTCCATGGCATTTTCTGCAATTCAAAATTATAAACACTTTTGCAGATTATCTTCCATTTAAGTCGATAGCTCTGGCTCTACTAATTTTATTTTGCTGATTTTCAATACCAAACTGCTTAGGAAAATTCGAAACATTTTGGTAAAACGTTTATTAATTTCGAATACGTATTTAAGATGTGAGAGTCTTTTACACAGACAGACAGACAGACAGTCAGAAGGACATAGCTCAATCGACTTAAAATTTCATAAGGATCAATAAGCAAAGTTTATATGCTGGGTAGCAGATGAATATTTCTTAATGTTACATACGGAATGACAATGTTATACATACCCTCATTAACCACTTTTGGTGGTGGAGGGTACAATAATAATCATCCGAGGAAGAAACAACAGCGTTTTTAATTTAATTCAAATCTTGCGCAAATTGTGGGGCAACCTTTACAAGGTTGTAATTCAGTTGTGATTTCTTAAGTTATAGATAACGGATTCAGTTTTCATTTGTGACCCCATAAAGTTTATATATTCCTTTTTATTCCCCAGCTCTTAACCGCACAAAGAACTCAAATCTGTTAAAACTACATTCTAAACTGTCTGCCCTGAAATAATCAACCAAATCTATATATAATCGACATAGATTTATTCACAGAAACAATTATTTTCCAATTTTCTTTTCCCCTTTTCATAAAATAGTTTAAAGAAACTTAATTGAATGATTTAAAAAGCAGTTTTTATTAAGGAGTGAGATCGTAAAATTCTTAACACACGTTTTTCATTAAATCTTTTAACCCGAGTATTATATGATTTTTTTTTATATCAAGTTACCTTTGTAAAACATGTCAGTTATTATGTTTAATGTCAATTATATTCATTTGTTGTTAATCTGATCAAAATGGGTGACCAGAATAAAGTGCGTACTAAAATTATTTAATATTTTCAACAAAACCCAACTTGGTCCTATAAAAAGTTGGCCGAGCATTCAAAGGTCAGCCGTCAAACTGTTTCCAATATTAATAAACAGTACCGGAAGAACTTGTCCGTTGATAGAAAACTTGTTTCAGGTAGAAGGAATGGTCCACATTATGTTTCTAAAGCCAAAAAATAGAAAGTATTTTCAAAAGAGTTGCCAACACATCCGGTAGCAATGCAGCCCGGTTAGGTCAGTACTCGGACTATTTGGTACGAAAAGTTAAAGCCAATGCAGATTTAAAAACATACAAGGTTCAAAAAGTTCCTGACAGGAACGCTGCTAAAAATTTAACGCCAAAAACCGGGCAAGGAAATTGAAGTCAAATTTTATAAAAGAAATATTCCTGATGCATAATGTATGACGAAACGTATGTTCTGGCAGATTTTTCGCAGCTTCTGGGTCAATTTTTTGATGTAGCTGATGCTCGAGGGAACGTTGAAGAAAAGTTTAGGACCCAAAAGTAGACAAAATTTCCCATAAAGTTCTTGGTATGGCAAGCAATATGCAGTTGCTGCAAAAAAGCCAAACATTTGTTACAAAGGGCTCTAAAAATACCGAAATTTACATTAAGGAATGTTTACAAAAAAGGATTCTTCCATTCATAAGACTTCTTAGTGTGTCCACTTATTTTTTGTCTGATTTGGCACCCAGTCACTATGGTAAGAAAGGTCTTGAGTGGTAAAAGAACAATAATGTGGTATTTGTACCAAGAGAGGCCAATTCTCCAAACTGGCAAGAGCTAAGGCCAGTGGAGAGATATTGGGTCTTGTAAAAAGAGAATAGAAGAGCACAAAAAAGGTTTCTAAAAGTGTGGTAGATTTAAAACGGAGGTGGACAACCTGTTCGAACAAAGTGACATAAAGCACTATAAAAACGTTAATGGAAGAGTTTCCGAAAAAGGTTCAAAATTTCATCACTAGTGATTAAAACTATAAAAATATTTGTTTTTTTTTTTTTTTGTAAATTGTAATAATAATTTCATTTAATTAAAAAAAAAACTTTAAGTTTAGTGGTTTCCTTTTTTGTTAACATGTATGTATGTTAAGAAAGATGTGAACATTAATTTTAAGTTTAAAACATATATATTTGAATTTAAGGAAAATTCCAACAAAATGTTCAAGTACTTTAATTTTTTGGTCTGTGGTAGGTATTGGGTTTTAGTTGTAATGACTTTTTAGAATGGTTTTGAATAAAAGACGTATTTATACCCATCATCATGAGTGACAAGGATATATATAAGTATGTACTTTCTACATTTTTTATTTGCGACCCCAGAAAGTATATATATTCTGGATCTGTATAGATACCGAAGTCGGCCATGTCCGTATGATGAAATGAACTTTCCGTAGCTCCCAAATAACTTATATAAGGAAAAAAACAGGGACAACCTCAATTTTTGCTTATTTTTGGATTATTATTTTGGATGTTGACAATATGGATATCTAATGATAGGTATTTCAAAGTTCATAGCAACGATGTATATAAGGTTACAGTAATTTGGACCTACAATGGGTCAAAATCGGGAAAAATTGTTTTTAACCCGAATTTTTGTTTTTACCAAAAAAAAATTTTTGTCATTCTTTTTTTTCACTAATATATTTAAAATTTTTTTTTTTTTTTATAAAAATTTTTGGAAAAATTTTTTTTTTTTTTAAATTTTGAAAAACAATTTTGAAAAAAAAATTTTGTTTACTTAAAAATATTTAAATGTTGTATTGTAAAGTTTAATTTGGTGAAGGGTATTTAAGATTCGGAACAGTCGAATATAGCTCTCTTACTTGTTTAAAGTTAATTTTAATAAAAATAGCTTTCATTAAAAATAGCTTTTAGAGTTGAAGGGAATAATAACAAAAAAAATTTAGAATGTGTTTTTATTATAATCTACTTTAAAAGGTTTCTTTTAGTTAAGAAGCTTTTTTATTTCTGCATAACCAAGCATTTTAAAAATATGTTATTATTCAAAGCTATTTGAAAGCTTTTAATTAAATGCTATTTTAAACAGTTTTTTATAAGAAAAGAGATTCTTGCATTGTAGTTAAACGGCTTTTTTCGATAAAGAATAATAAAAAAGTATTTTTATCGAAATCTAATTTAAGAAGATTTGTTTTTTTTAAGGAGATACTTCTTAAATAGCTTTTAACAAAAGAAGTTTTTTTGAAGTAGATTGTAATAAAAAAAACTGTCTTTTTAATTTTTAAAACTTTTCATTTAATAAAAATTTAATAAAAAAATAAGATTTTTCACAATAACTATAAAATCAAAAAATGTTCATAACAAACCATTAAAATCTAACAATAACGCCTTTTTATGGATAGTAATAAATTATTTATGAATAAATTAAACGTTAATTCCATTTGAATGTATCCAATACCCAAATGTCATTAAAAAGCAACTCAAAAGAATTGTAAGCAAATTTTTAAAATATTTAATTTACATTTCCCGCTTGTAATTATATCATAAAACCCCCTTAATTACCCACAAAACTGGCCAGCCATCAATCCAATGTCGTAATTATGCTGTAATATTTTCTTCAAAAATCTTTCATAATTTAATTGCTTCATCTTTATTTTCAAAATTATTTAACATTTATGTATTATATTTTCCTCATCATTATATAATTTAATGGAAATTTATCATTATTACACCAAAAAAATATAAAAGAAATGAAAAAGTGCAATACAGAAAAACGCCTATAACAAATTAAACAGTAGCTTGAGTCGTACACACGCCTTAATGCTTTTAGGCCATATTTATTAGTTAAAAGCCAATAAGCTGATAAAAAAATAAAACCAGACATGATACGTTGCAACGTTGAAACGTTCACAGCATAACTTACATATTTAAAAGTATAAGAGCTCAATAAAAACCAGATCAATTCATTTTAGACATTTTAAGTATGTGTGCAGCAAATGCTGCATATAAAATGCACTTATTACATACCGCACTTAACGTATTACTAGCCAGCAACATTTACATTTTGTACGTTTTTTTTCGGATTTAATGCGGTTTTGTGGTGCCTCATGAAAAATTCATTTTTATTTCATGGATTTTATAGTCGTCTGTTTGTTTACTTCTATTTCTTATTTTATTTTTTAAATTTTTTGTCTACAATTCAATGTCAAAATCTTGTTAACTGAAATGACCAACAAAAAGTCATTGCGTTTCTTTAAACTTATGTATTTCAAATGAAACATTGCCAGCCGGCTAGTTAAACCTCTTTTTGGCTTGTGCTATAAATTTCACAGTCATGAAATGGTGTTAAAGACAAAAAAGTCTTAAAAAAAAATGGTTAAATTTGTAATTGAATTTATTGCTCTTTTATTAGACTGTATTTTCTACAATTTGTTGTTTTGTAGCTCTGTGGTATTCTTCTTTTCTTGGAAAACAAAAATTAAAATTTATTGCTTTAAAACGAAATTAATGGATGGATATTGGTTTAGGGATGTTGAGTAAGAATTAGAATTTATTGATTGTTTGTAAGATTTGTTTGTTAAAAGAAGTAATTTTTGATTTACTTAGATTGGTTTAAGAGGATTAAAATATTCGATTGAAATGAATGATGTTTTGTTGAAAGGAATTTTAAATACATTTGTTTTGAAAATACTTATTTATTATAATCTACTTATTACAGAATCCCCTACTTATTTAAAATACAACCGTTTAAGATCTAATCAACTTCATTTCTTTCTAAATTCCTTAATTTTTCCTTAAATTCCTTAATGTTATAGTCCATTTTTCATCCTAAAATTTTATCCTTTTGTTTGCTCCTCATCTTTAATTGACTACGTGCTATTATTTGCCACATTTTTTAATATTAAATAACTTTCAAATTAATTTATGTTTTGCCTTTATCACAACTAAAAAGCAAAACGAGCAGGAATTAAAGAAAAAACCCTTTTCAATTAGTCAATGTTTTATTAATGAACCTCATAGTCTTTAACAGTTTATTATAAAAAAAAATAAACAATTTGTTGTTTTTATTTAAGTATTTCTTTCTTATATTCCTAAGACTTTATAATTTAATAAGTTGTACAAAATCTTGGTGTTAATGAGTATTGACTGTGAAAACAGCAAATTTTTAGGAAGCTGAAAAAATGGTCACTATAGAAAGAACTTGGGTGAAAATAATGCTAAATCGAAATAGGCTTTAAACAATCGTTGTCTTACAGCACGATTGGAAAACTATTTTCAGGGCCTGATGTAGAAACACAACTGCAACACAATTTGAAAATGTAAAATGTTCATACATTCAGATTTATCATATTACTCAGTGGTCGATCGCTTAAGATATTATATCTGCCATGGAACTTGAGTCTATAGACGACTGATTTTCCATAAAAAATTTTAGTTTATAGAAGATGGATTTGATTTTATAGAAAATTCTGAGTCAATAAAAATTAATAAACAGATTTTCCAATAGAAAACTTGAAGTCATTTGATTGCCAATGGAGTTCCCTGTAGATAATCTGGAGTCAATTGATTGCAGATGGATTTTCATATAGAATATCTGGAGTCAATTTATTATGTTGGATTTTTCTAAAGAAAATCTTGAGACTATTGACGATCGATTTTTTATAGAAAATCTTGAGTCTATTGACGATCGATTTTCTATAGAAAATCTTGAGTCTATTGACGATCGATTTTCTATAGAAAATCTTAAGTCTTTTGGCAATCGATTTTCTATAGAAAATCTTGAGTCTATTGACGATCGATTTTCTATAGAAAATCTTGAGTCTATTGACGATCGATTTTCTATAGAAAATCTTGAGTCTATTGACGATCGATTTTCTATAGAAAATCTTGAGTCTATTGACGATCGATTTTCTATAGAAAATCTTGAGTCTATTGACGATCGATTTTCTATAGAAAATCTTGAGTCTATTGACGATCGATTTTCTATAGAAAATCTTGAGTCTATTGACGATCGATTTTCTATAGAAAATCTTGAGTCTATTGACGATCGATTTTCTATAGAAAATCTTGAGTCTATTGACGTTAGAAAATCTTCAGTTTATTGACTACGGATTTGAATCTTAAGGAAATCACGAGTTTGTAGACAGACACTGAATTGGACTCTATTGGAAATATTTTGTTTACTGTCGATGGAATTAGTATGTGGGCAATCTTGAGTGTATTGACGATTGTCAATGTATATCTATGTATATCGATTGTCTTGTGTATATCTTTCACCTTAAAGAATGTCTATAAGAATTGATCACTGAGTCGACATTGCGATGTTTTTAAATCTATCGTTGGAGTATTTGTATATGTGTTTAAAGTCCGGTTCACAATTTAGACAGATTTAAGTCTCTAACTCATAAAGCGACATAACTCTGCTTTACTAAATGCTATCACGCTACTTAATGAATGTGTTGTGTTATTTTGAATACTTTGTTTAGTGGATTACTGGCATTCGGGATGTGTTTGTGTAAGAGGCCGATTAATGTTCGTCTCTTGGGGCTCTTATTGGCTCTTATATATTTAAACCTATTTATTACCAGCAACAGTATTTGAAAATGTATCTAGAATCCCGATATCAAATAATTTCTTCAGTAACTGTGATATAAGGATATTGTTGCTGCTCAGTACAAGAGTTCAAGGAACATTGTTTATAAACTTTAGTGTATATTTTCTTATTGATGTACACATGATGAGTAAATTGTGTTGAAAAGATTTCATTGAAGATTGTACTCTACTTTTCATCGTAAAATGTTACCAGCAACATAGTATTCCAACCAGTTGTTGTTGTTAACTTTTCTTCTCAACTTCGAATAGGCTTCCCATCATTATGAGGAAAATATTTATCGAAGTTAGAAAAATCAGTTTTTTTTCTCAATTTCGTTTTTGTCTAGTTATTTATTTGTAAAAACTTCACACACATTTAAATTGTTTATGTTAATATTTACAACAAATGAGCAAACTATATGAGTGGCAACATGTTTATTGTTAAATAAAGATTACAAACATTTCTCAAATTTGTTGAAAAATGTGACAGCTGTTTTATGGACTGATGTTTTCACATAAAATCAATTAGAGTTGGTTTCGATGCAAATTAAACAATTTAGAGATAAGAATATTTTCATTTTCATAGATGCACACATTATGCAACATTGTTTATAAACATTAACACATTTAAAACCTAATATTTACTGCCCGCAAATATTGCAGTTTATTGAAACATCCTCCCTAACAAAATTGTGAGAACAACAGTCAGGCCATAAAAGTAATCAAAAACTCAATTTAAGTTAATTTCACCTGTGTGAAATATTAAAGGAATTTTGAACTTTTATGTTGTAGCAAGCCAACGAATGAAAGCAAAGTGAAAAAAAATTAACTAAAAAGAAGGCGATAAAAATATATATACAGTATTAAATTACTTTTAACCTACATAAAGGCAAAAAATAAAAGAAAAAATAACTTTATGTTTTTTTGAACGCGACAATGACAAAAAGTAAAGAAGCAACAAAAAAAAAAAAACTGAATATTTAAAGAGACACAAGCTCATCTTAAAATCAAGAAGAAAAAAAGCGGCGGCAAATAAACTAAAATGTAGTATATTGAAAGTAAAAGTTTTGCTGTGTCTGGCTGTGATGTTGCGGTATGGACTCCGACGTTTGGTGTGTGAATATTGCTTAACGAATTCATAATCAACAAAACCAGTCAGTCGCCCAGGCGGACACACAAGTTGCAACGACAGTCAGCCAGCAACTTGAGGTGGCACTTACAGTAGCCAAGTGTAGTGAGTTTGGTTGCTACAACATTGAGCAGTTATACATTTGACTTAAGAGTAGTGGCTGCAGTAAAATGTATTTTTTGGGTGAAAGAGAGCATAAATTTTATTATACCGCCGAGTGTGTTTTTTTTTTCTTTATTTGTATGTAGTACCTGCTTGCTCTTCTGCTTTTCCTTTCATTTTTTGTGTACTGCTGTCTTAGCCACATCTTCAGTTTATTACCGCATTCTTTTTAACGTTTTGTTTTTGTTTTTCTTTCTTTCTTTGGAAGTCAGTTTTTGTTAACGCTTTGTATGAAATAATAATGTTAAAAAAAGACTAAAACCATAAATTGCTTTTGGCGACTTTGGGTCTGTATTACAAACAACAATTGTGGTTAAAGGTGTTTTCAATGGTTTATGTATCATCTTTTATTTATTCGTTTTTTTTTTTTAAATTTTTTATTGATTTTTTTCTTGTTATGGAGATTATGTGTTGGTTATACGACATTTTTTTCAGTGGAATTTTTGTTTATATTTCTTTTGCTTCAGCTTAGTTTTTGTGCAAGTCAAGTTATTGAAAAACATTTTTTTGTTTTGGTTGTTTTTTTTTTTATTTTTTGTGTAAATATTATGTAACCTGTTGAATTAAACTGGTAATTTTGTTTGGTAGCCACATTTTGGTGAAAGAAGTGGAGTTTTTTTTTGGTTAAGGATGACAAGGAAAAGAAACTTCGTAAGGCCACTTAAATGTTGTACTTACTAGTATATATTTTTTCCAATAACATTAAACAAAATTTAATTGATTTTGCTTTTACTTTAACAAATTTCATTTACAAAACTTTTAGGTTGTGGATTTTATACAAATCGAAGAGGAGTTCCCACATGGCGTTTTAAATTGCATGAAGTAATGTGGTGAAAATAATAAGACATTATTTTGCATCAACAATGTTGCTAGCAACATATTAAGTTTTTAAGAGAATCGATCGTCAATAGACTCAAGATTTTCTATAGAAAATCGATCGTCAATAGACTCAAGATTTTCTATAGAAAATCGATCGTCAATAGACTCAAGATTTTCTATAGAAAATCGATCGTCAATAGACTCAAGATTTTCTATAGAAAATTGATCGTCAATAGACTCAAGATTTTCTATAGAAAATCGATCGTCAATAGACTCAAGATTTTCTATAGAAAATCGATCGTCAATAGACTCAAGATTTTCTATAGAAAATCGATCGTCAATAGACTCAAGATTTTCTATAGCAAATCCATGGTCAATAGACTCAAGATTTTCTATAGAAAAACGATAGTCAATAGACTCAAGATTTTCTATAGAAAATCGATCGTCAATAGACTCAAGATTTTTCATAGAAAATCGATCATCAATAGATTAAAGATTTTCTATAGAAAATGGATCATCAATAGACTCAAGATTTTCTATAGAAAATCGATCGTCAATAGACTCAAGATTTTCTATAGAAAATCTATCGTCAATAGACTCAAGATTTTCTATAGAAAATCGATCGTCAATAGACTCAAGATTTTCTATAGAAAATCGATCGTCAATAGACTCAAGATTTTCTATATAAAGTCAAAGCGCCCTTGTTACATTTTGAATTAAACATTAGTTGATTGGCTTGTTGTACTTACTTATTACTCAAATATTTAAGTAAAGAATTGTACGTACCTGAAAATAAAACAAAGAAAAAATCAATTATTATAACATTTCAAATTTAAAATAATAAATATTAAAAATGTTATGTACGATGTTTTAATAATATTTGTTATAGATTATAAAATGTTATACATTTGTCGTAAGATAAGGAAAACTTCTTAGGGTATTGTAAACTAAAACAAGGAAGAAATCAGAGTCGGTTAATCCCGACCATATAATACTCTACACTGAGTATATTAGCAAATTATTATTCTTTTAAAATTTAAATTTTTTTAGTGATTGATTTTCTGACGTAGGATTTATTTGAAGCTATGACAAATCATGGACACATCGTCATGAAATTAAGACACATGATTTCCTTAGATGCAAACCATATTTGTGTTGAATTTTATTTGAACATCAACTTTTAAAGTAAAAGTCTTTTGCGGAAGTGTTCCGTACAATGTCCACTTCCGAAAATGACATTGACTAGATAATTGTGAACCGATCCTCATAAAGTTATGTGTCATGATTTTTGTACATATGGAACTAACTAATGTTGAATTTTATATCTGGCTCTATAATACATAAATTACTATAGAATAGTAATAAATACAAAATGTTAATTGGAGCTGGGTATACAAAATTCGGCACAGCCAAATACAACACTCTTATTTGTTTATATTGTATTATGTAACTGATGATAAATAATTTTCTTTTAGTACTAAAATGTTGCCTAAACAACTCTTTTTTTTCAGAAAAAAAAAATCCTTAACTAATGAGCAGCTTAATCATAATATTTGATTACAACACATATTAATTTCGACATTTTATTAAACAATCTTTCACTATTAACTTTCAATATCATTAAGAAAACCACTATAAAACTATTTCAAAATCAATTAACATCTTATTAAACATTTTTTAAATCAATATTTGCTGGAAACATTAATAAACCATTTCTTTTTTTCTTTCGTAATTTCTTTCTCAACATTTTACGAATATTTTTGAATTGAAATAAGAGGGTGAGAAGCAAAAAATAAATAAAGTTTATACTAAATAATTTATGCATGTAGGCTGGTTTTATTTTAACAGACTTTCATTGATAAACCTCAGCAGTAAACAGGCAGCAACAGCAGCAATAAAGTACTCGTAGTACTAGCAGTACTTGCTAGCAACACTTGTTTTGTTTACTTGCCTTGATTGTATATTTTTTATATATTTTTTATAAAATATTTTAAGTTTGTTAACTTTCTTTTAGGGCGCGTTGTGTATCACTTATGGTACGAATATTTATTTGTTAATTATTGAAAAAATATAAAGAAATACACATTAAACTTGTGTACACCTATGGTGTGGATAATTTAAGTAGAAGATGTTTGGGTGGATTTTTGTTTGTTTTTTTTTTTTTTTGAAAACAAAATTTCACTTTTTATGTCATCATATGATGCTAATGACGGCTCATGTTTATAAGTGTCACTTTTTTTTTTTTTTGCAATATTATATTGGATTTAAGTTTTGTTATTTTCAGAGAAACTTCAATTGTTTAATGTTATTAAATATTAACATTGATTGCATAAAATTAAATTTAAACTAGACTTGACTTTGGTGTTTAGTAACAAATCTTTTATTTATTGAAAGAGGTGCCAACTAAAAATCAGTTTGACAGGTGATAGTTATACAGAATTAATTGTTAAACAATATTTCAGAAATAATGAACCTATTTTAGTCACAGTTGGGGCAAATTATGTCTTTGTTTGTCGTCAAAATTTCCACATTTGGGGTTCAGATATCCACAACTTATCACGGTTTGGTGCGGATTTTATGTTTGTTACTGGAGCTTGATAACGCTACTAACACAGTTCTTTCTGCATGAGACATTTCCTGGTGGTGTACAGCATCGTTTCTGTAATCAGACTAGACCCAATAGATCGTGGTATTTAATAAACACCATATACTCTCTCTCTCTTTGCGTGCACCTCTCTAAAGCGGACACGTCTTTGGGATTATTTACTACTCTCATAAGCGGACAGCTCTCATAAGCGGACAAATTTGTCTGTCCCTTAGGTGTCCGCTTATGAGAGAATTCACTGTATTTGTATGGTCTTATTTGAAGTCAAAATTCCTTACCAAAAAGTACACAAACATTCAATTAAATTGAGTCACATTTATGAAAAATGTTCATAAAAATTTAGACAAAAGAATGAGTATAGACCAGCAAAAAAATACAGGTCTTTAATCTCATATCCTGTGTACTTTAAGATAATGATTGAAATCAATTTTTGTTGAACAACATTTTTGGAGAAACAAATTTTTTGCTTGTGTTAAAGAATATATTTTTCCCGATTTTGGCCTATTGTCGGTCCGAATTTCTATAACTTTATATAAATCATTGGAAAGGTCTTTGAAATATCTATTATTGAATGTACATAGTGTCTATGTTAATAACTTTGTATTCGAGAAATATACCAACAAGTGAGAGTGCTATATTCGGATGTACTTTAAGAAAAGTACTTATTAAAAACTACTTTTTGTGAAACAAAAATTTTGGTAAAAAGAAAATTTTTATGAAAACAAAAAGTGTGTTAAATATATAGGTATAAACAATGTAAGTAGTCTTGGTTTTTTGCTTATAACTCTGCCATTTGTTGGCCGATTTTCCAAAATTTTAAATAGTAGCCGAACCAGGACAAAAAATGACATACTGATGTAACAACCATTTATGTAAGTTATTTGGAGGCTTGGGAATGTTGATTTCAACACACAAACGGACAAATGGACATGGATATAAAATCAATTACTTTAAATACCCAAGGAAAAATGCTAACAATCAGCAACATGTTGCCACAAGACTCAATGCTCTAGGCATAGATAAATACACATAGATTGGAGACTCTCCTGTTAAAGGCCTGTCTGTCTGTCTGTCTATCTGTCTGTCTGTTGAAATCAATTTTCTGAAGACCCCAGTTATCTTCGGGATCCAAATCTTCAATAACTCTGTCAGATAAGCTTTCGAGAAGTTTCCTATATAAAATCAGCAAAATCCGTGCTTAAATAACGGAGATATGAGCAAAAATCCGAGACAAACTCTGAAAATTTCATCAAAAAAAGACAATTTGTTGCATTCTTTGACACAAAATCAACAAAGCGCATGTGTGTTGGTTATTGCTTTGCGTATTTTGTTTTTGTCTTTATACTCTTCACCATGAGAGGCAAGGGTATACATAAAGAGAGAGTTGTTTATAATGAGTTTTCATATGAGCAACTCTATCATACGTAAACACCACACTCAGCCAACAACAACATTCTACAACAATGGCGCGCAGCCCATAGCACAATTGTGCAAACTCAAATCACACGTATTCTTATGCTCATACAGTTTAGTAGTCGTTGTCCACTCAACGAGACAACTACAAAAGCGCATGAACAAGGGTGAATGACTTTTTCTTTATTTTTTCAGTTTTTGTATTTGTTTGGTTGTAGGTGCACTGAACAAAATAAAGAATTGAATGTATTGGTGAGATAATTTACTTTTGCACACCTCTGTTCTACAATGTGGAATGAATAAGAATTATAAATCAAACACACGCATGCACAATTTCGTTTATTTTAATTTTTGTTGTTATTTTTTCAACATACAATTGTGCAAAATAATTGTTGTGTTTATTTGGTTAGTTATCAGTGAGCACTCTACGTGTGAATATGGATATCGGATGTTTTGCAATTGCATCTGATATAATATTATGATTTTTTCTTGTTGTTGTTGCTATATGAAGAGTTTTACATGGGTAAAGGCAATGTACGTTAATATGTATACTTAGGTGAAGGGTATATAAGATTCGGCACAGCCGAATTTAGCTCTGTTACTTGTTTTTTTTTTTGAGCTTTTCTATTTTCCGCTCTATGTGTATTTCTCTATGGTTCTAAGGTTAACATAACATATGTATTGTTATAATAAACTTAAATATACTTCTCTGTCTATTTAAACTTCAAAATTTACAACAAAATCCATATAAAATGATTCAAAGAATTGTCGTGAAATTAGTTTAAACAAATTCTGTGGCATTCCATAAACATAATTCCAGCAACGTAGAGTTCACGCTTGTTGTTAAAGGAAATTTGTCAGATATTTTAAGAAATAAACAAAAACATAAATAGAAAAGCAAAAATAAGCAAAAAATTTCTTATTTAGTTAAGTTGTTTTGTTTATTTCGTCTGATAAAGTTTGCACGACTGTCTTACAGAATTGTATTTAGTTGTGATAAACATGTTTATTTCGAATTCATTATGATGATTAAAACACATAGACTACAGCAGGCTACACAGCTACGCGACTACACATACCGTTGGCAGCAATTGTCGCTCTATAGTTAGCTACTTAATGATAATGAAAACGAAATCAATATCGTAAGCTCTTATTTTATTTCATATTTCTCATTATGTTGACAGCAATAAATCTGTACCTTGTCGCCTACGAAAATATTAATTTACTTATCTTGGCTACAGTGGCAACGATAGCCGTGTTGCTGTGATGGTGTCAACATAATCTTCATATGTTTTAATTTTGACATATTGTTGTCGGTAGCTTGACGTAATCTATTTGTTTAAAGCCATGGAGAAATGTACATAGAGTGGAAATTCTCTTGTCAAAGACCTAACTCAGTTGTCAAAGACCTAGGTGTTTAGAATGTATTAGTAAAAAAACTATTTTGAGTAATTTTTTAGTTTAAGTTTTTTGTAGTTTCCACTCTATGTTTATTTATTTATGTTTTAAGCACAAGGCAAGAGCGATCCTACAACTAGTACAACATTTACAAAAAACACATGCAATTGGTTTTTGTTTCTGTTGGCTGGAGCTTTTAAAGTCTGCCTGTTGTTTTCAATGCGTTTGTTGACAGCTCGAGCCACTAAATAAACGAAGAAAAAAATATCGACACCACCTTATAAAGAATACGCTTTGCATGTTTCACTACACTCAGCTGAAAA
Organism: Calliphora vomitoria; assembly: GCA_942486065.2. Classification (NCBI taxonomy): domain Eukaryota; kingdom Metazoa; phylum Arthropoda; class Insecta; order Diptera; family Calliphoridae; genus Calliphora; species Calliphora vomitoria. The sequence goes on from OW818032.2 coordinate 73,971,216, forward strand.
TAAATAAATGCACACGTTTTTAGCTTTTGATAATATTTTTATTTAAAATAGTTATTTACCAACAATATTTCAACAAATTGTGTTTATAATATTTTAGCAACATGTTGCTATCAAGAGTTGATAGCAAAATTGTTTTAAAAATGAAAAAATCTATATTGTCAGCAACATGTTGCCAAAAAATTGAAAATTAGATTATAAGCATCTAGTAATAGTCTAGCAACATGTTCCAAAATAGCAACAGTATTTCAAAAAATGTTGCATATACTATTTTACACAATCATGAGTTTAATAGTAAAATTGTTATAATATTGAAAAAATCTAAACTACCAGCAACATGTTGCTAGAAAATAATAAATACTCTATGTATGTCAATACATTATGTAAAATATGCTTAGCTTATTAGCTTCTAATAATGTTTTAGCAACATGTAGGAAAAAGGGACATATTCAATATCTATAAAACTTTGTTAGCTAAAGTTGGTGAATTTTATTTGAGTAGTACTTTTAAGAAACTTTTAAAACAAAACAATGATCTTACTTATTTTCTCTATAGAACACTTAAAATTCCACAATCTACCTTTAAACCAAAGTGTGCTACTCTTTCTAATGAAATTTCTTCAACAACTTTTAAACGCATAAAATTACAACTATCTTGGAAATTATATTGAAAACCGGATACCCGTAGTACTTATGTGTGTGTTATATGTTTGTAAATATTAAGGCCATCAACAGCAAAACTACAACTAGATAGTATGTTTGTATAATTTTATTATAACAAAACTTGTGTACTTACAACAGACATTATGCGTCTACATTCATTATCCTTGTAATCCTTGGCAAATACTGTGCTAAGTACTTAAGTAAACTACTACAATGAGTTAGTAAAACAGATACATACATAGTTGGCTGTAGGTATACTTATATACAATATAGCGTAACGCACTATTTCTTAACTATTTAAAGGCAAACAAACAGTGAAAAATAAAAAATAAATGAATACGGCAAATATTGTTTCACATCACATACAATTTTTCCTAACTTCCGTTTTACCCTCAAACCATTGTAACCTTTAGTTATAATTTTTGCTTAATTTTTTGTTCTTTATTGTTTTTAATGCTTGAAGTCGTGTAGCAACAAAACTTTAGCAGCACATATTTCTGCACTAATTGCAGTAAATGAAAAATAATTTCTTCTTAGAGTCTTGTTCTAAGAAGAGCACAAAAAAATAATGAATTAAATAAAAAAAGTTTTGCTAAGAAATTTTTCTTGTGTTTTGCAGCAAAAAAAAAAAGAAAGAAAAAGTGAAATAAATTTTTTAAAACAAAGTTATGAAAACAAGCTTGAAATGCAGCAAAGAAATTTTATGACAATAACATTTTTTTCTTCTTTCTTTCTTCTTGTATGCATACATTTTTTGTTTTAATTAATGCTATTAGAGATATTAGAAATAATAATAACTATAAATTAACAACAAAAAGGTTTAAGGGGTAAAGAAAGAAATGTGTCCTTGTAAAAGTTAAGTTTTTTATAAGAAAGAGATAAAAGAGGAATTAAAAAATAAAATGCCTTTAAAAATGTCACTATTATATGTACGACAAGCAGAAATTCTTAGAAAATCTTCTGTAAAAGAAATTAAATAAATTCTGATAATTTTACTCCTTGCAACATGTTGCTAACGTTTTATAAGAAAGTAAAAATGTTTGAACTTTTTTGCTCTCAACATGTTGATGTTCACATAATATGTATTTATTAATTGAAACCTTGTTAAGCTACGTACACACGGTTGTTAGATTTTACAATGTTGTCAGATCTGGCAATGTGCTCGCAATGTACAGCCAATGAAATATTATTTGCAAAAGGTAACTTGTCAGTTTAGACGATTGTAAGAAAACCTTACAATTTCATTGTCAGCCAATTGTCAAACAACAATATTATCTGCCAACAAAAATTGTTAGTTCACACGGTTGCTTCACTTTTGTATATTTTAAATACATATACACAGTCTTTCCAATAGAAATGCATAAACTTCGCACATATGACAATAAAAGTTTCTGACAATGATCTTATAATAATCTGGCAATGGCAACGTAAGGTGTTTACACGATTGTCAGATGTCTGACAATAATATTGTCTTACAACATACTGACAATACTTTTGCTGACAACGTTATAAGACAAAAATTGTAAGTTCACATGGTTGTTAGACATTTTCTGAACATTTGTCTGACAATATTGTACAATCTGACAACCGTGTGTACGTAGCTTTACTAATGTAAGTAGAAACTTGAAAGACTTTAAAAATGTTAGTGTATTTTTCAATAATTTGTATTAACTAGCAACATGTTGCTAATAAGTGTGTATGACTTGTGGAAAATATAACAGATAATTTACTATCATTTCTTTTAACAACGAAACATACGATATCTATTTTTTTCTCTTTATTAGAAAGTGGAAATTTGTGAGTATTTTTCTTTCAACATTTTTATTAGTTGAAAATTGGCTGCTAATGTATATACAATTCAAAACACTATCCAGGAGTCTCAATATCCAGAATACGGTCAACGAGACTTTTTTATAAAAAGTACAATTGATACTCTAAATTGGGGGTCGTTCAGTGGCTATAGTGAAACCCATCTTGTTTTATGGAGTATTATTGTGGTGGCATTCTATGGGGGGCGTTTAATGTATTCTAAGAACATTTGCCTTTCTTTTAAAAAACGTTGTTGAAGCCACTGTTTACCATGTGTAATTCTTTATCAGTCGCTTTGATTGCAATACAATTGATTCTCAACTTTTCAGAAAAGCTTGATCTTAAAGATCGTTAATCTTGTTCTAAAGACAGTTATTATTTTGACAACAGAAGGGGCAAGGTCCACGTCATCGAAAGCACTATTTGCCCCATTAAATTACGTTTCAGTTGACTTGATTTCCATACAATTGGATCTCAATTTTACAGAGAGCTGTTGTGATATGGTAAGTACTCTGGATACTCCAGGATATTGGCATATTATATACAAAAATATCCACTACTGCATTTCTTTAATATTGTAACGAAGTTGCATTAACAATTTAAGTACTCACTCTCTTTTAGTTCACACACTTATACTACAAACTGGTAATACCGTTGATGTTAAATCTAACAGCTTATACGATACCTGACTAACTGCAATTTTCTGTTACTAATTATATACACAGTGCCATCTTCTAGTAGATTCTTGAATTATCTATCGAACGTCTAAAACTAGCATGTTCTATTTCTAGAGCTTTAACAGTCAATGTTGTTATACTTACAAACAATATTAATAACAACGTATTATCAACATTGTTGATAAGTCGAAGTCAATGTTGTTATACTTACAAACAATATTACTAACAACGTATTATCAACATTGTTGATAAGTCGAAGTATCGAGCATTGGAAATGTTTACAAACATGCTGAATGTTGCAAACATCCGTTACAGACCGTTAAATTCAAATAGTTAATGCAACTTCGTAACAATATCCAATTCTCCCAACTAATCATGGATTAGGAGGTGTCATGAGGGATCATACTGATGGCTCCAAAAGGGGAATGGGAAGGCTTCTTCATAGAATGATATGGGATAAAATCATTTTTTTTGCAGATTCCTCTGCGGGAATCGAACACGCAACCCTCAGATTGATAATCCTGCACACTATCGTCTAGTCTATCAGGCAACCTGACTTTTATAGTGATCTTTCTAACATTCTGCTAATTGGATTATATATTATTTAAAAGCTGGTAATATTTGTATATTAACTGACAGACATCTTGGTTAAACAAAGACACTGCTGTGGTGTGAATAAGATGGCGAGACATTTTAGAATACCGCTAATATGGCTGCTAATAACTAACGTCGGGCGAAGATGGACAAGATGCTCCTTACCAGGCATTCCTGCACTATTGTAAGGTCGATATAAATATATGATGCTGACAAATTGAGTGCGTCGCGAGACGGTATGCTACTACTACCAAGTATTACAGGATACTGCATCGGTCTTAAGTGACTACTGCAGATGTTGTCATAATAAGGAGGACACAGTATCTCAACCAATTCTGCCAATATTCTCAAAAGGATACTCTGAGGGGGAGTATTTAATGTCATAAACCTGTCATGCTTGCAGCAGCTGTCTGAAATACTTATTCATGAACTCTCTAATGCTTAAGCATGCCTCAAGGCACTCATCACAAAAATGTAAATATAACCGATTTTTCATTACAAAATCTCATGCAACAGTTGCTAAAGAATCTACCTAAATTATGTTAAGAAGCTTTCAAAGTTTTTGAAATGAAATATTAGTTACATTTACATTTATTGTCATTTTGCGATGAGTGCCTTGAGGCATGCTTAAGCATTAGAGGCTTAAAGAATCTGGTGGGTTCAGTCAAACACGTGTCGATTGGCGAACCTTCCTCTTGGATATCTCTATGTAATCAGTTTGGAAGATAATTTTAGCAAATGTTTAATTTTATAATAAAGAGCTCATCCTACTTGTTGATTTCATATCAATATGTTGAAAGTTAACAAAATATGTTGATAACATAGTACTTGATTAATTTTTACTTGAAAAGTTGTATCCAATTTCATTTAAAAAATAGTCAATGAAATTGTCGTGATATTTTCTAAACATTTTTGAATAACTGTTTATAATCATGAGATGAAATATACATGTTGCCAGCAACATAGTTTTTTATTTATGTGTAATTGTACAGACAATTTATTTGCTCAATTTGTTTTGCAGGTTCGCCAAATGTTTGCGATTGTCTCACATAATATTAATAAGTGTTGAGAAGCATTTCTTGCATTTAGTTTGATATTTTGTTTAAAATGGGGACAAATGTTTATCAACATTAATAAATTTTAGGGGAAACAAATTAAATAAGAAAAATAAGTATTAATTTGTGATCTTCTCCTTTTGTCAACATTTCACACAAATCAACATTGTCTGAACAATTAAAATAATTGGGAAAATGTTGCTGGCAACATGTTTATGGCATTTCTTGATTTAAATCTAACTAAATCTACTTTACTGAAAACTGTTAGAAAATTTCACAACAATTCCATTGATTACTTTTATATGGATTTTGACACACTTTTTCACATAATAACTAACCGATTACGACTTATTTTTTAATCATAAATTGATAACCTTCAACATGTTGCCAAGAATACGAGCAAACCTAGAAAATTAGCACAAATAGTTATTGCTACAAAATAGATTGAAGCGGTACAATCTATTTTTAGCAGTTTTTTGTTTTTCCAATTTCACCCCAGTTCGAATTTTATTTCTATTTTTCGAAACCTATCTGATGATTACAATTTGTCACCTCAACAGGCAATAATGTTTGAACAAATTCCACAGAATCTTTAAGTGTTTTTTAATATTTATTTTGAACCACATTTTTACACAAAAACCTAAATAGTAACTGCCTTAAAAGAAGTCATCAGTTTAAATCATTTGAATTTCATATTTAAGGCTTTGCAACATGTTGGTCTCATACAAAATATGTTGACAACAGTAAGAAACATTTCCAATTATAAAATAGCTGTTAAATATCTTACATTTAATACTGGATGCTTAAAAATTAAAACATATACTTAATAATGGTAAATTTTTTATATTTTAGTTTATGATCTCAAACTGCATTGCAACATAGAGATATCAACATGTTGCAGAAAAAACAGAGACCAATTAGTTTCATTATGTAAGCAATAAGGTAAAAAGAGAACAAGTAAAAAGTGAAACAATTTATTTATTATCTGTTTAGTAATAGATCATTTCTACCTAAAAAAGTAAGATTAAATATAGGAGAATTCAAAACGACGAAGATTTCACTGCAGTAAAAACTCTCAAAGCTGCAACCATAGCAATTAAAAAGATTTTTCAAGTATCAAATTATAAAACTCAAAGTCATTACAACTTCTTGTAGCCTTTAAAAAGAAACAATCTTTACCTAAACGCCTGATTAAACAAAGGTTTAATTAAATTTCTATACAAAATTTATTATCGCTTCAAAATAATCACTCAAACAAAAAAATATATAACAAATCATTAACTAACAAACAACAGCAAACTAATACTTTTTTTAATCCTGTTTATTTGTTTAATCATCTCCTTTTTTTGGTATTTAAATATTGTCCCTTTTATTGTGGCAAAATCTTCCAACTTTGTATTAATTAGATTCCCGTTTATTTTTTCATTCGTCTACATTTTCAAGCATTAATATTCTATTGTTTGCCATTTTTTGTTGATGTTTATTTTCTTTACTCTTTTCTTTTTTTTGCTTTGTTTCGTTTAATCCTTTATTGTTTCAGTTAAAATTTGTATGCAAAAATAATTTGTGTTTTCATTAAGGATAACGAACAACAATGAAAACAACAAAAAACAAAATACTTTAAGGACATTAACAATCTACTTTAAAGTGTTTTGTTTGGGATTTTGTTTTAAGGAAAAGAAATAATAATGAATAAATTTTAAATTTAAAACAATAAGAATTGAAAATTTAAATGTTAAAAGAACTGAGGAAATGAGATGTTAATATAACAATAATATTTAAGTATTTTCAAAATTTTTCTACAAAAAGCAGTACTAAACAAGTACTCTATCTAAAAAGGTACTTTTATTGCTATTAACTTTAACTATTTATAAACTATACAACAATAGTGTATTGTGTTCAGAATCGCTTTCTGAGTCGATTACACGATGTCCGTCTGGCTGTCTGGTTGGCTATTATGCAAAATTCACTTACGAAAATATATTACTCAAATTTTGTTTTTAATATTTACTCAGTGTAGGGTATTATATGATCGGACTTTCTTACTTGTTTTTCTATAACAATGATTTTTGTCCACATTTTGTCTTATTTTTTTTTTTTCAAAACAATTTTGAACACTTTAATTTCTAACTAAACTTTCTTTGACTACCATTATATACGTTAAGTGTAACATATTTTTAACACTCTGTAAATCTGCTACTGAAATTATGATTTTAACTTCAGATAATTAATAGCACGTTCCAATTTTATAGTTTTTTTTTTTTTTTGAAATGTTTTCTTTGCTAAATTTCACTAACTCAAATAAAACTCAATTAGATAAATTATTAAACGTTAAATAAAAACAACACTTGTGGTTGTTGTCTCTTATAAATAATTATCAAAAATAGTCGTTAAAATAAATGTGTAAATATCGTTATTTATTTTTGCATGCTGTTTGGAAAGTGATTAAGTTTTCACTAAAGTTAAAAACGCTTTAAGAGTTAGGCTTGGTTTTTCAGTGTTAGGTTAAATGTTAAGTAAATGGAATTACTGAAAAGTGTAAAGATTTATGAAACATAAATGAGAAATGTTGTTTTTCAAAGGCATGTCATGAAAACAATGTTAAAATTGTTGTAAAACACCAACTAGGGTAGAGAAAACTAATGTGTGTGCCTTTAATTAGAAGTTCTGTGTTATATAAAGTGATCAGATAATAATGATAGCAATCAACGAAGTCTAATATATGTAAAGAACTAAATATCTACAGACTTCCGGTACCCATAGCTTACTGGAATATAAAACACATTGAAGCCAAAAAGTTTTCACTAGAGTGGCCCTTATTTTTGACATAGTGACATTTCGATTCTTTCATGACCAAAATTTAAACTCAGATATTAAAAATTGGATTAAAATCGGATAACGTTTGGAAGTAGTTAAACGTTTTATTTTCAGTTTTGGGTCAAAGTAGAAATGTTTTCCAAAAAAATTTTATGTTGAAAAAAATTCCATTAAAAATAGTTTTTGTATTTCATGTACCCTTAAATGTTTAAATATGAAATATAAACATTTTTTGCTATCGTTAACCTTCCAGCTAAAACATGGTAATGTCTCGCAATTACTGAACATCTAACATTTCAATGACTACTTCATACCATCTGCATCACTTAGAAGTAGTTTGATAATAAGTGCTTAAATTTTTGTTAATTCGAACTTAATCCAAAATAATTTTAATAAAATAGTTTTTCTTCATTCAATTTGTTTTTTGTTTAATCTCTTAAGGCCGGCCTTGTTCAACATAAGGCAAAATCCAGCAATTTGAAATCTGATTCTAATAAACGCTCAATAAAGATTAAAACACAACTATTAACAGTTGTTCCATTTATGGGTTAGCATGGGCCATAAATGAAATAACAGTTAATATTTGTGTTTTAATCCTTATGGAGCGTTTATGAGAATCCAAAATAAATTCATAAAATTTTTTTAAATTTCGTTTGTGCAATAAATCGAAACCTTAAATAAAATGTACAGTCTTTAGACGTTAACTGATCTTGTTAAAATTCTCAGCATTTGGTTTTTAGATGCCGGAAACAATTTTAGACCTTCGCAGCATAGAAAATTCAAAAAGTAATAAATAAGGGCCACTCTAATGTACATATATAAATAAAAAATGATAAAAGCTCGTCTCTACATTGATGTTCATTCACCACTCGAGTTTTGTGGGCATTATTGCTGATTTTTCTTAACTCCAGGATTTTATGTTATAAGTTTAAAATCAAAACAATTACATTTTTACTTTAAGAAAAAATAAATCAAAACATAAAAAAGCACCCCATTCTAAAGCTTTTTGTGGAGTGTGGTGGTTAGTTTACTAACCACCGTGGACATTGGCATTAAAAATAATTATGATATAAATTTTCTTATCGTATACATTTTTTTTAAATCTAATAATTTTAACAAAATTTTCTGACCAAATAAACATAATAGCAAAGTAACACTGAATTCCATGAACAATAAACTCTATGTCCTTTTTTATTGAATGCGTGAAAGTTTCTAAAACTGAGGTTTACAATATTTTCGAATTAGTATACTTATATAAATAGAGCACACTGGCGGCAAAGTTTTGCAACAAAAACATAAAATGTGACTTCAAAAAATATAAGAGTTTAGCAAAATGCAAATAGATGCCAATAAACTATGTTTTAAAAACTATAGAAAAGGTGGTTAGTAAAGTGACCACCAAACCGCAAAGAGTTAAATAGTGTAGAAATTACAACAACAATCTTAGCTAAAACTACCCAGCAATTAAGCAAGTAGTCAATGTATCCCTTATAGACAGTAATTAACCATTTGGCTGACTCTAATTTATGTATATTGGGTCATTTGACACGTATGTCCTCTTTGTAGTGAAGAGAGAATTCAGTTGGTTACTTTATACTTCCGATGTAATCTAGCGTGAATAAAGTTGTCACTAAATAGTCTCTAAGTAATCTGGAGTGTAGTCAATTTAAATTTGTACTGCACTTTTTTGTGAGTAATTACAAACTGGCTTTATACAAATTGTGTTGATTTAATTCTCATACAGTTATAGAGTGTAGTCACTTTAAACGTTTATTTTGTACTGAACTATGAAAAGTAATTATTTTAGCCACCAGAAGTAATCTATTGGAGAGTTGTCGGATGACGGTTTGCTTATAATCAATCGGTTTTTGGACTGTGTGTGAGATGTCTTTTTAATTGACTATTTGAGGTCAATTAGTACCCATGCATATTATAATAACTAGTTATATAGCTGACTAAGTAAACCGTTAGGTAGCCAGTAAGGAAACTGATTTTATATAGACGGTATGTGAATCCAATATGTTGACTACTTTGGACCAGCTATCATTGTAATAAAAAAGGATCAATTGACCCTCTGCATAGGATATACACGTGTTAAAATAAGTAGTCACGTAGCCAGTTATGTAACTACTTGTCACCCTAAATGATAGGTAAAATCACACAATAAAATACTAAACACTTTACAATAATAAGCATGTTACCTCATATTACGTTTCAGATGTTTTTTCTGCTAAATAAATTTAGCTGCAAAAATATAATTAATTTTGGTTTTATATTTTGGAGTTGAGTGTGTTTCACGCAGATATACAAACTTAGACTTTCATACGAATTAGGAATATATATAAGAGATAAACAATGTGCTTCTCATAATTTGTTTTAAATAATCTTAATACTTTATTATTTCCAATAAGCCTTTTTGCTGGAATTCAAGTGTTATATTACATTTTATAGGCCTTATTCTCAATAAATTATAAAATTTATTACAGGTTTAAAAAACTAATTTTTTAGAGTGATTTGTTTTTATAAACCTTTTATAAATTAACAATTGATTATGAATAAGGGGGTATATCAACAGCATTCTCCAGTAAAAAGGAAACATAAATTAAAGTCACATGTTTTTTGATTGAAAACTATTTGATTTCTTTAAAATATTTTTCAAGTTTAAAACATAATTATAAAGGATGTTTTTTTAAGAATGGTCATGCTGCCCTCACTTTTTGTTATTTAACAGTAGCATTCTCTGGCAAATCATAATGAATAGATTGACGCTTGAACGACGCTACCAAATTATCCAAATTTACTTTGAAAAACAGTCATCGATTCGCGTAATTTGTTAATTTGGGCACCGTAACATTATGTTTGGTTCATCCCACAGCGCCAGTTCTGCTTACCAAAAGTGGCCCACTGGCCACATTATATCACAACCACTACCTTCATACCAAGAAAGGTGAGGTTCTTACCCATTTAAAGTTTGAGAATAGCTGACTTATTTATCGCAAACTTATGTTCAGCGTTGAGGCTAATATTTCGCTTAACAGGTTGTAAATAAACAAAATTGCCGCATATGGAGTGAGGCCAAACGACAACAGATCATACAGACTCTTTTACATCCATAAAAATGCAACGTTTGGTGCGGTTTACAAGCCTATAGATTCATTGGCCCTTATTTCTTAAAAAATTAAGATCGTTACCGCACCATGGTCAATGTGCTTTTGTTTAATAATATGGATGACATTGATGTTGCTGTTTCAACAGGTTGGCGCTACATGCCACGATCGCTACGACCTCAACCATGGATTTATTGAAATCAAATTATAGCTATAACTTGATTTCGAGAAATGGATTTGTCAATTTGCATCCAAAGTTGGATGATTTGACACCTCTCCATTATTTTCTGTGGGACCTCGTTAAGTTACTGGTTCGTGATAAACCAACAACAATTGTCGCCTTGGAGGCAAAAATTGTTCGCGTTATTCATGACATATGGCCAGCAATGGTCGAAAAGGTGACCCAAATTTGACAATTGTCCCATTGGAGGTCAAAACTGTCGTGACATATGGCCAGCATTGCTCGAAAAAGTGACCCAAAATTGGACGTCCAGAATGTTCTTCTGGCCATATCCCCGAAATCATTTTCGAGTGTTAATGCCATGTACAATGGCGCAGAATAAAAATTTGTTGGTAATAAATCTGGCATTTCTTAACGGCTGGTGCGATTGGGATAAAAATTTGACATGGAGACAAGGAGTATTTGAGTTTAATTTATTAAAATGGACTATAATAATGCTCTAGGGGCGGCGCTATGGGGGCTCAAAGTAGAATAATTTCGATATGAAACATTTTTAAACATGGCAATTTTCAAGACCAAAAATATAAAAATCTTTGGAATCGTATGAGAAAATAAAAAATGGCACGTTTTTAAAAATTTTACATGTTGAAGGTACCCCAGTTTGAGCCCCTATAGTACCGCCCGTGGAGCATTTTCAGGGCCCATTTTAATAACTTGAACTCTATTACTCCTTGGCTACGCAGACGTAAAATTTTATCTCGATCGGACTAGCCGTTTATTTCCAAAAAAATCTGATTCTGCCCCACTGTGCCTTATATTGATCTTTTGAATAAAAATATTTTTTCATTAAAATTTACATTTTTGTGCTTTTTTTAGAATTTCAAAATCTATCGGGCTTGAAAAAAACACCTTTTATTTATCTTCAAGTCAAATTCGAACAAAATGTTCAAGTACTTGAATTTTTTACGACTTTTGCTTATTGGGGTTGTATAAAAAATTTCATTTTTAAAGCCTATATTCAAAACATGCCAACTCCAATTTTTATTCAAATAAGTTTTTTGATGGCAAATAGTTCTTCTTGATTTATTCTTTCGGAGATTGGACCAAATAAGTAGATAAAACCCTGGGATATTAAACAGATTATTTACTTTGTCACTTCCTAATATTGTTCTACTAAAGGACATTTTTAATATAATATGTTTTTGAACACCTTAGATTGTCAGTTATTTATGCCAATTTGATTTTTAAATTTTCGTGAATAATGTATATTTGTGGCAACGGAATCTGATGCCAATCGTAAGGTTTTGGTATGCTAAAGAAATTTGTTTATTACAGTAACAGAGATTTAGTTCAGCACACCGAAAAAGAAACATTTGATGGACAACTAATTAAAGAAATTTCTTAAGTTTTTGCACAAGAATGAAAATTTAAGGGACACTAAAATAGATATTCTTAAAACTTGATGAAATATTCATTACTTAAAGTCATTTTGAATTAACAAAATGACCTTCTCCTTACATATCCTTTTAAAAAATTATATTATTTATATTCATAATTCTTTAAAGTTTAATCGTGTTTGTTAAAAAGGACATTTTTGTTTCTCCTACTCACACAAATTTCTTAAAAACATTCACTTTTCATTTAAATTTCTCACTGCTTTGTTATGGGTATGAATATAATTAATTTTTCTTTTCTTTTACTCTACTTTAAGTCGCATAAGGATACGATTTAGCAAATCCTTTGTGTTTTCTATTAACATTTTTAAAAATAATTTTTTAGTTTTTATACCATTCTCCTTTGTTTTAAATAGTTTGACACAATACTTTAATCCCATTTTATTTGCCTGGTACACTGTCAGATTTATATAAACCTCTTTGTCAAACAAATATTTTAGAAACAGGACGAACAAAAAAAAATAAAAACCAAAGAATACAATTATTTTTGTATATGTATACCAATGATGATGCCTACCATTTGTTACGGAGAGAGTGCAGTTTTGGTTAAATGAAAAATCAAAAAAATTCACAAAATATTTATGCCACACAAAACACTGTTAATCCTTAAAGTTGTTGATTGGCTGGTTGGTTGGATTTATGCTGATGACAATATTAATGATGTTGATGACGACGGCAACGTTGGTGATGATGTTGATGATGGCAAGGATATTATTGCCACTAAAAAGTTCACGATGTTTGTTTGTTGATGCTTTAGCGTATAAACTTCCGGTTTTAAGTTTCAAACAGAAAAGGAATTATTACTACAAACAAACGGAAACGGATACAAGAATGTTTGAAAAATTTATTTTTCGTTTTATTTTATTTTCTTATCAGCTCTTGTATCTAACACACACAAAAACAATTTCAAGGGTTTTTCGTTATAAAACTTGTCAGTTTTATTTGTATTTTTATTTCACTTTTTTATTATTATTATTATTTTAGTTAGAGACAAGTTTTTATTTGACTTGTCTTCTGTTTTCCAAAAAAAAAATTTAAAAGAAAGAAGCTTGTTGAACAAGCTTTACTTTTTTGTGGTTATTAAATAAAGGTTTTTCTTAAAAAAAAAAAAACCGACGCGACAATTTCTTTAAAAAACAACCGGCCTTCGAACACGACCCGTTGCTTGCCACTTGTGAATATTAAATGCTGGTTGTAAGATGTTAACGGTTACTATTATAACAACCAAAAGCCAAAAATGAATTTTCAGTTATTTTCGTCTGGCTAACGGAAGATCGCACATGTAATACATGAAATTCGGTTAACACAGATGATGTTTGTAGTTGCGGCTTTTGTTGGTATTTTTATTTATTTTTTTGCTGCTGCTTGGCCAGAAGAGAGTAAGTCTATGTATGTACAATATACAAACATAAAATTGTGAGTGAGTGTAATGAAATAATGCAAATAAAACCGAAAGTGTTTTATTTTTAAATATTTTTCGTTGTTATACACTGACATGACAATGACTTATCTACCCAAAGTACGTATGAATTTTTTGGACTACCATGATCTTGTGCATATAAATTCCACTCCCTAAAGAGTGTTGACTATGCGATTGCAAAAGAGCTGATCTCTCCACATTCACACTTGAAATGTAAACAACCTGTTTTTGTTGGTTAAAAGACACACTTTTTTTTATAAAATGCAAATTTTTCAATGCTCTTTTACACTTATAAATGTTAAGTAGTTGGTACTCGTACTTGTAGGGGATTATTTAATCAGTTGATGCTTGATAATATTTTAGAGCACAATTAATCATAAGTTAAAGGAAATTGTTGCCAAATATAATAGTTAATCATCAGTCGTTACTAAGTATCTGACTAACTAATCATTACCCAACCCAAAAGTTGTTAGACATTTTGGACTCTAATTACTATCCAGGCAAATACATTATACTGAGAAAGATTTCTATGAGACAAAAACTAAAATACTTTACATTCAAAGTTAAAAAAATTTAAAAATTTATAATTTCTGACTTCAACACCACCATAATGGCGAGGGTATTTAGCATTTGTATGTGAGCAACGCCCTAAAATAGTAGTACAAAACCCACCTTAAAGTATACCGATCGACTCAGACTCAATTTCGAAGTCGATTAAATCTTGTGCGTAAAGAACGGGTTGCAATTTGGAAGATATTTCGATCCAATTTGGCATACACATTTTTTCGGGCCCAGCCTATTGAAACTGGTTAAAATCGGTCCATCATTTCACTTAGTCCCCTTAAAAATATCCTCGCTAAAATGAGTTATTTGTCATAAATGTCTGATTCATATAGGTCCACGCAACTTCCTCCACAAATAGGTGTTATATAAAAGGAAATCACCAGCACTAATTTTCAAGCGATTGTCGATGACTCGGTCATAGCTTCCACATAAGACCCACTTCCTAAAATCTCTTTAACGAGCATAAATATTTGGTATCCACACAAAATGCAACATAACTAATACGACCTAATTTTATGGCGATCGGTTCACAATTGGTCATAGCTCATATATAAGCCCCACTTCTGAAAATCACTTTAACGAGTATAAATTGCATGGAATCCAAATAAAAATTAAGTGGAAAAGGACCCAATTTCATGACAATATGTACATAATTAGTCACAGCTCCCATATAAATCCCACTTCCAAAAATCACTTTAAAGAGCATATACAAGGTGGCGAAAAAATAAACTTCCGATGTTTTTTGGCTGTAATTAAAAAAAAAAAAATAAAAAACTTTGATTCTTCTTGTGGATTATTTTTATTTGGTCTCTTAATTTTTTTTACATCAAGTCGAGAATATGATGTCATGTAAATGGCCGCCGCCACAGTTGATTGTCATTTGAGCCCTTTTTATGGCATTTTCCATCACTTTGGCCAAAACTACCGGCGATAGGTCCTCACATTCTTAACGGATATTGTCTTTCAGAGCTGCAAGAGTCTGAGGCTTGTTGACATAAACCCGCGACTTCAAAAAGCCCCACAAAAAGAAGTCTGGAGCGGTCAAATCAGGCAATCTTGCTGGCTAGTGCAAATTGCCAAAACGGGAGATTAGTCGCCCGGGAAATGCATCCTTCAGCATATCGGTTGTGGCATGTGCAGTGTGTGCCATTGCACCGTCCTGTTGGAACCACATGTTTTCCAATCGCAATTCATCAAGTTGCGGCAAAAAGAACTCGTTGATCATTGCTCTGTAGCGCTCACCATTCACAGTAACCGTTTGGCCCGCGACGTCTTTGAGGAAAAAAGGTCCGATGACTCCTCCAGCGAAAACAGCACACCATACGGTGACTTTGAGCGGGTGTAATGGCTCTTCGTGGGTTACACGCGGATTTTCAGTGCCCCAGAAGCGTAAATTTTGCTTATTTACGTACCCGCTAAGATGGAAATGGGCCTCATCACTCATGATTATTTTTGATGAAAAATCATCTTCCTCTTGGTGGTGATTAAGAATGGCTTGAGCGTATGTTAGACGCGATTGGCGGTCGGCAGCTAACAGCTGATGCACCGTCTGGACTTTGTACGGAAACATCTTCAAATCTTGTACCAAAATTCGCTGTAAAGACCTTCGACTGATACCCATTTGCATGGCACGTCCTCGGCTACAGCAGCAATATTCTCTACAGAACGGCTACTCCGGGGTCTGCCACACCTGGCAGCATCTTGTTTTGTGCCAGTCTCTCCGAGGCGAGCGGCTAAACGTCGCAGTGTTTCACCAGTAGGCGTTGGACGGTCAGGAAATCTGCGACGAAATTCACGTTGTGCCAAAGTCACCGACCGATTATTGGTCAAATAAATAGTCAGCAATATTCCGCGTTCTGGAGCAGTGTAGCGTAACATTGTTTATTAACGTGTATTTCGCATGTGTTTACTACACAAATGTCAAAACAGAACTGACATTAGGGGCCAATCTCAAAATTTATAGCATTTTCTGATAGGAGGATTACTTTTGCGCCACCTTGTATATCTGAAAATTGTTAAAATCCACATAAAACTCCAAAAAAAACTTCATGTAGACATAAATCCAACGCTTTAATTTGATAACGTTCGGTCTATAATTAATCAAAGATTCCGTATGATGTCCACTTCCGAAAATCACTTTAACGAGCGTAAATTTCATAAAAATATTGGAATCCAAATACAATTTAACAAAAATAATTTCTTAGAAATAAATTACGTGACCTTATTCCAAAGTCCATAATTGGTCATAGCTTCAAAAAAGAATATTGAAATTTTAGTAGAATAATCGGTAGGGCTTGACGACTATACTTTCTGACTTGATTGAATAATATAAAAAGTTGACAATTTTTCACAGGTCTAATTAATGTTATAATTATGATTAAAACTGCCAAAGTTTTTGAATTGGACTTTTCGATTTTCGGTGATCTCAAACTTGTTCTCCGTCATCCAAAACTAGAGGTGATATATATTTTTTTTTAAGTTTCGAGTTTTGGTTCAAAGTAGAAATATTGAAATGACATTAACATGTCTTACAGCTCAAATCGGCAGGGGGTTCTGCCCACCGGGAAAAGATATATATTTAAAAAAGTCACTTAGTCCCGGTATTTCGCTGGATCAGATCTAGGAATAGAGATATATCGATTTGAAGTTAGTATGTATTGTATGCATACTTAAATGACATATAAAAAATAGTTTTAATTGCAAGTTTTTTTTCCGAAAAGCTTTGAATTTGACCTAAAACTCTAAATATTCAAGCAAAAATTTTGTGAATTTTGGTAACTAGTTAGCACATACCAAACACATTAAGGGTCTTCATGTAAACGCATAAATGCCTCGCAAACTGTCTGTGCATTTTTACACTCTCGCAAATGAACTGATAAAAATTGTATGGAAATTCGTTTACACAACTCCGATAAGTTTGCGCAACAATTTAGGCTCGCAACCTTAAATTTATTGTTCATTTGATGAATCAGCTGCTTTTGTTTACTTTTATTTATAAAAAATATAAAAAAAATAAAATACAAATATTTTGTACATGTGAAAATTGTGTGACTTTGGAACCGAATGAATGGATTGAATGGCATTGTTTAAGGAAAAATTAATCAACAGCGAGAACATAAGCAAAATCTTCAAATATATATTAACCATTGTTTGCTACAAAGATTTCACTTTCATTTAAATTTATACAATTTTTAAAACTTTTTTTTAAGCATTTGTTGAATTTATTTTTGTTTGACAATTTTATGAAATAGACATTTTCTGTATAAAATTGCACTAAATTTAAAAGGTGGGTTCATGAAACACGTCGCGCAAATTTTCGCATTTACACAAATGGAAAACTGAAGCGTTTAAATGAGTACCCTTATTATTTTATAAAGTAGAGTAGGTACTTATTTTATACAGATTGGTAATGAACTTTTGCATTAAGCGATCTTCGTCCGTCTGTCCGTCCGTCCTACTAATCAAATTACACTTTATAATCAAACTACAGGTCGGAATTTTAAAGATAATTCGACAAAATTTGGCAAAAACTTTTATATTGCCCAAAAGACTAAACCGATTGAATTTTGGTAAGAATCGTTCCATGATTTCTCCTAGACCTCACACAACCGCCCTATCTGAAAATTGTGAAGCTCTCATAAATATCATAATTATAAACATATCCAAACCAAATTCACCGATCGATTCACAATATTCCATAGCTCCAATATAAGCACCTTTCTCGAAAATTTTATTAATGTGTATAAATCTCTGAAATATGTCAGTATTCAAATAAAATTCATCACAAATATGTTTCATATATATGCAAATTATCTCACGAAATTTTGTGACGATCGGACCATAATTAGTCATTGCTCCCATATAACGCCCACTTCTGATAACCACTTTATCGAGCATAAATATCTTAAAAATGTTGGTATTGAAATAAGATTCTATACAAATAAGTTTTATATCAAAAGAAAACGGCTTTATACTTTTACATTGTCGGACTGGCCCGACTACACTTTCTTTCTTGCTTTAGATATATATTATTGGGGTGAATGTAAGTACATATTTTAAGCGGGACGCATGCATTTTGTCAAATCGCGATAAAAAATACCTAGTGTTTCAGTCATAATATGTAGTTATCACTTAGCTCCAATATAACTTGTTAGATTACTAGGTAAGTAGAGTTTTTGCTGGTATTAAATAAAATGTGCAACCTTAACTCTATTCAAAATTTCGTGCGAAATGAAATATTTGCTTAATAATTTAGGAAAAACGTGTGAAATGAATTTGGCAACCTTATTTTGCAACTACGAAATAATATGAGCAGCACTGCCTGCCCACGAAATTAAAACCAACAGCTGATCAAGCACCCCGGATCCATTGAAATGCCGCTGCCACACAAGCGCTCAATAATTTATTTTCATTAATTTCAATTAAAAAAAACACTGAATATTAATTAAAATTTCAGAAAACATGGTTTTTGTTTACCCATGCCAAACAATGTTACATACGTTCAAGCAATACAAGCGACAAACTTTGCAAAATCGCGAGATAGACCACATTTGTTGCATATCAAATTTTTCGCATGAGAAAATCAACATATTCAAAAATATGAACAGAATACTAGGCTTTATGCACGGGTTGTTGTCCAGAATTTGAGAACATACAAAATAGAGCCATACACAAAATTAAATCCTAGTAATTAGGCTATATACTACGCCTGTCTAGCAAAGCTGTAAAAGATTGTAATATTTTTAATGAACTCATTACGCACAAAATATTAAAATTTGAATGAATTCATCATGAAATAAAAACTCTTGAATGCATTTAATTTGCTTATTTGTTTCTCAAATTGGCCTGTGGTCCTATGAACTTCATTTCGTTTGACAAGCCATAGATAATTATACATAGAGACGAGACACTCCAATTTGTCAAACAAAAATACAAGAAATCATATGTCTGATACAACAACAAAATACAATAGATACATGTATTTTGTTGTTGCAAGAGATAGGTTTTTGACAACAGACTTAGGTTTTTCACAATTCCGTCTCGTCTCTATGTTACCCTATGTGATAAGCTACAGTCAATGTATTCTTTTAGAAAAAAGTTACTACGAGAATCCATTTTGTATTTTGAATCTCAAATTGTATAAATCCAACACGATTTTTGCCCCCATACACACCTTCTTAATAAAGGTTCTAAAGGGTTTTCCAACAAGAGGTGTTATTTTGAATTACCCGGTATTTCAGTATCTGTGACCTTTGAAGATTTTATTCTTTGTCATTTGACAAAGAACAGCGCAGTTCGCAAAGTTTTTGGGTCGTCGTGAACCAACTTGTCGGACCGCAATGCAGAAATTGGTAGGAAAATTCAAGCTGTTGGGACAAGTTAGTGACGTGAAGAATAAAAACCGTGCACGTCGCTCAAGAACAACTGAGAATATTGCTGCTGTAGCCCAAAGTGTTGAAAAAAATACAGGTTTGTCCACTCCTCGTCGTTCTTTGGAATTGGGCATTCCACAAACGTCATTACACCGTATCTTATGGTCGGACTTGGATGATATTGATCTGGACAACGTTTACTTTCAACAAGATGGCGCTACGTGCCACACAAGCAAACCATTGCTCTTTTACGGGAAAAGTTTCCGGACCGTGTTATCTCTCGAAGAGGTGAACACAATTGTCCCAACAGCCCAGCGTCGATTCAAGACCTCAAAGATAGAATTCGTAAAGCAATCGAGGACATAGGGCAGCCACTTTGCGATTTGGTTATGGAAAATTTCATGAAAAAGATATGGTCCTGTAAGCGTGGTCGTGGTGGGCATTTGGCTGATGTTGATTTTCATTATTAACGGCTTACCTTCCTCTTTATTATGAAATAAACTTCCGATCATTTATCTCAAAAAATTCCATTTTTCTTTGAATATCAAAATAACACCTCTGTAGAAACCCTTTAGAATTAGTTCTTCCATCGTGCCAGTATTTTTAAAATTTAAAAACTGAGGTAATGTTTTCTTTATTCACATTTTTTGCCGCTAAAATAACCACAATCATTTTAAAGTCAAGTCTCTTCAATATTCCCCCCAACAATTGCTTGGAATTCAAACCCCATCAACACCATCATCTTGATCAGCAGCAATAACCTTACACAACATTTCTTCAATTTCATACGTTCATAAGTTACGGTCAAGTTAAAACTCATTACTAAGAAATCATTCCCACTCACACTCTTCCTACAATTTACTCTTTTACACTTTTCTCTTCAACAAACACAAAAATCTAAAACAACAATAACAATGAGACCCACAAAAAGCCATAAAAATAATCAAAACAATTTCGCTTTCATTTGCATCATCAACAAACAAACAACATCACAAGAAAAAAATAAATAAATCCAACAACAACTACACACCACCAAAACTTACTTATGTTGGCCAAAAACTGTTTTACCTAAATACCAATACCAGATATGTATTGAGACTTTGGTATCTTATACACATAACAAAACCGGTTTAATTTCAGTTTATAAGAAATTGAGAGAGACTTTGTACCTTTAAAACGTGCTCTCAGTTGATCTTTAAAATTCACACGCAACATTATTTACTCATACATTGTTGTTGCTATACAATGATCGTAATGACGATGATGTTAATGATTGTGGTCTTGGTCTTGGCCTGCCAAGACTCTCCTTACCCACCGCCGTCACTTTTGCTTTCATGCACTCACCATTGTGTTTGGGTGCATACGTGCATAATGATGGTAAGCGTGTGAGTGAGTAAATACTTAGTTACTGGAAAAACACTACGATATATTCTTCGTTTTAGACTTAGTAACTGCATTTTGAAGTTTAATAGTTTTTCCAGTTTTTCTCCATGGCTGTTGGCTGAAATGAAATAACATTTGAACATATTTTTTTTTTCATAAATTTTTGAAGTTATGACCCCTTATTAAACCAGTCTTACAATTATATTCGGTTTTTGTTTCGTTTCATCTGCTTGTGACCGGTGGGTGGTAAAAGACAAAGAGCCTGATTTTCTGTTTTTTTTTTCTAAAAAAATATCGTGACTTTTATTATCATTGGGTTGGTCTGAAAGTAATTTCCTCATAAAAAGTAAGAATATTTAGTTTTGGGCCATTAAACAATTGAATCAAATAAATGATCTTTCTTAAACGAAGTATAAATGTTGTAAACAATTTATAGTTTGAAAGCCGATGTAAAAGACTTGTCGATCAAGTCAAGCTATGATTCATGCCGTGTACAAAATCAAAAATTCTCAAAAACAAATTTTGAGGACATATACTAATACTAAATGATGAGAAAAAAAATTATTTTATTTAGACGCCCATCTATTTAAAAAAATATACATAAGCTTGATCTTTTGTAAAAATTAATATACAAATGGTTAAATGCACTTCGTTTTTTAATATTTCTATAAACAGTTCATACACATATATAAAAAAATATTCGTCGACTTCAATTCATTTTCTGGATAGGTCTGGCTAGTTGTTCATATATGCCATATTTGACCATAGTTCCATAACAAAGTCCACATCTTATCACTTAAATACGCAAAAACAAAACATGCAAAAAATTCTGTGCCCAAATTATATTTATGGTGGCTACATAAGATTCAGCATAGCCGAATATAACACTCCTACTTGTTTATTTTAGCCTTTGGGATGAGTGGTAAGTATATATTAGTCATTCCGTTTGTCCATGTTTCAATTTGTGAACCCATAAAGTATTCTTGATCGTTATAGATAGCGTCTGTCTGTTTAAGTCAACTTTTCGAGGCTCCAAAATGAACTATAAAAATGGTTGATACACCAATATATCCGGCATAGCCTTGGTTCGGCTGCCATTTAAAATCGGACCTATAAACTTTACATATTTCTGGATTGACATAAAATCATAGGCAATTTACAGACCAAAGACGTATATAGAAATTCGAATGAAAGACCTATCCAGCGATATATATCTCGGCTTAGAAATTCGGCTCCACAATGGGTTAATTTCGGGAACAAATTTCAGTATTTTAAAAGGTTTTTTCACCAAAAAAATTTATAATTTGGTGAACACTGCTACTAATATATTCTTCTTACTTGATATACCTAGCACTATAAAGATGGGGCGTATATTGATTTGTTCTTTCCGTTTGGAGTATATAGAAATATTGATCGTTGAATAAAAAAATATACTGGGTCCGTCTGACTGTCTATTGAAGATACGATAGGGCAACTTCAAAAGAGTTGATATTTTAGAAATTTAGCACAAATTATTCATTCATGATTTATCCCGGCCCCCTTACAAATTTCTTCCCGGAATATGTCTCTGTGGATTATAAATGCCTATAGAATATTATATACACACAAAATTCTGTAAAAATAATAATCAAGAAATTATTTTGTTTGATTTGGAACATATTTGACAATAATCCCCATATAAAGTCCGCTTCCGCAAAATTACTTAAATATCCATAAATCTCTTATAATTATCGTTATCAGGTTAAATGTGGATCGGCTCATAATAGGTCAGAGCATAATTTGGTAAAGACCACTTTCGACAATCGAAATATTGGTAGGAAATATCATATAAATATCGTTTTCGAACCAAAATTTTTTACCGATAAATAATAAGGACTGGGATCAAAAAATTCTTAACACACGTTTTGCATTAAAACTTTTAACCCAAATATTATTTGATTTATTTTTAATCAAGTTACCTTTGTTGTTAATCTGAATAAAATGAGTGACGAGAAAAAAGTGCGTACTAAAATTAATAAATATTTTCAACAAAACCCAACTTGTTCCTACAAAAAGTTGGCCAAACGATCAAAGGTCTGCCGTCAAACTGATTCCTATGTTATAAAACAGTATCGGGAGAACTTCTCCGTTGATAGAAAACCTGGTCCAATAAATGGAAAGCGTTTTCAATAGAGCTCCCAACACATCCGGTAGGAAAGCAGTACGGTTATCTCAGTATGCGGACTATTTGGTACGAAAAGTTAAAGCCAATGCAGGCTTAACTATAAAAATATTTAGAATTGAACTATAAAAATATTTTTTTGTAAATTGTAACAATAATTTCAATAAAATATAAAAAGATTAAAAACTGTAAGTTTAGTGGTTTCATTTTTAGTAACATATATGTATGTTAAAAATGTTTCGATCTCAGTCCTTATGAATGCAAAAATTTTGTGAATAGTGGTCCATATTTGGTCATGGCCCCATATTTGGTCCTCTTTAAAATTGATAAAAAAATTTACTTCACAAAATTATTTATGTTCTGAGATTCTGTAAAAATCTAATTCGATATACATCTATATATATAAAAGTCAATGTGTGTTTGTATGTATATTTGTTTGTTTGGACTTTATAGACGGCTAAACGGCTGAACCGATTTTCATGAAATCTTCACAATGTCTTCCCGTATCTCTGGAAGGAACTATAGGCTACTTTTTATTTTGAAATTTTACGTGGGCGATGTGCCACGCCCATTTATACAACATTACCTCCTATTTCAAGTCAAAAACAAAATGCGTATATTTCATATATTTCCCAAATTTTGTACAAGGAACTTTAGTTTCAATATAAATATTTTGAACAAAAATGGGCAGACCAGCAATAGTGGGCGTGGCACCTCCCATAATAAGTAAATACTAAAATCTGAATGTCAGGAAAACTATAACACCTAGAGTTCCTAATTTTTGTACAAGTAACTTTAGTTTCAATATGAATGTTATGAACAAAAAATGGGCGGAACAGCAAAAGTGGGCGTGGGACCCTCTATATGAAGTAAATACTAAAATCTGAATGTGAAGTAAACTATATGAGCTAGAGTTCCCAAATTTTGTACAAGTCACTTTAGTATCAATTTGAATGTTTTGAACGAAAATGGGTGGACCACCGAAAGTGGGTGTGGCACCCCCCATACGTAGTAAATACTAAAATCTGAAATTCTAAGAAACTATAACAGCTAAAATTACCAAATTAAATACAAGTAACTTTAACTTCAATACAAATGTTTTTAACAAAAATGGGCGGACCAACTAAAGTGGGCGTGGTACCTCCCATATGAAGTAAATACTAAATGTGATGTAAACTATAAGAGCTAGAGTTCCTAAATTTTGTACAAGTAACTTTAGTTTCAATATGAATATTTTGGATAAAAACGGGCGGTTCAGCAATAGTGGGCGTGACACCACCCATATGAAGTAAATACTAATATCCTAATATCTGGGAAACTATAACAGCTAAAATACCCAAATTTAGAACAAGTAACTTTAGATTTAATATAAATATTTTGGACAAAAATGGGTGGACCTGCAAAAGTGGGCGTGGTGCCTTCCATATGAATTAAATACCAAAATTTGCATATCATGGAAACTATAAAAGCTAGAGTTTCCAAATTTTTCACAAGTTACATTAGTTTCAACATGAATATTTTGGCCAAAAATGGGTGGACCAGCAAAAGTGGGCGGGTCACCTCCCATATGTAGTAAATACTAAAATCTGCGTACCAAGGAAACAGCTAGAGTTTCCAATTTTTTTACAAATAATTTTAGTTTCACTTGAAATATTTTGGACTAAAATGGGCGGACCAGCAAAAGAGGGAGTGGTGCCTCCTATATGAATTAAATACTAAAATTTCCATATCAGGGAAACTATACATGTTAGAGTTTCCAAATTATGTACAAGTTACTTTAGTTTCAATATAAATATTTTGACCAAAAATAGGTGGACCAGCAAAAGTGGGAGTGGCACCTCCTATATGTAGTAAATACTAAAATCTGCGTATGAAGGAAACTATAACAGATAGAGTTTACAAATTTTGTACAAGTAATTTAAGTTTCAGTAGAAATATTTTGGACGAAAATGAGCGGACCAGCAATTGTGGGCATGTCACCTCTTATATGCAGTAAATACTAAAATCTGCATATCAGGGAAAGTATACATGTTACAGTTTCCAAATTTTGTACAAGTAACTTTAGCTTCAATATGAATATTATGACCAAAAAATAGGCGGACCAGCAAACGTGGGCGTGTCACTTCCCATATGTAGTATACACTAAAATCTGCGTATCAAGGAAACTATATCAGTTAGAGTTTCCAAATTTTGTACAAGTAATTTTAGTTTCAATAGAAATATTTTTGACAAAAAACTGCATATCTGGAAAACTATAACAGATATAGTCCTCATATTAATTATCAATATGAATATTTTGGAATTTGAAGTAAGAAATAAATAGTTCATTAATTTATTATTTTTAAATTGTATATATAGACTGAATATATTGTACATTAAAA
The DNA here is from genome assembly GCA_942486065.2 of Calliphora vomitoria. Classification (NCBI taxonomy): domain Eukaryota; kingdom Metazoa; phylum Arthropoda; class Insecta; order Diptera; family Calliphoridae; genus Calliphora; species Calliphora vomitoria. The sequence continues at coordinate 73,996,850 of OW818032.2, forward strand.
AAATAGAATAAGAAATAATATTAAAGAAACAATGTATATTTTAATTACTAAATAAATATTTTTTTTAAACCTTTACTTAATATGCATTTTACTTCGAGGGGGTAGCGAAGCGCACCGGGTATTAGCTAGTATGTTAATAAAAATGAAACCACTAAATTTAGAGTTTAGATTTTTTTCTTTGATTGAAATAATTATAATTTACAAAAAAATTTATTTTTATAGTTCTAATCAATAGTGTTGAATTTATGAACCTTTTTCCGGAAACCCTTCCATTAAGGTTTTTATTGAGTTTTCTGTTAAATTTTTTGAACAGATAGTCCATCTCCGTTTTAAATCTACCACACTTTTGGACACTTTTTTTGTGCTCTTCAACTATCTTTTAATAAGATTCCAATACCTCTCCACAGGCTCCAGGCAAAGGCTTTGCTTCTATTGGAAAAAATAACACAGGATGCCAAATCAGGCCAAAAATAAGTGGATACATTAAGTAGTCTTATGAATGGAAGCATCCTCTTTTGTAAACATTCCTTGATGTAAATTTCGGTATTTATAGACCCATTTGTAACAAATTTTTGACTTTTTTGCCGCAACTGCATATTGCTTGCCATGTCAAGAACTTTTTGGGAAATTTTGTCTGCTTGTGGGTATATTTTTTGTATAAAATATTACTTCAATTTCCGTGCTCTGCCTCTAAATTTTCAGCAGAGTTCCTGTCAGGAACATTTTGAACCTTGTATATTTTTAAACCTGCATTGGCTTTAACTTTTCGTATCAAATAATTCGAGTACTGAGCTAACCGGACTGCTTTCCTACCAGATGTATTGGGAGCTCTTTTGAAAATCTCTCGATACTGTTTAATATCATTGGAATCATATTGACGGCAGACCTTAGATTGTTTGGCCAACCCTAGTAGGACCGAGTTGGGTTTTGTTAAAATTTTTAATAATTTTAGTGCGTTCTTTATTCTCGTCACTCATTTTAATCAGAGCAACAACAAATGAACATGATTGACATTAAACATAATAACTGACATGCTTTACATAGGTAACTTGATAAAAATAATAATAATACTTGGGTTAAAAGTATAAATTAAAAACGTGTGTTAAAGTTTCTTCGATCTCAGTCCTTATATTGATTCAAAAACTTAATTTGCAGAATCTTGATCCAGTATTGTGAAACATTTAAGATGGCAGTGTCTTTAGTACTTCCACCAATCAGTATATTTTTTTCTTAAATATTTAGTGATTAAAGTATTCGTATTCGCTTTTCAATATTAATTTCATTCTTTTGACAAATTTATATTTTATAAATTTTTATATAGAATCATTGTAGCATTTATTCTACACTTAGGGCCTGACACGAAAGGAAAACAATTTTCAAATTTTTGTATGAAAAACACTAAAAATGATTTAAAAACTGGGTGATTTTCATACAAAAATTTGAAAATTGTTTTCCTTTCGTGTTTCTGAATTAGGCTCTTAGGATGTTAACATTTTCAATTTTATATTTTAAAAAATTAAATTCATACTAAATACAAAGATAGTGGCTGTAAACTATACGTTTGTTTTTTAGAATCATATTCTTAGGCCTGACCTGACGAACGCAAGTGAAGCCTCCTCAGAATTAACCAGTCCGTGGTTAGTATGATGGTAAGTATTCTAAGTGGACACACAGGATAACAGGCACAACTATATAAAATTGGACGTGCGGATTCAGAATGTAGAGCATGTGGAGATGACAGTGAAACTCTTGAGCAGTTTCTTTGTCATTGCCAGGTTTTCGACGAAATTTGATCCAAATATCTTGGGAGTGATACTATTCCGGATATAACATCACTCACGTACACTGATTGGAAAATTCTTAGGAATTACGCCCAGAAAACTGAGTTTCTGAACATCGGATGATATAAGGTTTTTTTCCAACACTTGCCATGAAAAGCAGCGCACAACAGGCCCTATAGTGGCCTAGGTGTATTTTCTTCGGATTCTATGTAGTATACATCCTCCTATCAACCTTATCTAACCTATTCTTAGGTAATTATTACTAAACTGCTTCTAACTAATGTAACTGATACACAGCTGTCATTACTTATAATGGCTGGTTTTTGCTAGAATATATCTTTAGTAATATATTTTAACTTACTTGTTTGTGCTTTTTAAGGGAAAATTTTGTTTTATCTTAAAATCTATTTACTTATCTTAATTATTGCACATTTTCCTTCAACATACATATGTACTTATTATATATTAAGACATTTATACAATGAACATACGCATAATAGTTTTTAAAGCTATTGAAACTACATGTTGTTGATATATAACGATTGTTATTTTTTGTGCCCTGCAGTAAAATGTGGGATAGTAAAGCTGTTTGTTTTATATTTACAAGTTAGCAGCATACGTGACCTTTTACATATTTACGTGCTGTTATTGATTAAAGCTAAATGCGTGCAAGTAAATAAATAGTAGAAAATTAAGTTCTAAATAGTGATTTTGTAACTTATAAGTTTTTAAATATAATTTTTTTTTTTTTAAATTAAACTTCATTGTCATTCTACATAATGCAACATTCTATAATGTCATAATTTATATGCCAAATAATCTTTTATGTATGAATGAACTGTATTGTTTTCAAAAAGGAAAGTTATTAAGTATTAAAAATTATATATGCTTTTTAGTATGGCCGTGTATGTGGGTAACACTTATAATTTTTATTAAAAAAAATATATAATTTTTGAATTTAAAAAAAATAATTTATTTTCCATAATACAACATTATACGCAGAAAATAAGTTAATCTCCATAACGAATTTGCAACAAAATACAATGAATATAAATAAATGCTGAATAAAAGTTAAAATGAAATATTAAAGTTAAAAAAATATATAAAACAACAGCTACGAAAAAAATGTAGACAATAAAGAAAAAATGTTAAGTATGTACTAGGGCTAAACAAAAATGTAAGTATAGATATGAGAGAGTATCTTCGGTATATGGGCGCCTGCAAATATTTACGCATTATATAATAAGTCTATATGGATATACATATTAACATAAATGTATGTGTATTAGGGTAGTCCTTATACTTGATTTTATTTAATACTTCGAAGATCTAAAGTTGTTCTCCGGGATCCAAAACCCCAATGCTGAAAATTTAAGCAAAATCGGCTAACGTTTAGAGGTTGCTAATTTTATTTAAATTTCAAAAATAGTCAAAAAACAAATATTGAAAATAATCTAATAAAAAATAGTTTTTGTATTTCATTTATTCAAAGATGTTTTAATATAAAATATAAAGTTCTAATTTGATACCACAAAAATCTTGAAATTTCATATAGATATACATATTTCAAATACCATATTTTACATTCTCAAATTTTTTTTTAAACTAAATTTAAAAAAATTAATAAAAAATGTTTTCGATTTTTTTACGGAGGTTCAAAGTCCATATTTTGTTCTAGATCCGTGTAAGATACCTTAAGTAAAACCGTTAATAGCTTTAGATCTGAACTGAAAAAACTATATTTCAATTCAAATATTTGTCACATATTGAACTGGTAATTGAGTCAAGTATTCAAGTCGTCAAAAAAATAAATTTCTGATATATTCTACTGAATTTTGAGTTTGATAATTTTGATAACTGAATATATAATTTTCGTTATTATTATTAACCATAGAGAAACATAAAGCGGAAACTAGAAAAAAACTCAAACAAAAAATTTACTTAAAATAATTACACATACGAGTCTTGTTTTTGTTTTCACATAGTTTTTTCTATTAATATATTCTCACCACTTAGGTTTCTGACAACTAAGTTAGGTCTTTGACAGGAGAGTTTCAACTCTATGTCTATTCTCTATGTTATTAACTTTAATAAAAAAATTATTGAATATACAATTTTCGTAATTAAAAACACATTTTAGTTATTTTCTGTGCTTTCAATTACGAGTATCCTAGTATTTTTTTAGAAAATGTATTTACGCTTTTAAGTATATTTTAGGAAGAGAATAAAAGGCATGATTAGTGTCCTATGGAGAAGTATATCTTGAAATTCATTCCCTTAATTTGTATACCCACCATCAAAATAGAAATTGATTTTGTCATTTTGTTTGGGACACATCAAAATATTTGTCGCAGATCCACATAAGTATATATATTCTGGGTCCTCATAAGATTCTTTGACGACCTAGCTATGTCCGTCCGTTTGTTGAAAACACGATAGGGCCCAAACGAAAGTAGCTAGCTGGCTAAAATTGTAGTTCTTCGATAGATACAATTTTATCATTCTTGAGTTGAAAGTTGACAAAATGAACATGTACAATATGATTATGCAATTTGAACACTTTAGTTAATACAGGAATGAGTTGTTCTTTAAATAAGTAAATAAAAAAAATTACTGACCTAAGGTAATTAATTTTAACTTAACTTAGCTAAACAAAAACAAGTAAGAAAGTATGGTCGGGCAATACCGAGTTATGATATGCCCTACACTAAGTAAAAATCATTTTATTTTAAAATTTACACTAAGTAAAAATCATTTTATTTTAAAATTTCAATAATTTATTTTCGTGAATAATTTTCGGAAGAGGTCCTTATATGGGAGCTTAACTAATTATGGACCGATTGTCATGAAATTAGGTCATGCGATTTATCCCTATATGAGACTTGAATTGTATGTGGATACCAAAATTTTTAAGAGATTTATTCACGTTAAAGTCTTTTACGGATGCGGGCCTTATATGGGAGCTATGTCTAACTGCACTGCGTCACAAATGAAAAAAATTGAGTACCCGCTTTGAAATGTCAAGTTTTCGTATTTACAGTTATCGTTTACCAAGCATACATACAAATTTTCTTTTCATCATGGCTCATTTTTCTTCCATAAGAATATGCCAAATTATATTAAAAATTAAAAGGCCAAAATATTTTTTAAAGAAATCTAATAAAAACAACCAGAATTTTTTACATTAATCAAGTTCAATTTTAGAATTTAGGTATAAAAAACTCCCAAAAAAGTCATCTTATTAAAATTTGAACACAAAATATTGTGAAACTTTAGCTTTTTCTTTTGTGCTCGTTTTAAACGCCAACAGTAATCACATAGCATAGTTGTGTCCCAATGGCCTTGAAATCGTTTTCAAACTTCTTGAGTGCTCCGATAGACTACAACATCGAGTGCTGGAATATTAATCTCTGGTTTGCGGGTTCGATTCCCACCAGAGACTTTGGGTCTATGTGCAGACAAGCAGTTTGTGTTTGTTTTTATAAAAAAAAAAAAACATCCAGGTGGAACCTCTCACCCTGCTCATCGCTGACCGCACCCAGATTAGATATAAAAAAGAAAAATGGGAATGAAGAATGGGATTTTTCAATGACATTCTGCAACACAACTTTTGGTAAGCTTTTAACATGTCGTCAACTAGCTGTTCTACATTTTCGGTTCTGTTGTTCCCTAGAAACCCAGTTACAACTGCTTTCAGTGATAAAGAGGAACCAAATTCCCTGTTAGTAAGCTTTTCATCAATGTGCATATTTGTGGTCCCACAAATATTTCTTCTTTGAGTTTGTCATCACTTTACTTGGAAAATACTTTCTTTAAATATAAAAAGTCATGTCCCTATTTACTCATAGCCTTGACAAAAATGTTGAACAAACCAAGTTTTATGTTCAGTGGTGGTAAAATTATATATTTAGGATCTATCAATGGTATAACTATGTTTCCATTAGATTTTCCGAAAACAAATTCTGACCTTTCTAGCCATACTTTTGGTGCACTTAAGCAGTTGCGACGACCACTTAGTCCAGTATTCATATTGGATTTTCAAATAAATATGTACAAAGATGTAGACGTTATCGAATAGGAATAGTACATACATTGAATAGTACAATACATTGAAAACCATAGAGAATACGCATAGAGCGGAAACTCTCCTGTCAAAGACCTAACTCAGTTGTCAAAAACCTAAGTGCTGAGAATTTATTAGTAGAAAAAACTATGTGAAAACAAAAACAACACCCGTAGGTGTGATTATTTTGAGTAATTTTTTTGTTTGAGTTTTTTTCTAGTTTCCGCTCTATGTTTCTCTATGTTGAAAACAGTAACTGTTTCTTTTAAACTTAAAGTGAGCGTGGTAAAAATAATAATTGACATGTACCTCGAAAACTTATGCTGTTTGGAACATTTAATCTATGACTCATTACCAATTAATTTCAGAGAACAGTTAAGAGAGTACCAAAATCATGTAACGCTGTGTTATGTACCGATCATCATAAAATTAATTTGAGCGAAATTTGTGTAGATACCTATAAAAATTAAACAGTTATGACCGGTAAAGCCCAATTTCAGGAGGACATTTGTATTGGGCTAGATACAAATGTATGTACCAACTTTTATCGAAATATCTTCAAAATTGCGCACAAGGTCACAACAATTATTGTTCCTTATTGTTCACCAACCAGTGTATTTGGCTAAATAATAATTGCTGTGATAAATTAGTTGCACATGTGAAAAATTATTTATGCACAAAACTCATTCTGCAGATCAGACGCCAGATGGATTTTGTGAAGTGGACCTAGTAGCTCTCATATTAGGTCGACTTCCGAAAATCATCTTTATTCGCATCAGTTTGTTAATCGCCGATAACGATCCTCATGTACACAAAAATCTCCGTAAATAATTTTATGAAGATCGGCCTATAATTGGCCATAGTTCATTATATAAGAAAGATTTCCATAGCTCCCATATAAGATCCACATAATCGGGTGATTTATATAAACGCTTTTATACAAAATACACAAAATATTGATGCTGGGTATATAAGGACACAGCCGAATATAAGACTTGTTAATCCTTACTTAGTATTTTTAGAATCGATTCATGAAATTTTATGTTATACTGGACATACAGGGAAATGAGATAGCAGATAGACTGGACAGATAGTGTTCGGATCTGGACTATATTAATATGGGCTGAGAGGTTAAACCTCATATATGCCACTACTGGTGTAGTAGGATGGATTTCAGAGCGTCCAGGGCTATTTGGCCAAAGTTGGAGGCAAAGGCAACCAGATTACTAATAGGAAAAGTCTCAGGTCTTTAGTAGGAATGATAATCGAGCACTGTTCAATTGGAGTCTTAATTGGTTAATGGGATATGTGCGCACATGATTTCTGTAGGATGTGCGAGGATATTGAGGAACTAGAAACATTCACACATATTCTGTGTAGCTGTCCTGGATTACAAGGTCTCTGGCTAAAATGGATAGGAAAAATATATTGATACTTTGACAAAAAACTCGATGCTTCAAATAAAATGTGCCACCTCTAGATGAGCGAGAAAAATTTTGAACCTTGGTAACATCGGAAATCCAATAATTGCAAAATAAGGACCACACTAATGTGTGTATATACGTGTGCATACAAAAATTTCTTTGAAAACTAAATATGACAAAGTGTTATTAAAAGCTGAAATTCATATGTAAGGTGCAAAATGAAGATTACACTGAGATAAAGTTTAAGGCAAACATATGTTGCATTGAGAAGTGAAATTTATATTCACACTTGAACAATTTCCTCTTAATTCGGTAGATACCCTAAAGCCAACTAACATCCCTAAATAGATCAATTATGAACGTACTTCAACTGCCTCAAGTATTAATATTGTACATTAAGAAATGTCTTTGTAACCATGGCCTCTAGGTATGTCATGCCTTCCATGAAAATAAATTTTTACTTTTTATTCTCAGTGTCTAAACAATGAAGAAAATTAAGGTTAGAAATATGTTATGAAGTTAATAAAAAAAAGGACCCCAACATATAGCAGTTCTTATACCTCACCTTCTAGGAAAGCTAAAGATAAACTCTTTTCCAACACCCAGCAACCATCAACACTCCTTTACATATCATATGGGGGGTGGGGGTGTTTTGCTTAGAAGACAACAGAAATAAGCACGGTGTAATAAATATAAGCCTGGTTATGTACGCACGAATAAATTTCGATTTAAAACAGATGTGTTACGCAACAGCTCAACACAGGAGTATGTGGATGAACAAATGGATAAATAAGTGAGTGAATGAATGAGTGAAAGAACTCCTTTTTTGAATAAAAAGCAATTTTGTGGAGTAACATGCGTGACATACTTTTTGGATATCTTGCATTGTGTTTTTTTTTTCTCTTACTTATACATTCCTCTACACTACAAAATCAGAAATGGGTAAGATAATGCTGAATGTTGGGAATGACATACAGACAAGTACATAGGTATGTTTGTGTATGCTTTAGGATGAGCCTTATAAAAAGTTTTATTTTCAAGATTTCGTATATCAGTGGTTTTCAGTGAATACAATAACTTATATTAAGTTCCTTTAATTACACTAGATTACAAAAAAATAGAAAGGGTTTGATATATCATTATCAGATATCCATGAATTAGTGACTTAGTAATCCAAATATGGATCAGAAATAGGTAAAAAATCGAGGTAGTCCTGGTTTTTTGCTTATATCTGAGCCATTTGTAGCCTGATTTTCTCGATTTTAAATTACAACAGAAACGGGACTAAAGCGGATATATTGTTATATCAATCATGTATGTAGATTATTTGGGGCAACCAAAAGTTGATTTTAACATACAGACAGACGAACATTGCTATATCGACTCTTCTATTTATAACGCTCTTGAATATATACATTTTATAAGGCCGCAAATGAAAAATGTCGAAATTACAAACGCAATGACAAACGTATATATGCGTTTGTCATTCCAGGTTTTCGAGAGAAAGGTAACAGTTAAATGAAAGATCAATCCCTATAAATGTATTAATTAAAATTTTTAAAGAAACTCGATAATCTCGATGTTAATTTTTTTATGTAACGATATACTTAGAATTCTGTTTTAAAAAAGCACTTCAATGGTCCAAATTGCCTGAATTAGGGTGCACTTTTATATTAATTTAAAATTAATAGTTAGTAACTTTGTAGCTGTTCTTATCAATATTAAAACATATTTTAATAATCTTTGAGAAAATTAAAAAAAAAAATTTATTTATTTTTTGTCAAAATATATGCATTTTAATACCCATTTCAAAATTTTGAGTTTAGTAATTTTTTGCGACAAGGCTGACACTCTTTATCTCACTTTCTCTCTAGTAATTAAATTTTCTTAACCCTTTTACTACCGTTCTATAAGCAGCGAGGTAATACTCAGAATCAAACAATATATCTTATCGAAACTTATTGCTTTTGGTGTCGGTAATGACTTCTCTCGATTTATATGGAGCTTTCTCAGAAATCGCACTATAGGAGTTGTTGTAGATGGGATCTCATCAAATGAGTTCAAGATTACTTCAGGGGTACTGCAGGGCTCCGTTCTTTCTTTTACTCTATTTCTTATTTTTCTAAATGACCTTCTAAGTCAAACTTCCAACGCCATCTATTCTTTTGCGGATGACAGCAACATTAGCCATTCATATTCATTCAACTATGGGGCAAGCCTTTCGGAGATTGGGGCAATGAGGCAAAACATGAATGATACAATTAACCAAGATCTTGTTACAATTTTTGAATGGGGTTATGAAAACAGAGTCGATTTTAATGCACGTAAGACTCAATGTTGTATGTTAACATAAGGTGGCGCAAAAGTAATCCTCCTATCAGAAAATGCTATAAATTTTGCGATTGGCCCTTAATGTCAGTTCTGTTTTGACATTTGTGTAGTAAACACATGCGAAATACACGTTAATGAACAATGTTATGCTACACTGCTCCAGAACGCAAGATCCACAAGAAGAATCAAAGTTTTTAATTTTTTTTTTTAATTACAGCCAAAAAACATCGGAAGTTTACTTTTGCGCACGACAGATCATGTTGCTTCATCTGTTTCTATGAGTGATGTAAATATTAAGGAATCTGAAGCTTCCGATGTTCAAGGCATAAGAATTCAGTGTGATGTTCGCTGGATAAAACACATTTTTCAAGTGTCGCAAGAAGCATTCAAGTGCCTCGGTATTCTAAGACGGTGTAGAAAATACTTCATTTCATCTGATCTCCTTACTATTAACACAACTTATGTCCAACCCAAAATGGAATACAGCTCTTATGTATGGGCCGGTGCTTCGGAGTCTATTTTGGAGTTACTTGACCGCGTAGAGGAGAGGGCGAAGGTGCTTATCGGTGACAGTAGGGTGTCCAGCTCTATTGATTCTCTGGAGCATCGTCGCATCATACGAAATACGCGTTCATCATCGGGGGCTCATCCATTCGTGGATCTCACAACACACTACAGAGAAAATTCGTTGTTTAGCTTTCGAAATATTTCCTGTCCCTTTAAATGTAGGAAAATTCAAATCAAATATCCACAAACACTACTTCCCCTATCCTCCTTCTCATAACGTATTTGCCTAGTTCCATCACAATGAATTGCATGAGTAGGGGTCATCCCCGGAGTGCTGGTCCAAGCAAAGAAATATATGAAAAATATATTGATGCTTACTTATGTCTTCCTCTACGATTTGTTTGTACATTTTACAAAAGTAGATTAGAAAATACAGATTTTTTACCACTTTTCTTCCGACTGACCATACTTTGTCTGATTGTAATGGAATACAGGGTCTTAAGGACCAGAATATGTTTATAGAAATATAGATAATATATTGATTTTTTCATTCCGTCTGTAACTCTTGGTCGTAGAACCAAAAGGATTCTAAGACGATCTAGCAATGTCTGTCCCTCTGTCTCTTGAAAATACGATAGGGCCAAACGAAAGGAGTTAACTGGCTGAAACTTTAAATAGAAACTCTCTGTTGATAAGGTTTGTTTGATATTGAAAATAGACAATATCGGTTCATGATTTCCCCTAGTCACCATACAAATGTCGCCCCGAAATACTGTTTGAGCAGCTATAAATATGTAGATTATGCTAAAATTTAGCATATTTCTAAGTACCCTAAAATTATACTGTAAAGTATTTCCAAAATTCCAAGTCCCCATACAACAAAATACCTTGAGCATTCATTATTGTATTTTATGACTTAAAAATGCGGTATTTTTTAAAATGTTTAGCTTTTATTTAGAAATATTTGTGCAATATAAATTTATTCAAAGTATTGGCCATTATTAGCTATGACCTTTTCCTAACTTTCTGCCAAAAGAACTGAACATCTTGTTCATCATTTCACTGCTATTTTTCATCATTTCAACGCATTTGAATTGCTGAATAACTTCGTAGATTTAAGTATTTAATAAGTCGATTAAGGTTTCGTTAACAAAGTATTTGTTTTAAATATTGTTATATACCATCTAAAAAAAAAAAATAAAATATTCGTGTTTTATTTCAAAGGAAGCAGACCTCTGAATCGATCCTGGACAGACTGAGTCATACCTCAGCTGGAAAATTAAATGGCATTACACTACTGTTTGGCTGGTTGGTCTTCACTTACAATCTCTTATGCTTCGGAATATCGTAATGGATCGGCTTCAATTGGTATGGTACCCAATTTCCCTACCTTTGAGTGAATTCTGCTACTCACAAACATTTTGAAATTACTGCTTGGAAGCTACTCAAGCAGCAATTTCAAAATGAATGATTTCACAAGCTCTTGTTGAGTTTTACAACAGTCTTCACGGAATAATGCCTCCAATTATTTTTTGGGTAGTGTGGGCGATCTTTGTCTTTCGGGATAGCTGAATAAAACACACTTCTTGTTATTTTTTGTTCCAATTTTAATGTTTTTTTTTGTATTTGCTTTCTTAATAAATATCTCAAAAGGTTGACGTCTTAAATTTTTTCAATCTTTTTTCCCTACATTTACAAACCCATATATGTTTCACATCATGAACAATAACCTTGTAACCTAGTGTTATTTGTTGAAAATATCTTATACATTTTTCTTCATTTAATTCTCTTAAGGGAAACCCTTTTAGCGCCTTTGTTGTTATATCATGAATGAATGATATGTCAGTTTTTGACAAAAGTTTGCGTATTTTGTTCACTCTTATTTTTTTTCTCCTCCTATAGCGTTGAGATAAAGTCGTGACGTTTTTCTTATTTAAATTTCATTCATTAATTATTGTGGTTTTACCCATGTATAAAGCAAAGGATTTATAAGTTAAAAGGTTTACTTAAGAAAATACACATCATTAAGGAAGTTAAATCTTTAAAAACCGTAAATATAATTTCTCTTTTTTTCATAATATGCATAGCAGTTTTGTACAGTGGTTAACACAGGAAAAAAGTGCAGCAAAGAAGGAAAAATATTAAAATATCATAACAGTTTAAGGTTCAATCAAACAAAACCACTACATAAATTGTTTGAAAAGGATTTTTGCTACTTAGTTTGCTAACTATTAAATTAATAATCATATTACGGAAATGGTATGAATAATGACCAGGTATCACAAATAAATTAATTTAGAATGATATTAATATTATCCCCAACATTTTATTAACATAATTTCAAAGTTTCAAATTTATGGGTTTGATAATATTGATCTATCACCCTTTCTTTTGCATCTTACTATTGCATACACACCACACATCAGCACAGAGTAGCTGCAACATTAATAGGTTTTGCTTTTCGCGTACAAAAAACCCATTGTACACAGCAATATTTCCTCATTCCCGTTAAAAGATGGTTGTTTTGTTGCTGTTTCTACGTGTGTTTATCCATAAAATATTGAACATTTTGTTGCCATAAGTGTAGTAGTGTACAATGTATGTACGTTGTGTACCTACATGCAAATACATACGTGTACCTGTAGTACTATAGAGATTTTTTTGAGCACTACACCACAATTTTGACAATGTTGAATGTTTCGTTATGAAAAACCCATCCCATTCAATTCTGTATCCATAGATGAAAACTAGATAGTTAAGTGAGAACCAAAAACCTAATTCATGTGAATGTATTGCCATGTGTTTTGTTATTATATCATTCATATGTGTGAAAAGAGAGTAATTTTCTTGAATTGTTATCATTGTCATTTCTCTCTCCTTTCCTTATATGTATTTATTCTACGTATGAATCACTGTGAAATCTATTCTTTTCTTAAGTTGGAATAAGTCAAAAATCAAGATGCCTCATATTTTTAATTATATAATCTGTAAGCTAGACATAGATCAAGAGCGAATATGATCATATATTTACCTGTAAACACCACGAATGTCAACGAAGTTCATATAAACTGAAAACTTAGTGAGGTTACATTAGATATCGAAAGTCCATAACATGTAATTATAATCTATATTGAATGCTCTCATTGTGCCGACCACTGGGTAAAAGATACGATATTTTGTAAGCATAAACTGTGTTGTAGCTTTTTATGGAAGTTAGAAGATGACCTACTTTCATCATAAATTAGCAAACAAATGATAACTTTGCTAATACTGAATTTAAAACGCCGATGCCTTTTTGTATAGCAAGACACTGGCAAATTTATCATTTTCAGAATTCCATTAAGGTGACATTATAGCTACCAGGTTGAGGATTCCATTATTGACAGGTGAATACAATGTTATTATAAACATCTGAAAACCTACATAGCGATGTCAAAATGACGCCAACTCCATATGTAATGTCAAATGGTATTATATAATATCTACGTCGGGCTATCAGTATGTTGTGATGTCTGACATAGACAATACTCTAAAGTATGTACAACAATATCCTAATCTTAGAAACACAAATTTCTGGCTAATATTGTAAACTTCTCTATAGCATTTAAGTATGAATATTCGCAATGCCTACAAGAACAGCTAGCTATCAGTTAAAAACCAAAGGACCTGAAATGGATGTATCCGGCTGCAACAATGAACTTGGCGGACTGTATATTAAGGCAATATGTCTTTTCTATAGAGTCAAGGATACATTGGATCACTTACAATATTGCACTCACCGATTACAATATGGAACTAAGAAAGTCCAGAAAGTAGACATGACGTTACTATTGTTCAAATATTGACAATCATCCAAGAGTGATAAGGCTGGTTAAAGATTTATCACAAGATCAAACCAATAATCTTTGTTCGTTTAAATATCCGCTTGGTACTTACACCCGGGATCATAACCTGTAAACCTAAATCCATCTTCATCGTGGCTAACAATGCTAGCATTATTAGGGATGAACGAATTTTATGAGCGCATTTATCCATGTCTTATCCGTTCACGAGACTGGTCAATCCTTAGCAAGCTATCGGTTTCAAATATGAACAATGGCCAAAATTTGACTGATTAGCTCTTTTTAGCTCTTCTTGAAAACAATGGAAAAACGATTGAACAGTTTTATTCGGAAAATATGCTAAAGACACTGAATGTAACCTTCAAATGCAACCAAAAGCTAAGAATTTACTAAATACAAGTCGATTAAGGTCATTACAAAGGTAGAATCTTGATATGGTACCAATAGCTGAAACAAGTAACTACTAAGGAAGAGGTGTGAAAATGCGCAATTAGCTTACGGGAGATATTTGGTTTAAATGCCGGTGACTAGGTGGCGCATATCAGCCAACAGGGTATTTGTTTTGGTATTGCATATGAGGATTTTTAATGTATTTATTCATACAAGAAAATGGTGAACACAGAGCAGGCATGGGAAAATATTACTCAATTTTTCAGACGGAGATTTATGTCATCTTAATTTGCACTAAAGAGGTTTAATTACAAGTATGATGTCGGAAGAGCCAGACATTGCTCATGTTCTTGTCGTCGAGCGATAAGCTCGGGAGTTCTAATATACTCTGTTGTATTTCTCAATGAACTAGGTCTGATTTAGCTTGTTGCTAATATTGTGCTGGATATCGGGATACACCGGCAATGAACGGTCTGATTATTTATTCACTAAAAGTTAAAGTTAATTATGACGAATATCAGATAAGTTTTTGAATCTCGTCAGAGTAGTTATGATCCTATATAATATCCAAAATATTACCTAGAAAATTGTGGACACAACTTGGCTTAGGAATGTATTTAGCGCAATCCAGGTTTTATTTCGTAGGGCAATGATAATACATATCGGGTTTTTTTCTGTATTTTGTATTGCATTCAAAAACTCTTGTAATATCTATGAGATTCTTTCTTCTTCATTCATTCCATGATGTTCATTTTGAAGCTTAACATTCTAGTCAGAATGATATTAAGATGTTTTCACCAGTCTTCTGTGCTTTCTCGTGAAGGCAAGAAGTTCAGTTTTGTAAATATATTCACTAAACAGTTCTTTAGAATCTTCCTTATAATGTAAAGGAAATTGTATACCTCAACAGAAAACTCTGAAGTAGTTAATCTGGGACAGAAGCACAAAATATTCAAACTACTATGTTTAAAATTATGATTTTTAAAAAGTCGAAAATTAAAGCTCTAAAATTAAACCATTTTTTAAAGCGTAAAAATTTGAGTTTTTGGAACACATTAGGAACCAATTTAGTACCAGTTTTCTGTCTATATTTTATTTCAAAATCACTACGATGTAGGGTATACTGTGGCAGGATTTTATTAACTATATTTTTCTTAAAATTTGTTGTTGGCAGTATTACATTTTGCAACATACATTTATTTTATATACATTTAATTTTTAAAAGCCCTTTGTTGCAACCTGTATAGGAGTGGAGTATATAGTTGTTGGAACAAAAGAAGTACAAAAAACGTTACTTTCGTTTGTTTCCTAAAAACAATTTTAACCTTGCCACATACACACCAAAAAAAAGGCAGAAGATTTATTGCTTTTTAAATTCATTGAAAGGGAAAAGATGTGGTTTTGTATAATGCAAAATATATATATATATATTAAAATAAAAAATATCAATGTAGGGAGAGAGAGTATTACACAAGAAAGATATTTGTATACATGACTGTGTACAAATAATGTATAATATTTAAACACTCATAAAAAATAATACTTAGAGGTTATAAAAATATTTATTTTAAACTACTGTTTCTTTTCCAATTTTGAGTTAAAGATTTTTTTTTCATATTTTATTCAGGGAAAACTGAGTTGGTGCTTTTTATCAGCAAAATAATAGTAACAAATTTTAATCTTCCCCAACTGAAGGGATTAAGTCCCATTCTTAGCCAAAAGGTACATGCCTATGCACTCAATAGCATCAATACGATAACTCTGTCAATTCTAACAGGAACGATGGTCATAAATGTTAAACAGATAGCAAAGATAAATTTTACCAGATTAAGTAATTCCGAAGGGTACGGCACTCTAAAATAATAGCAACAACGGCCTACAAAATCCCACATAATGTGAGGGGAAATAAAATTGCTACTACTTTTTCAACACTGGAGGATTGAATGCATGGGAAAGTAAGGCATTCAGACCTTAATGCATTCATCGATGGTTCTAAAATGTTAAAAAGTGGTGTATTCTGGGAAATCCTATCATTTGAACACAATAAATATGGCAGCAAGACAAATATGTACATCTCTTATTTTCTCAATTGATAGTTAAGCTGCTATGATGGCAACAAAAACAGGTAATCTATCTATATATCGGGTGTATGACTTAAAGATGCAGGACATACAATAGATGGCGAATCTTTTGAACGCAGTTTTTGTTTGTAATAACTTATATATCATTTTGAAGGGTACATATCTTACTTAGTTATTGAACATTATAGTGTAAACAACGAAGCAATTTTAAAACGTTTTCGATTTGCAGGATTCATCCAAAAGTGGGTGCCTTATGAATTGAAGGCGACAGATCTTAATAGACGATTTTGCATATCCGAAATGATGCTTGAATGCTATAAAAGAAAATCATTTTTGCACCGAATCATTACTAACGATGAAAAATACATCCATTACGATAACCCGAACATAAGAGATCGTATGTGAAGCCCGGCAACCAGTCGAATCGACACCAAAGTCAAATATACATGCTCTGTATTTGGTGGGAGCAAAAGAGTCCTATTTATATTGTAAAGGGTTTTGCAACAAGAGGTGTTATTTTGAATCACCCGGTATTTCGGTAGATGTCACTTTTGAAGCTTTTATTCTTTGACATTTGACAAGTTGAAACTACGCCATTGCGAAAGATGGAACGATACACTCTTCAGCAACGCATTGAAATTATTAAAATTCACAAAAAAAATTTTGAAAATCTTGCACTCACAGTTCGCAAAACTAAAGCATTTTTGGGTCGTCGTGAAGCAGCTTGTCGGACCGCAATACAGAAATTGGTGGAAAAATTCAAGCTGTTGGGACAAGTTAGTGATGTGAAGAATAAAACCCGTGCACGTCGCTCAATAACAACTGAGAATATTGCTGCTGTAGCCCAAAGTATTGAAGAAAACCCAGGTTTGTCCATTCCTCGTCGTTCTTTGGAATTGGGCATTCCACAAACGTAATTACACCGTATTGTGGATGATATTGATCTGAACAAAGTTTACTTTCAACAAGATGGAGCTACGTGCCGATCGGGAAAAGTTTCCGGACCGTGTTATCTTTCGAAGAAGTGATCAAAATTGGCCACCGAGATCTAGTGATTTAACACCTTGCGACCTCTTCCTTTGGGGCCACGTGAAAGATAAGAATATAGAATTCGTGAGGCTATCGAGGACATAGGGCAGCAACTTTGCGATTTGGTTATGGAAAATGATATGGTCCTGTAAGCGTAGTCGTGGTGGCCATTTGGCTGATGTTGTTTTTTATTATTAACGGCATACCTTCCTCTTTATTATGAAATAAACATCCGATCATTTATCTCAAAAAATTCCATTTTTCTTTGAATACTAAAATAACACTTCTTGTTACAAAACTCTGTATATGTTTGGATAATAATAAAGTATGTGTGTTTATTTGTTTGTTCCTTATAAGAGGCTAAACCACTGGACCGAACCTCATAAAATTGTATATTCGTCTATATATGGAAGGAACAATAGATTCCTTTTATCTTGAAATTGCAAGTGGTCGTAGCACCTCCCATACAAAGTAAATAAATATAATGGAATATCTGCAGAACTACAGTTGTGAAAGCCTCAAAAATTCGCTGAATTTACTTCGAAGACATGGTGCAGAGCTTGGCGTAAATGGGCGTGGCACCACCCATTCAAAGTAAATAGAATATCTGCAGAACTATAATCATTATGTTATTTTAATGAAGGAAACCCACTCCCTGACACCCACTGTGGATAGATCCGCTAGTCCGTGCAAAATAGGACTAGATTCAATTCAAATAGGACTAGACTCAATTTCTTATCACTGCATGAAGTTTTACTAAAAATGGGACGCATCGAATCAAGGTGTGTTGCATCTCCCATTCAAATTAAATAGTTATTTCTAAATATCTGGTGAACTACATTTGTGGAGGTCTTCAAATTAATGTTTTATGACTATACCGAAATTCGATGAAAATGGGCGTGATTGGATTAGGGGGCGTGGGCACTTATCGTACAAAGTTAATAGTTTTTTTTTGAATATCTGGTGAACTATAATTGTGAAAGTCTTCAAACTTTACATGGAATAGGGGGTGAGTCACCTCCCATACAAAGTAAATAGAGAA